>CM040401.1:61958873-62298873 GCA_022702515.1 Ilyophis sp. 1 JC-2022 | reverse complement strand
GCAGCAGCTGTCGGGCAGCCTGAGGGCCCTGGAGAAGGAGAACCAGGAGGTGCAAGGGCTCGTCAGGACCCTGAAGGAAGAGAAGGAGCTCCTCCAGGGCCGGCTGGAGAAGGACCAGGAGGCCAGCGGGGAGGCCGGCCGGGCGCTGGAGGAGCAGCGGGCCGCCGGGGAGGCGCTGAGGGCGGAGAACGGCCGGCTGAGGGCGCAGGTGGAGATGGAGAGGCAGAAGGTGCAGGAGCTGAAGGCCATGCAGAGCGCCAGCGACAGCACGGAGCTGCAGAGCCTGCTGAAGGCCGCGCACGCCGACAAGGAGCGGCTGGAGCTCTGCCACACCGAGCTGAGGCAGGAGCTTGCGCAGGCTGCCGCCGAAACTGAGCGTGTGCAGGGAATGCTCACCAAGGTGGGTACCAACACGTCCTGGGTACGGGTAACATGTCAAATGAGGGTCATAGCAGAGTTTGGGTCAATTCCATTTCCATTTAGTCAATTAATGAAATGGACTGAAAACACCAATAATGTCCCATGAAGATTGTTCATTTAATTAATTGAATTAGAGTTCATATTGTGAATTGTATTGAAATTAAATGAACCTTAACTCTGGTTCGTACTTATACACCACACGTCCTGTAATATGCGCCAGCGTCCATTTTGCATTAACTGACCATCTTTCTGTGTTTTGTCAGAGACTGGCTCTGTATGTCAAATTAATAGAACCCATTACATTACACCACTGTATGGATCAGTCAATAGAAGCATAGATGCTGTTACTGTAGTCTCTTTGTTGGGTGAGAATATCTTCCCCTGTAGGAACACCCAGAGTGTCATTCTCCTGATAGCTGTGGTAGGCGCAGATGTCCTGGCCCTCTGTTCCAGTAATTGGTGTGCGCCCCGATGTCTTCCCAGAGCTGGATAGGATGAGCCTTGTTTACCATCTGTCACCCATGGGGTTGAAAGAGATTTGGATGGAATGCTCGTGGAGGCCAGAGCATTCCACCATGGGCGATGTGCCCCAGCAGCTAATATTAGTGCACAAAGCAGAAGCGCATGCAGGGGGATCGGGAAAGATCCGGGCTCATTAGTGTCAGCTGCCCATCCCACATCGGTGATGTCACACTTGCACATGGACCCTGTAGAACTGACACTGCAGGTCTCAGCATGACTTTGTGTTTTTATTTTTTGGGTCACTGGAGAACACAACGGGCTTGAGTGTGACTGATGGATTAATGAGCGTCCTCAGGACAGTGAGGAAAATTGCATCCACAATTTCATTACAATTCAGTCTTTTTTCCCCCACTTTTTTCAATTCTTGAATTTCAGTAAATTTTCTGACTTGGCTGAACCCCTCCCTCCTGTATCTTATTCCCCTCCCAGAGAGCACTGCTCTTTGAATTTAGATAGAACTGACCAAAAACCCAGTCCCCATTTTCAACATTCATTCATAATTTGTGAACGTCGCAAAACGCAACCTTTACGGAAAAGAATATAAGCTGCAGTTATGTTACCTCTTTGCTTTGTGAAATCTTTTTTTCTTCTTCTAGGCCAGTCACAGAGGGTGACCAATCCCTGTGTTGTATTTGTGCATTGAATAACACCCTCCTGCACTGTCAGAATCACCTCCCCCGCCCGTGTGGTAACGGTAATGTGTTCTGTCAGGCTGTAACAGCTTCAGAACCATTCCAGAGCTTAGAGTTGCGTCCGCTCCGCTTATGGCAGTACTTGCGGGAAGCTCTGGTGATATATCGGTGGCAGGTGTCCAGCCGCTGATTTGGGGCTGGGCTGCGGTGCGGTGCACTGGGGTACAGGTGGCCCCCCCGCGGCACAGCACGATCGAACGCATGACTCAGATCCTTCAAAGAGACGAGAGGACGACCAGGAGCATTACGACAGGCTTGGCCCGCCGGTCACCCACACATGGCTCTGTTTAAACTGCCGGCTCAGTCAGCGCCGCTCTCTTCTGTTTAAAATGTATTTACTTATTTTATTTATTAAATAAATTTTTTTTGCTTTTTCGGGGGAGTCAGCGTGAGCTGGCCGCTCCGTCGGCTCTTCTGTCCAACGTGGAGGGGAGGGAGGGGGGTGGGGTTCAGCTATAACGATCCCGTCAAAGAAAAGAACACCATAAGAAAGAGAAAGCTGTGGAAGCGAAGCGTGAGTCATTTTCCACAGCGTAGGAGTCAGAGCTGCAGCTCATGATGGAATGTTCCGGAAAGGGAGGATGATGTGCATGAGCCCGGACCTGGATTCACCCTCACTCACTGGGTTACAGAACTTGAGCTTGGGAACAGGCTTGGGAAATGTG
Source organism: Ilyophis sp. 1 JC-2022 (assembly GCA_022702515.1). Taxonomy (NCBI): domain Eukaryota; kingdom Metazoa; phylum Chordata; class Actinopteri; order Anguilliformes; family Synaphobranchidae; genus Ilyophis; species Ilyophis sp. 1 JC-2022. The sequence continues at coordinate 62,296,574 of CM040401.1, read as the reverse complement.
CATGTTGGACCTTCCAGGAGGGGGAAACTGTGTTCCTAAGCAAACGTGGAACTCTGAGCGTGTGCACACGTGTCCTTACAAATTACATTTACATCCATGTGATGCCCTTTACTTTTGCAGCACGTGTAACATTTTAATTGATGCTTGAAGACAGGCTTTGTAGAAGTAGATAGCTGCCCTGGCATACTGTAAACCCCTCCCCTCTTTCGGTAATGACAGGACTGAAGACATCCTGATTGGCTCATTCAGTACTCACTGTAACCAGGCTAGGCCCTATTGACGTAGATTTGAGCCTCTGCTATGGCCGAGTGTAACCAGGAGTCAGCAGGAACAGGGCACCATTGGCCTTGTCCCATCAAGCATACAGTGAGGTTAAATTAATCAGAGTTCCTCAGGTTGCTGATACATACATAACTCACTTTAGCTTCATCCACCAACATGCCCGGTATCTACAGGCTACCATTCGACAGTGAGATATGGCTCTCCTCCAGCTGGCGTTTGGTCTCTGCAGTAGCACTGTGTGGCCTGCAGGGTGTGAAACAGTCAAACAGTGAGTGCACATGCTTCGGCTGATGGGTGTGGAGGCCTTGTTACTTCCAGGGTTGGTGTCAGTATGCAGAGGGGCCAGGCCACGGCTGTGTACGCCGTGATGTCATGGCTGCGGTGTCCATGTGGCGCTGCACAGCAATTGGTCAGAAGCTCAGGGCTCCAATCCTAGGTCTGTGTCTGAGGGTAGTGCTGGGCTGCAGAGCCAGAAGCAGGGAGGCGGGTAGCACATGACGAGCAGGGAGAGAGCAGGAGAGAGACGCGGAGATTAGGCCCCTGTCCAGCGGCAGTATATCAGCACCACACTGATCATCACTTCACACTCTTCCCTTTCTGCGAAACAGCCAGGCCTGTAAATGAACCGCAGCTCAGCGTGAGAGAGCTTGGCCTCGCAAACGCACTTGGGAGGGCATTTAGAGCGTTAAAACATACGTTTGAATTGTTTTTTGTTCCCCTCAATATCTGGATTTTAAAATATTCTTTTTCTCTTTTAGAAAAAATGTTGCCATACTTTGAATGACATAATTTGAATGACAGCTAGTTCACACCTGCGTGTACTTTAGCTTAATAACGAATCATATTTGCAGTGTGTGAGTATTTATGACTGTACAGATTGATAACTGCGTGCCCAGACATGTTTCTGCTGTACGTGTAGATTAGCTTGTTGTCTGAAGGTTTACATATAATCCTATGTATGCAGATAATCATAAAGGTACATGTTTGTTGATGAAGCATAACTGGAAGATAAGTTATTTGGATATGGTAGATGGATATGATACAGATGAAATTTCCACCTGTGGTTACTGCTTATGATATAGTTTCAGGAAACTACAACATCATTTTTTCATAGCTATCCATAGTATTTGCAATATTTATTTTGCAATAAATGGATTAATAATTTACTTGTGTGTCTCCTATAACTGATGGCCTTAGGTCTAAAAAAGTTATTGACATGCAGAAGCCAAATTGTGCAGAAGCCAATTCTGCCAGATAATATTTCCTGTCAGGAAGTGTCTGTGCGCTGGAAACACAGAAGTGTGATGCTCTCTGAGTAATGCAGCGTGGTATGGAGTACATGCCTGTGAAAACACAGCGCCATCTTCTGGTGAGCAGACAAACTGAAACCCCTGTTCCACTTTTGCTGCTGAAGCTGCTGCTGCTGGATCAGATTGTATTTCCTGGGACATTTCACTCCGCCTTTCTACACTGACGGTGTAGGAATGCTGCATTTCATGATTAATTTAGGTTGGAATACAGTGTGGTTAGAGATACTGAAGTAATAGGTGATGTGTTAGGCCGGCCTGAAATGACCTTATTATCGTTACTATTTCTTCCTACTTTTTTGGCCTGACACGGGTAACCTGACCCATATTCTACAGTGTGGAAACTAAATTCTCATGAGTACTTTGTCATGTGAAATTGTGTTTATTAAATCCTTCCAGGCAAGCAGGAAATAGCCCTTTATTCATGTGGTCAGATATGATACATTAGTCACTACATTAGGGTGTAGTCTGTAGAACAGCAGGTGATGAGATGCTTCTCTGTCTGTATGTGTTGATGTATGGATGAATGCGTGTGCATATTGGGGTGTGTGTGTGTGTGTGTGCATGTGTGTGCGCGTGTGTGTGTGTGTGTGTGTGTGCGTGCCTGCGTGTGTATGCTCGTGTGTGTGTTTGGGTGTGTGTGTGCATGTGTGTGTGCGTGTATGTATGCGTGTGTGTGTATGCTCGTGTGTGTTTGCGTGCATGTGTGTGTGCTCGTGCGTGTGCGTGTGTGCTCGTGTGTGTGTTTTGGGTGTGTGTGTGTGTGTGTGTGTGTGTTTTGGGTGTGTGTGTGCTTGTGTGTGTGCGTGCTCGTGTGTGCGTGTGTGTATGGCAGGCGGAGGCAGAGTGCCAGCGGTTGCAGGAGCACAGTGATCGGCAGGAGCAGGATCGCAGCAGCAGTGTGCAGAGTCTGGAAGAGAGGATCCAGGAGAAGGACACGCAGGTGAAGGACATGAAGGACACCATCTTTGAGCTGGAGGACCAGGTGGAGCAGCACACAGCCGTCAGGCTCCACACCAACCAGACCATCCTGGACTTGGAGAGTAAGCTTCCTCCTGCTCACCGCCTCTCGCTCACAACCCTAACCCTACCACCCCGCACCTTTCTCATGTCAAACTGCTGAAGCTAAGCACCATGTCACTTAACCTTACATTGTAAGTATGCCTAATGGCAATGACTATCAGTTGTGACAGTAATGGCTAACAGGGGGCACGTGTCCTCGTTGACTGAAATAAATCCCTAAATCCTTTGCCCCAGCACAATGACGAGGGCACTGAGCTCTAGTCTTTCAGATGGGATGTTAAACACAATCCCTTACACTCCCCACTGTTAGGAACCGGCTTCTTTCCAAATAATCCAAGTCAGGACAATGCAGGAACTCACTCAATACAACAAACACTTTACTAGAGAAAGTAAAAGTTTATTGAAAATCACACTGGCCAGCGGGAAGATCACCAAGACACAGCGCACATTGCGGTCCAGCAACCTTCGACGCACTGATCTAGCCAAGCTTATATACCCTCAGAGGCCTTGATTTTGAGGCAAATGTTTACATTATCTGTGAGAGCATATCTCCCAAATGTTCCAAAATAACATGTTTTTGTTCATCAACAACCCACGCCATTAGTCATGCCCGATAACTTATGGCACTTATAAATGTCCGGTCAGGATCAGCCCTCACCCGCTACACTAAATCATTGATCAACACACACACGTGCATAATTACTCTTATAGGACAAAACTCAGAACCCATCACTATTTAATTAACTTCTCAATTTACCTACTTAAATAAATGTAAATAATCACGAGTTTAATATTTATGAGCTTTTTATTTGATAAGGATTTTATTTGTTGTTTAAGTCATAACCGCACAAGTTTAAAAGCAAAACCCTTTGTTTAGTATTGATTTGACCGAATATTCAAATTATAGGATTGACAGAGCAGTTAGTGAGTATTTATTAGTATCTTTTAAGTATCTCAGAGCCGAGGGGTGATGCCCTTCTGATAGTCTGGCATGCCTGTAGTCTGAGCTTTTTTCCTTAACTCAGTGATTTAAAGGCAATGAGTTGCAAGAACAAGTTTCTTCAGTACATCTAGAAAAGTCTCTATTCACTTACAGATACAAAGCAGGTCGTAGATTTACTTTTGATTCGGAACGACTGAACGGAACGGTTTGTCCATGGAAGCCATTTTCAATAGAATGTTTTTGGCAGAATCACTTCTTTGATGTTTTTTTTTCTTCTTTAATAAAACACACATCCATTTGTTTCTGAGCCGAGTACCTCAGTAAAAAGCTGGCGGTGGTGAGCTTCATCGCCATGGAGAGTGATGACTGACAGCTGGCCTGTAGAGGCTGCCCGTCCGTGTCCTTACTGCCAATGACAAGCAGATGTGAACCTTGGCGGGGTTCTGCACTGATCCGCCACAGTGGATACACAGTTATGAGGACTTATCCCATCAAGCCCCTGCTAGTGCACATAATGTTGGTTTGACGGGCCTGTCAGAGTGAAGCTCTCTGAAGAGTCACATTGAACAGATGTTCTTATAGGGAGATTGCACTGCTTTACCCAATTAGCTGTCACAGCACAAACATGTATGACAGTTCAATGCTGCTTGGACTTCATTTGAACTCCACACACAGTGTTATACAGTGTCATATCCTATCTCAATGGGTAATATTCAAAACTTATTTTGGGCCAATCTGTTCAATAATCCAATTTATTTTTAGGATAAGTATAAGTGATCAGTGTTTGTTGTGTCAATGGCTTGCAATAATATCTGACAGACTGCTGATGATATTGTTTCTAATAACTATATCACAAATGTGTGTTTCTCATAACTATCACAAATGTGTGTTTCTCAGAACTATCACAAATGTGTGTTTCTCATAACTCAGAACTATCACAAATGTGTGTCCATGCAGATAAAGTCAAGAAGCTGGAGGAGCAGAAATTTGAACTTGAGAGGCAGCTGAAAGCTCTGAGCAAGCAGATGAAGGTAGCGCAATCTCCCTTCATGGTTTGGATCACAGGCACACACTAAGGACGTTTAATATTATATTATGTCAGTTTATATGTATGCACTTGTATTGATGGTGAGATGTAATTAACATCTTTTAGCAGAACTGTGGGATACTCAGTCCTCTCACATTCTAATTCATCATTGACTTGCTCTCACAAAATCAATCATGTGTTCATGCTTTCTTCATTCACACACCATTTTTTTTTAGCCTTTATGACCAGTGAGCTTTTAATGTTGTGTATGTTTGCATAAAAGAGACGTTATTTTTAGCGCAAACTTTAGAAAGGCGGAGCAGAAGTATTGAGTGGCCCCTTCAGTATGGGAGCAAGACAGGGCCTGTGCACACATACTGTCCAATCACCAGTCAAAGCATGGCCCAGTGCCCTGCATTCATTACCCATGGGCAGTGCTGAGACGTGTGGTGACCCCGCCGTAACCCCTGTTTCCAGGACGAGACGGAGGATTGGCGGCGCTTCCAGGCGGACCTGCAGACGGCCGTGGTGGTCGCCAATGACATCAAGGTGGAGGCGCAGCAGGAGCTGCGAGCGATGCGGAGGCTTCTGCAGGAGGAGCAGGAGCACAGCGCCAAGCTAGCGGGAGAGCTGGAGCAGCTGCAGGGGAGCAGGTGCGTCAGCAGGGCGGCGCCAGAGAGCGCGCGCACACACAAATGCACACACACAGCACTCTCCTAATCGCTTCTCTCCTAACACACACAGCCGGACTGGTTAGTAGGGCTTGCTATATCCCACAAAAAAAATCTTTCCATCTCGCATTATTTGGAAACATTTTTTTACAGAATCAGTAATATTTTGGATTATGCAGTTAAATATTTGTTCCTTACACTGTAATAACGAAACATTTTCTGAAGATCACCACAGGTTGATCTTAAAATTGTGATACTCAGCAGTTTGGCTTGGAATTTCATTTTACCGTTATACATAACTAACCTGTTAATTTATGGATTTCTGTCATCACTTGTGACAGTGGATTTACCTGCTTTCCCAAGTAAATGTTGCTACCCCTGATATAATAAACCATTTGTAAAGATAATATTTGAATTTGCAAATGCTCAGGCTCCCCCCTCGCCTTCCCAGGATTAGCAAACCCTACTAACACTCCCTTTATCATGCAGTAACCCTCCAACGCCCTGTTCTACTCAGCTGCACACTTTCACACTGCACTTTCACGCTTTCCAGTGCGCACTTACTGTATGGAGGTCACACACTTCACTTCTTTAAGGCCATGAGTGTTTAGTTTAGTTGAGTTTCCATATTGCTAGGTCTACATCAGCCAAGCCGTACGCTAACCCACTGTAAAGAGCGATATTTTCATACACACAAATGGTCATACGCACTCGCTGAGTCTGGTTCACTATGGGTGCATCCTGTGTATGGGAGTACCTTAGTAGTCCGACTGTATAATATTTGTTTTCACTGACTGAAGGTATTGTGCACTGTATGTATAAAGAACAACCACAACCTGAGACATAAAAATAAGGCAGAGCTGGCCTCTGTAAGATACATAATTAATTGCTGTTATATCCATGAGTGATTCCTCATTGCTGTGACCAGGCTACTGGGGGGGTGGGAGGTGGTATCCTCTTGTGATAGGTCTCTCAGACAGGACCAGTTTAGCTGATGACGAACGCTCTGCCGCGTCACAAGTCCCGCCCTGGTGATTGTCATTGTCGGTGTGGTGGCTGTCCTGTGCCAGCTTGTCCTGTCCTGTGTCCCAGCCGGCGGGGTCAGTGCTGTACTGTACTGTATGTGTCCTAGCCGGCGGGGTCAGTGCTGTACTGTACTGTATGTGTCCCAGCCGACGTGGTCAGTGCTGTACTGTACTGTATGTGTCCCAGCCGGCGGGGTCAGTGCTGTACTGTACTGTATGTGTCCCAGCCGGCGGGGTCAGTGCTGCACTGTACTGTATGTGTCCCAGCCGGCGGGGTCAGTGCTGCACTGTACTGTATGTGTCCCAGCCGGCGGGGTCAGTGCTGTACTGTACTGTATGTGTCCCAGCCGGCGGGGTCAGTGCTGCACTGTACTGTATGTGTCCCAGCCGGCGGGGTCAGTGCTGTACTGTACTGTATGTGTCCCAGCCGGCGGGGTCAGTGCTGCACTGTACTGTATGTGTCCCAGCCGGCGGGGTCAGTGCTGCACTGTACTGTATGTGTCCCAGCCGGCGGGGTCAGTGCTGCACTGTACTGTATGTGTCCCAGCCGGCGGGGTCAGTGCTGCACTGTACTGTATGTGTCCCAGCCGGCGGGGTCAGTGCTGCACTGTACTGTATGTGTCCCAGCCGGCGGGGTCAGTGCTGCACTGTACTGTATGTGTGGCTGCTGGCAGTCAGGCAGCACCTGCATGAGGCTGCACAAACAGCATCAGTCTAGCACATACTGTAGCACAATACACCGCTGCCACAAACCAAAGATTTCACTTGGAGGGAAAGACGAGGGGGCCCTATTGCAGTGTAATGGTTAGCGTTCGTCGGTCGCTAGATGTGAAAATCCCAGCGTGTGCTTTGTCCCGTGACGGACTAGCCGATATACTGCCTCCCCGGCCGCAGAAGCTCCCAGAGATCGAACTTTAGAGGATTTTTCCCTTGGCATGACGCCTCTAAATGAAACGCAGGTAAGTTTTTGTTACTGCTAGCTGCACCGAACGCCGCCATGTAGAGGCAGGAGACGTGCGTCTTAGTGAATGCTGTCGCTGCCCTCCTACATGGAGCCCCGGTGCTTCTGTTTCCCTGCCTTGCATCGCCGCTGCTTCTGCTCTTTTCTGCTATTGGCTGTCGATGCAACGCTGACGCTGCTGTCCTTTTCTTTGGAGGGTGGGGAGTGCAGTGTTTCACTTTGCTTCTTTTCTTTTTTGGTTGTTGTTTTTTTGTTGTTGTTGCAATTTCACTTTTAGTGCCACCTGCTGGCCAGTGAAGCAATTGCTTTACTGTCCCATCTGTAGACGAATTGACTGGTCACTGACTTTTTCCCCAGAGTAACTGTCAGGCACTGCATGTTTTGAACTTCCTCAATGATCTCCTTGTACACGTGCATCTGTGACATATTATATATGGATAATGTGCATCAGATACAGGAGCTTAAACGTGGCCAATACTGTATATATCACAGTTCAAACATGCACGGTTGTATTGTTTAACTTTTACGAAATGCATGGTGGAAAAAAGAAGAATGGGTTTGTTTGCTTTATTTCTTGATAGCGTTCACAAATAAAGTAATTTGTACTGAATACAAAACCAAGCATTTAAAGCAATATTTTGAGAAGTTTTGTTCTGTAAACACTGATTCACAAAGGCTCATTTTTCTATTTTGTTTTGCAGATCCAGCACTGGGTCGGGTTAGATGTGGTGCAAAGCCCTAACAGGACATGTCAGAAAACAGTATTACTGTACAACTATGATTTTACCAGTATTATATTACGAAAGGAAAAATGTTGTTGAAAGAAAATGTGTGCTTCAGGATTAATACTCATCACTGAAGGTAAATATGTGAAGAGCCAGGCTAAGTGACTCTGAAGGGTGGGCCCAACACCCTTGGCTTCAATCAATATTTACACCAAATATGTTTTAGGAATCCATATTTTCATATTTGTGCCGAATTAAGGCCAGTGGAGACTGGAGAGCAGTTTACGGGAATTGGAAAAACATCAAGGAACTAGAAGGAACTTGTTTGATTTATTTTTTATTTTGTTATTTGATCAAGGTGGTCTCAGAGAATCTGTTCCTTTATGTTTTAAATTGAATGCTTCATTGCCTCTTTATATGTATTATTTCGCTGCCATAATCCATCTGTGACAGGGGTGTACAGATGCATATTTCACTGGCACTGGTAGAATCTGTGCTACTATTAATGCTGTTGTTTTAATATGTTCATCTTAATTATACTCCTTTGTAGCATTGACACATTAGTTATATTTCTGAAAATGCTTGCTGATGTTTACATTTGCAGTTTAAATGCCAATGATGTTATTGTTCTCTTATGAAAGTAGCCTTCTCAATGTGCGATTACCTGAAGTCTCATGAGTGTTTTCAGGGCCATTAAGGTCTCAGTCGTGTGGTGATGTACTGTGGACCAAAGTGAACAAAAACTGCACAAATGGGAATTGTTTTCATTGATCACCATGTTTCTTTTTTCTTGTTTTGCTCATTTCTTTAAGTGTGACTGCCTGTCTTTCTATTAGACATCACCTTGTGTCTGCTGTCGTGTCATGTTGTAAACGGGTTGTACCACTAGGTGGCACAATTTGAGAAAAAGTCAGCAGAAACAGGCACAGGCTAGGTTCAAATGCATAGTTACTTGAGGGAAGCAGATATCTCTTACAAGAACTAGCACTTTCTTCATAGTGTATAAAAAATAAAACTAACTGAGATAAGGAGGTAATATATGAAGGTAAAAAAAATCAGATACATTTTTCTTTTGTTTTGTATTTCAGCAGTGTGCCAACAGTACCTCCAAATGATAAACTCATTTAAAGCAGAATGCTGAGCCAACCTCCCCAATCAGGGACAAAGATATATAAACGAGAGAAGGAAAGCTTTAATTATTTATAATTGTTTTTTGTGAGTACCATACTTTTAAAATAAATATAGTTCCTTACTATTGCAGTAATCTCAGACAGAAGATGTGCTTTAATGCATACAATGTAAATAGGATTGCATAGTACATTTTTCTTATTTTGCCATGCAGATGTAAAAATAACAATGTGATAACTGTCTTGTCTTAACATCACAAAGTAGTCTTAAAAATTGTTGTTTTAACACCAGTAATACAATAATGTAATTTAAATAATGTTGTTCATTCACATATGAATTATCCTCAGGAGAAAATGATTGTGAATACAGATATAACACGTTCACCCAGGTTAAATGTGGTGGGACCCGCCAACCTTCACAACCTTTGCAGGGATCAGTACAATCTATACCGCGTATCTACGCTTTTATGCTTTTCCCAGTCTTCAATGACACTTTCCATTGTGACATTAACCTTTAATAAGGGTCAATATCTAATGGTGATGTCACAAACACATATACTCCTCCGCTGTGTTACAATAATCATAACAAACGTCATCTTAACAATGCATCACTCCAGCCAATCACAGATGGGAACAGGATGGCTGGCTGCAATTCTTTCTTCTTTGTTAGAAATGCGATTGAGGGCAAACCGTGCAGTGACACACTGGTGTCTGTAGGTGTCTAACAATGACGCACTGGTGTCTATTGAGGAGCTCATTGGCTCTCTCTCCCTCTCACGTCCCGCACATTCCTCATGTTGCCTGTCAGGCTCCTTCCGAGGGTCCCCAGCGCACACGTTACCTAGCGTCACCCCCTCAGCGCTGCTCTCCTGGACTGCACGTCACCAAAGGTGCGCGGAGCGGCGGGAACACGCGCAGTCCTGGCAGACGCACAGCTTTTACACTGCTGAGGGGATCAGTGACCATCCACGCTCATGCTCATTAATAAACCAATGCCATAATACTGAGAACATTAAAAAAGCAGTTTCACAAATTTGACTTGATTTGCTACCATTAACGCACAGAGCCAACTTTTGCATCAGGAGAGACCAAAATGAGACCTTTCTGAAGCACCCTTTATGTTTTTACACTCTCAGAAAAAAGGGTTCTTTGGCTTGTCTCCACAGAAGAACCCTTTTTAAGTTCTTTATGGAACCCTATATGATAGGTGTGAAAAGTGTGAAGGCTCTTATATTGAACCGCTTTGACCAACCCTTGCGCTAGAGAGGGTTCCTCTATTGAGACACAGAGGATTTTTGGATCCATTTCTTCTGAGAGTGTAATTATGACTGCCACTTGATAAATCTCAGGTTATAATTAAAGACGAGGCTGTAAAGTGCATGCAATTGTATAGATGCCAGGATTATTATCAGAAATCATATTTGCTGGTGTCAAAAGTTCAGTACTGTAAAACCTGCCAAAAAAACAATCTTTCTTCCACCTTAAAGAAATTTGACATTCCATAGAACCATTACTACTCAGCAGAAAATGTGACAAATTATTTATGTATCGTAATCTGTGTGAGGGACAACTTTGATAGCCATGACACGTCTACTCAATGCTGTTTATCAGGAACAATAAAAAATGTACATAGTATATGTGTGTATATTCATTTTAACTTTGTCATTCTGCAGTCAATAAATTATAAACCTGTCTTCAAACTACTGTCTGTTTGGCTGTTTTATTCTTTTTTTAACAGATTATGTTGAGTGGCGACAGTGACTGATTCTCCTCTCTTTCCTATACTTTCCACCATTCTCTCCTTGGTATTATAGCTCAATCCAAACATCACAGTTCAGTTTTCACTGAGAGCAGTGCTTCCCAAATATTCTGATCCTCTGTCCCAATGAATGAGAGAATGTATTCTGTATGACCCACTCCTTATTCCAATGTATCTCAGCAGAAAATGCTAACGTCAGTGTTAATCTGTTTTACTACTACTACTGTGTATGTGAGAACAGCTGCATGCGCACTTTGACTAGCGCAGTGACGTAACTGCTGTTCAACTTGTCTCAACCCCTCTCACGACCCACTTGTTGACCCACAAGTTGGCATGACTGTGTGGCGCAGTTTGTTGGGTGGCCCACTCAAAGCGTATACGAATCCCCCACGTGGTTTGGGGTTCGATCCCCTGCCATGGCACTCTGTGCTGTGATCGCATCTCTATCTCAGGGTTAGGCAGCCCTGATCTGGGAGTGCCAGTGCCGTTTCTGGTTGTTGTTCCATCTGAGCTTGATCACAGCAGTTTGATGGATAATTAAAAGTCTGAGCCTCAATATTTTGTACGGTGAAATGCTGAGGGCCTCCAGCACATGGTCACCTGCAGTCATTAGACATTAGACCATCAGTGTTGAGCTCAAGGACCAGGGTTGCTTACCCCTGCTCTATTTGTTGCCCTCTCTGCTTTCCCCTGTCTAAATAATATTTAGAAATATATACATAAGGAAAGAGGACAGACCTTCCACTCCCCTTTTAAAAGACGTTTGTAACTGCCAGCTGTCCTTTTTTGTTCATTTAAAGTTACATGACATCTAAACATTTAAACATGCATTTTAAACTGTCTCTAGACTCTGTAGTCTATAAGTGTTTGGGCATTATACCCAGGGAAGATGTTTGGTTGGATTAAGCTGAAGAAGTACATGGAATGGCAGGCCCTTAACAAAGTGCTGGATAAGTGCTAGGTGTGCCCAAGCACTGTCCATGAGTGTATGTTTCCCCGGGGAACCACTCTAAATGGCCTGTTAAAGACAACTACTTTTCTATACAAAGAATGGCAAACGCGTACTTTAATTTTACATTTTTGTACCTGGTATTATATTTGTTATCACCGCAGCATTTTTTTCATTTGAGTAAATCTAAAATGAGTATGAGTAATAAGTGAGTAAATGCGCAAATGATACATGAGATGTTACAGTTACATAAATGAGTCATGCTGTAGACACTTAAAATGTTTTCTTTGACGGTTTGATTTTGAAAATGTGAGGCTTGTCTCACTCACACAGAGAGGAAACCCCTCTCAGAGAACTTAGAGTTCAGTAAGCTCCATTTAAACTTTTAAAATAGGGTTTTGACTTTCACGTGGCAAATATACTGGGCAGATTTTCTGTGAACTATCTGCAAAGGAAACCTCTGATGTCATCATGCTTGTTTGTTTGAAACCCCCCGCCCCCAGTTCCTCAGAACACAACAACAACAAAAAACGCTTCAGCAGTTTGGTGCCGCTCGGTGAACGGCTGTCTCCCTCCCTCCCTCTGTTCCAGGTCCAAGGGTGAGGAGACCGGCTCCTCAGAGGGGGACGGTGCCCCTCACTGGTGCGGGATCTCCATGAGCCAGACTCCGCCCTCCATGGCCGCTGAGCACGGAGCCACCGTCAAATCCCTCATCAAATCCTTCGACTCAGCCGTGCAGAGTGAGTGGCCGTCCTTCCAGCGGGGGCGGTCCCAAAATATTTAGATAGCGGCCAGCTTCCTGTCGCGTTTGTGTTCCCTGCTAAAATTTATCACGGCACCGAGCAGAACCGGAGACTTGGCATGGGAGTCTATGCCCTGAACTCCTGATCCAGATCCGATCAGAAATTGATGGTGTCAGGAAGGGAGGTCCTGATTGTTTTAACTTATCATGGATAAAAAGCGAAAGGCTCTGTTGTTTGTACTGGGAGGGCCTGCATGTTAAAAAAACTTTAGGAAAAATATGGCAGTAAATCATGACGGAGAGCTGCCCTTTGTGCGATATCAGTTCACACGTACTGTGAGAGACTGAGTTTCAAAGAGACTGAGTCACGCATAACATTGCACTAGATGTGTAATTACACACCGCAGCAGGTAGGCCCTGTTACCGTCAATGTTGAAACATGGAGAGACGTCCACACCGTGACTCTTGTCTCTGTCATTAACACCCCCACAAGCAAGAACACAAGTGTTGAGAAAGGCCAAGTTCATTTTTGCGGCAACAGTTCATTACGTAGCGGGAGTGTGTAAAGGTGAGCGTCTGCAGAGTTACAGCCTCCTGTTTCTGTCCTGTACAGGTGGGCCTGGACACACTGTACAGGTGCACTCCGCTCCCAGAAGCCCCCTGAGTGGCATACCTGTCCGCACGGCCCCTGCTGCTGCCGTCTCCCCCATTCAGGTGACACACCTTACCTCCACCTCCAGTAACCTTCTCTTCTTCAGTTTTTATCAGTTGTTACTAATGCATTCAGGGCATACAACAAGTGGATCTATCTTACAAGCTGTGACTTTCATGTAAGCCACTTGGTTATTGTTTCTCCAGGAAGCTTGCAGTGCTGTGAAGTTTGCAAAAGCTTGCAGTGCTTTGGCATACATATTTCCTTTCAGTTTCTTAAAATGAGCAAATGTGTTACATTTTTCCACAGAGGCTGTCATCTATCAAGCCCCTTTCTAAAACTCTGGAAAAAAGAATCAACCTGGGAGATTTCTCTCATCCAGGTGTGTGGCGTCATAATTACTGCGCACCGCTGATTGTCGTTCATAGTCACACTTTTTAATTTTGGTTTTAGAGGAGTAGGGTAAGGCATTGTATGAAATCAAAGTACATGTATTCGTATAATAATGCATGCTGATTAACAGGCAGTGTTTTGGCTCTCGCGCACTGCTATTTACTGAGCTACGGCTCTGTGTTTACAGATGGCTCAGAGGGCTCTCGCGCACTGCTATTTACTGAGCTACGACTCTGTGTTTACAGATGGCTCAGAGGGCTCTCGCGCACTGCTATTTACTGAGCTACGGCTCTGTGTTTACAGATGGCTCTGAGGGCTCTCGCGCACTGCTATTTACTGAGCTACGGCTCTGTGTTTACAGATGGCTCAGAGGGCTCTCGCGCACTGCTATTTACTGAGCTACGGCTCTGTGTTTACAGATGGCTCAGAGGGCTCTCGCGCACTGCTATTTACTGAGCTACGGCTCTGTGTTTACAGATGGCTCAGAGGGCTCTCGCGCACTGCTATTTACTGAGCTACGGCTCTGTGTTTACAGATGGCTCAGAGGGCTCTCGCGCACTGCTATTTACTGAGCTACGGCTCTGTGTTTACAGATGGCTCAGAGGGCTCTCGCGCACTGCTATTTACTGAGCTACGGCTCTGTGTTTACAGATGGCTCAGAGGGCTCTCGCGCACTGCTATTTACTGAGCTACGGCTCTGTGTTTACAGATGGCTCAGAGTTTATTTTCTATGTTTGGCAGAATGATTGTTATACTGCCAGAATAAAGCATCAGGAATGATAATTATTTGTACTACTACTTCTAATAATAATAATAATACTAATAATAATAATAGGAGTAGTAGTAGCTGTTCTATTGTTTTTGCATTGAAAACGTATTTTCGTCTGCTCTTGTTATAGCTGTGTTGCTGCTCTGTTCTTCTTTATAAACCATTGGTACAGATACTTTCAGAAAATATCACCTAGGGAAAGGTGGGACAGACCAATCGTTCATAAATCAGCCTTAAAACAGCCAGTGACTGAACAACAGTTCCCCCAGAGATCATTTTCAAATATCTGTTCATTTTTCAACAAAACTCTCGTTCTAATCCATTCATTCTAAGCTCCAAATATGTATACATGTTATATAATAATTGTACATTTGACTAGAATTGTCCCAGTTGTCCGCTAATACAGTGGTTGTATTTAGTACAATGGTTAAGGAACTGGGTTTGTAGCCGAAAGGTTGCAGGTTCGATTCCCAGGTAGGGCACTGCCGTTGTACCCCTGAGCAAGGTACTTCACCTGCATTGCTTCAGTATATATCCAGCTGTGAATGGATACTATGTATAAATGCAAAAATGCTGTGTAAGTCGCTCTGGATAAGAGCGTCTGCTAAATGCCTATAATGTAATGTAATGTAATGTAGTACAACTAAAGGGAGAAAATCATGTTCCAGGTGCCATTTCGTGCTTGTTTCTCCTGCGTTTGAGTTTATTTTCTTGCAGTACAATGTGAACCTGCTCCCGTTGCGGTGTACGTGCTAGCCTTTGAGAACCCGGAGTTGTTACGGTAACCCCCCAGTTACGGTAATCAGGGATCTGTCATCTGTCATGGTGAATGATACTACATACTCCCCTTCAGTGAGTGCATTGTTATCTTGGCTGTACTTTTCAGTTCAAGGAAACGGCCGTAACTGAAATACCTCTTATTGCAGTCTTCTCTGCACTTGCTGTAACTCGATTGTGTCACTGTGCAGCATTGCAGTAGTGTTGGGTTTCACAGGAGTGGTTTGATCTAATTTGTAAGGCCCTTGGGAGAGGAGGGCCTTCTTTCAGAAACGGGGTGTCGTGTGAAGCGGTGTTTGACTCTCTGGGTGTTGTGTTTCCAGACAAGCTGTCTGGTCCGGGAGACGAGCTGAAACCCAGCAGCCTCATGAGGAAGAGCCCCTCCCTAGAGTCTGTCATCAAGACCCCCGCCACCCTGAGCAGTCGTACCTCCTCCTTCGGCTACCCCAAGGCCAACAGCAAGCTCAGGTGGGCTTCCACCCTCTCACTGGACATTCACATGCCCAATACATGTCATGAGCAATAGATAGATATAGATAGATAGATATATACCCGAAGGGAAAATTTGTGAAATTTGTCTTGGACTCTCTGGGAAGCTGCCACAATCTTACAACATACAAACAAACAAACAAATGAGAAATGAGAAGACATTTGAGTTGTTTGCCCACCCAAAAGAAATGGATGGGGTTGCACAGCAACGCACACATACACAACAAGCAGCAAAGCATGTATGATGCATAAGCGAAAAACCAAAATTCATTCATACAAAAGTAAAAACCAAAAATAATAAATAAATATATATTGCAACATATTGCACAGTCATAAAAATATATTATACACCTAAACCTAAAAAACATCACACATCACTACTTATATATTGTACCCAAAATACCCAAATATATATCTAAACTACCTGGTGTACCCTGTACCACCCAGTCGGTCCCTCCAGGGTACTAACCGGGCCTGACACTGCACAGCTTCCGAGATCCGACAAGATCGGGCGTGTAAAGGGTGGAATGGCATAGCGAAATCAACAATAACTGATTTATTGTTAGTCTCCAATAGATAGGAGACTCTCCATTCAAATGTTTCTATAAGTATTTAAACTTAGACCAAATCTGTGTTGACCAGGTAGTCTGCTAAAGCACTTGTGTGTGCACTTGTCTTTGGTGCAGTGATGCGCCCCGATGGTCTGCAATCAAATCCTGAATTGATTTCATGATTGCATAGGGGAGATGCATTGGGGGTGATGCATAGGGGAGATGCATAGGGGAGATGCATAGGGGAGATGCATTGGGGGTGATGCATAGGGGAGATGCATAGGGGAGATCAGTCTGATCAGTATGGGGTTCCAAATGTCAAGTAAAACACAGCACATTTGTCCTGTGTTTATTTCTCTCAGATTTAGCTAAATATGCCGTTTCCCTGAATATTTAGGTTAAATATGAGTATCTTTTCTTAGATTTAGGATTTAACCAAGATTTAGGATTTAATAAAAAATTCTTTTAATATTTATTTTTGAAAACCCAGATTTAACATTTAAGAAAATGCCATATTTAACTACATGCTGTGTTTTACTTGACATTTGGCACCCCATAGATCAGCTGGAGAATAATATTTTCAAGGCATTAAATCACTGTATATTGTGTGCAATGATTTATGTATTACATTGAATGGGTATTAAAAAACAATATAAACATCAGTTACGGTCATTTTAATGTAATGTGTAATTGCAATGTATTAAGATTGTAGCTACTGTGTTATTACTAGTAGCTGGCTCACTGTATAATACAGTTACAAATATGAAACATAACTTTTTTTATTCAGTTGCAGTGCTCTGAATAATCAGAGCCCTTACTTGGGGAGATGTGTAATACTAAATCATATTTCAATTGTAATCCAGTACTATGCTGTGTTTAACCAGTAATCCAGTACGATGCTGTGTTTAACCAGTAATCCAGTACGATGCTGTGTTTAACCAGTAATCCAGTACGATGCTGTGTTTAACCAGTAATCCAGTACAGTGCTGTGTTTAACCAGTAATCCAGTACAGTGCTGTGTTTAACCAGTAATCCAGTACAGTGCTGTGTTTAACCAGTAATCCAGTACAGTGCTGTGTTTAACCAGTAATCCAGTACAGTGCTGTGTTTAACCAGTAATCTACTAAATCAATCTTATTCCGCTCTTCAGCAATACCAATAGTGGCACAGAAAAGATTAAAAAGTAAGGCTGACCGCATGCTGTCATTGTTCATCATATCAGCAGTGGCTAACACGCGCCATGTCTTCCCATGGCCACGAGGAACATTTAATTAAAGTCCATGCTGTCCGGGGGGGGGTTAGCCCTAGCAGAATGTGAAATTTGAAGGGGAGTTTGAGTGAATGGCATTGCAGATGCTGCGAGTGACCATCCCATTGTCCTGATTTCAGTGTGGAAAGAAAAGACCCCTTGGCCGCACTGGCTCGAGAGTACGGAGGATCTAAGAGGAATGCTCTTCTGAAGTGGTGCCAGAAGAAAACAGAGGGCTATCCGGTAAGAGGCAGGGGTCCCGCTTTACTTGCCGCTATTGTCTGTGGAGTCGTGACGTGCTGAACTTGCAGCGCGGCGCCCTGGGTTTTGTAATGTAACAGCAAAGCAGCCATTATACTCCCTTAGCAACACATGCACTCTCTGGCCTTGACATTAATACGTGCTTGACGTGTTGTCGGCACACTTGCTAGCCACACCAGAGTAAGACAACATAAAGAAGTAAGTAGGTTTGACATTAAGTCCCATGATTCCATTGTGCTGCTTAACAATATAAGCTAACAGCAGCACTATCAGTTACCACTGATAAAAAAAACAATCTGTATGCATGGTTGTAAACTGCAAACTGGACATGGTTTTATTTTCCTGGTGGACCAGTTGATAGGCAGCTGCCATTACGTGTCCATATCCAGGCCCTAGCCTGTGGGCTCAGTATCTAGCACTCACCGTCTTTAGGCTGTTCCAGTTAGAGGCTCGTAGCCAAACAATGTTAAAGCCCTGAGATTAGCGCTGGCATTCTCAGATGGCCAGGGCTGTGGAGAGCAGACTGATTAGCGCTAAGGTTCTTATGGGGAAATTTACACCAGCCTGTGAACAAAGTAGGCCATATTTCACATTCCACATTCGCAAACAATCACTGCCATTATGCTAAATTATGATTTAGATTCAATCTAAAGACTGCCTTCAAAGCTGTGTCGCACATTAAATCAAACTGCTAATAGCTAAAAATAGCTCCAGCTATCCACCAATATGGTAAATGGACTGCACTTATATAGCGCCTTTATCCAAAGCGCTTTACAATGGCCTCTCACTCACCCGTTCACACACATTCACACACCAATGGCGGCAGCCACCATGCAAGGCGCTAGCCTGCTCATTGGGAGCAATTTGGGGTTCAGTGTCTTGCCCAAGGACACTTCGACATGTGGACAGGAGGAGCCGGGGATCGAACCGCCAACCCTGCGATCAGCGGACTACCCGCTCTACCTCCTGAGCCACAGCCGCTGTATCCCGCCACAATACAGGAGGGATCCAGACTTTTAGCCTTCAGAACTTGACAGAGAGGACATGGGGCATTAGATATGGGGCCTTAGACATGGGGCATTAGACATGGGGCATTAGACATGGGGCATTAGATATGGGGCCTTAGACATGGGGCATTAGATATGGGGCCTTAGACATGGGGCCTTAGACATGGGGCATTAGATATGGGGCCTTAGACATGGGGCGTTAGATATGGGGCCTTAGACATGGGGCATTAGATATGGGGCCTTAGACATGGGGCGTTAGATATGGGGCCTTAGACATGGGGCGTTAGATATGGGGCCTTAGACATGGGGCATTAGACATGGGGCGTTAGATATGGGGTCTTAGACATGGGGCCTTAGACATGGGGCATTAGATATGAGGTCTTAGACATGGGGCGTTAGATATGGGGCCTTAGACATGGGGCATTAGATATGTCTAAGGCCCCATATCTTAGACATGGGGCGTTAGATATGGGGTCTTAGACATGGGGCATTAGATATGGGGCCTTAGACATGGGGCGTTAGATATGGGGACTTAGACATGGGGCATTAGATATGGGGTCTTAGACATGGGGCATTAGATATGGGGTCTTAGACATGGGGCATTAGATATGGGGCGTTAGACAGTTTGTCCTCTGGGCATAGTAATGCTGCCCTTTCAAAGTACACTCATAGTTTGTAATGATGGGGCAATAATGACCCAATGATCCACGCAACTATATAATATATGCAGTTAAATGCAAAAGTATTGTGACAGTGACACAAGTTTTGTTGTTTTGGCTCCAGCACATTTTATTTGAATTAAAATAATGAATAGGAGGTGAAGGTGCAGACCGTCAGTTTTAATTTGAGGGTATTTTCATCCATATCAGCTGACCCATGTAGGAACCCTTTTTAACATAGCCTTCTATATACGGTGTGTGTGTATATGTACTGTATATATACTGTATATATTTTTCTATGCATGATGGTGGTATTTGTAATCCTCTTCCATGTTACATAGTCTGTGGAATGCCCTAAGACCTAAGAGGCTTCTGCTAATAGTCAAGGATTTAAATTTGGAATCATTAGCTTCTTGTGCATTATATTATTGTATGAAGTTTTCCGTTTACCCACACAGCTTAAAGGGGTAACATGGTGGTTGAATGTGACACATGCCAGTTATCTTAAGGTAACATCAACGTGAATGTGTCCATCAATGTTGTTATTCAGTCATTTTTAAGTACTATAAAACTTTTTTTTATATGCCCAAATTTCCCATTCTACAAGTTCACCTCATTTTGTAGGCGTATCAATGAGAACTGTCAGTCAGATATGATTGACAGGTTGTTCCCCCCACCTTTCACACATTTGTTGTTTGTAATCATAGTTACCTCGTGACTGGATTTACCAGGAAGTGTATAGGCGTTTACAAAGTCTGTAATATAAACAATGTGAGATATGTGTCGACACACCGACTCTAGACAACTTTAATTTTGTTACGTTAACGTTATCAAAGGTCAGTTATCAAATTGTTTTTTATATAACATAGAAAGTGCTCAGCTATCAATAGCTGGCTAACGTTAGTCTAACTCGAATTACCCTTGATAGGTTACATGTTGGTTATCAAAACAGTCAACGTTTTAAAATGTTGCTAACTTTTATCTAAGGTTTGCACGGGCACCTCGCTCGCCTGCTCGCCACGCACGGGCACCTCGCTTGCCACGCACGGGCACCTCGCTCGCCTGCTCGCCACACACGGGCACCTCGCTCGCCTGCTCGCCACGCAGTGGGAAAAGGTTACCTTTCTGAGTACTGCAATTGCGCTTAACATCAGCTAAGAAAGGTCAGTGCAAACATGGCAGGCTTTGGGGGGGGTTTTGTCATCAGGACAGCATCCCTGCAAGCTTGGAGGAGTGGAGCTCATTAAGCTTAGAAATGGACAGCCCTGCCTCATGATGGCTCTACAAAGAGGCAGGAAGGCATACCCTAAAGTGACACCAGAGGTTTTAGTTTAGACACACCAGATGCCCAATTCTTGTGTTCCTTCCATACTCTCTATTTAATATTTAACTACAGGGGTTTTAAAGAACTGTATACTGCATACTTAATTAATTCTCAGAGCCATCAATCATCAAATTGTAATGTGTTTGCCTTTAGTGCTGCGGAGGCAGAACTTTCAATTGTAAGAATATGGGTCTGAGTATCTGCTTTGTCTTTAAAGAACTTGTACAGACACCCTGCAAGCCCACAGCCAGTGGCTCTAGTGCTGCTGTGGTGCAGTTAGAGTAAATCTAAGTGAAGGAGGAGGCCATTGGCATTTACTTACCATAGCAGGAGAAGGGGAGTTTGCTCCTCCAGTCTCTGCTCCTTAGATACTCAACCCAAACAAAGAAAAACAAAACGGTCTTCAGTGGGTGGATCAGAGATGTCAATTCAGAGTGGCGAATTTCTCAAACCCTCTGATAAATATTAGCCAAGCCTTTTCATTCCTCACATTTAAACAAGATGGCGGGAAGCAGGCTCGTATATTCTACCCATCAGCCTACATGGAGCCATGTCAGTTAGATTTTCAGAATGGCGGGAAGCAGGCTCGTATATTGTACTCATCAGCCTAAATGGAGCCATGTCGGTTAGATTTTCGGAATGGCGGGAAGCAGGCTCGTATATTGTACTCATCAGCCTAAATGGAGCCATGTCGGTTAGATTTTCAGAATGGCGGGAAGCAGGCTCGTATATTGTACTCATCAGCCTACATGGAGCCATGTCGGTTAGATTTTCAGAATGGCGGGAAGCAGGCTCGTATATTGTACTCATCAGTCTAAATGGAGCCATGTCGGTTAGATTTTCAGAATGGCGGGAAGCAGGCTCGTATATTGTACTCATCAGCCTAAATGGAGCCATGTCGGTTAGATTTTCAGAATGGCGGGAAGCAGGCTCGTATATTGTACTCATCAGCCTAAATGGAGCCATGTCGGTTAGATTTTCGGAATGGCGGGAAGCAGGCTCGTATATTGTACTCATCAGCCTACATGGAGCCATGTCGGTTAGATTTTCAGAATGGCGGGAAGCAGGCTCGTATATTGTACTCATCAGCCTAAATGGAGCCATGTCGGTTAGATTTTCAGAATGGCGGGAAGCAGGCTCGTATATTGTACTCATCAGCCTACATGGAGCCATGTCGGTTAGATTTTCAGAATGGCGGGAAGCAGGCTCGTATATTGTACTCATCAGCCTAAATGGAGCCATGTCGGTTAGATTTTCGGAATGGCGGGAAGCAGGCTCGTATATTGTACTCATCAGCCTAAATGGAGCCATGTCGGTTAGATTTTCAGAATGGCGGGAAGCAGGCTCGTATATTGTACTCATCAGCCTACATGGAGCCATGTCGGTTAGATTTTCAGAATGGCGGGAAGCAGGCTCGTATATTGTACTCATCAGTCTAAATGGAGCCATGTCGGTTAGATTTTCAGAATGGCGGGAAGCAGGCTCGTATATTGTACTCATCAGTCTAAATGGAGCCATGTCGGTTAGATTTTCAGAATGGCGGGAAGCAGGCTCGTATATTGTACTCATCAGCCTAAATGGAGCCATGTCGGTTAGATTTTCAGAATGGCGGGAAGCAGGCTCGTATATTGTACTCATCAGCCTACATGGAGCCATGTCGGTTAGATTTTCAGAATGGCGGGAAGCAGGCTCGTATATTGTACTCATCAGCCTAAATGGAGCCATGTCGGTTAGATTTTCAGAATGGCGGGAAGCAGGCTCGTATATTGTACTCATCAGCCTACATGGAGCCATATCTGTTAGATTTTCTCTTTTTCATGGGCGGTTTGGGGATAATTTCAGTGCCATCAATTATACTGCAACTCCACTCTAATGAGACCTTTAGTGAAACAGTACACTAATTAAACTGTAATGACAACCCTTTGTGAAAAATGCCCTTGGCCTAATACTACCAGGCCTTGTTCACTCTAGACTCTTTCGACAACCAACGACAATATATCCCATCTAGCAGTCACCAACACAACACAGCAAGATATATTGCTGTAAATTTCCATTTGTTCTTGCTTTATTAGGAATCTATCAAAATAAATGCTTGCTTATTGTCGTTCATGTCACCTTTTCTCTGTGGTGGACCAAAATTTATTTGTACAATAAGAAATGCAATTAAACTCTAAAATCAGTTCTCACTTACACTGTATGTCTGTAGTCTACCAGCCATTATTTATGTTTGAACCTCATGATTGTGTGTTATGTTTCTGAATATGCAGTAAGCTACTATTTTTAAACGTAGCATTCTTTACTTACTGAGTAGACGTCATTATCTAGGGGGACTTCTTGAGCTTCAATTTCTACATGTTGTACCATTTGTGCACATTTTTTAAAACGACTTGTATTTAACAGACCCTCTTATCCAGAGCAATGTTTTTACATAGTATTCATTTATACAGCTGGTTATTTACTGCAGCAAATTAGTGTCCTACCTGGAAAGCAAACGCACAACCTTCAGGTTACAAGCCCAGTTCCCTAACCATTATACTACACTGCCACTCCCTTCTTCCTATGAATAAATTGCTGGGTATTTATTCACTGAAGCAGTTCAAGTTAAACATAAAAAACTTTACTCATGGGTTCAAATCACATTGCCTCTCCTAACCAAACAGACCTGTGTCCTTAACCACTGTGCCTCACATGTACTTTACCGTAAAACACCATTACGCCATTGAGTAGTCAACAAAGTGTAGACCAGCTTTTGAATGTCAGTTGTCTAAATGTCTGCTCTCAGGCAGGCTTGAAACGTAGCTGTATTTATGGTTGTTGACAGTTAGGTAATGAGAACTTCTCCTTCACAAAAGACCCTAAAAACAAAAGCATTGATTTTTCCACCCCTCCACACAATGAAAAGGTTGGCCACGGCATAAGAGAGAGTCAGATAATTGCCACATCAATGCGCCCCCCGTTCCCCTCTAAATGCAGGGTGTCAGACCTGCTGTGCACCTCACCGGCCTGTCCAGAGCAGGCAGAAGAGCCTAATGAACACTGATGTTGTTATTGTGAGCTGGGCTCTCCTCCTGCAGGCCCTCGGCCCCGCGCTCAGGCTTAACCTTAATTAATCATCTCCTCATTACCAGTCATGGGCCATCCCAATAATCTGTTTACAAGAATCAATCGGCGAGCCTCTCAAACGGGAAAAGCCTCTCGTCGGCCGCAGCAGTAGCCGGGGGGCGACGTGCGTGCAGCTCGCGCATGCGGGTACACGACGGGACTTAAACCTGTTGATCCGTTCGTGTGCGGAAAGGTTGAACTGATCCTGCGGACGAGGAGCACCCCAGTGAGGAATAAAGACACGCATGTCTTCAGGCGGGCCTTTGCTAAGCTGATGCTGGAAAGCACTAGAAAAGCATGCAGCCCTTATGCAAGTGGGTACGGGACAGAGAAGCTCGGGGGCTCATACATACTGCAGCTTCTCTGAGTTAAATATTCAGTCATGCATCCAGGTGTGCCAGCATTTAAATGACACATTTATATTTTTAGGGCTTTTCGCCACTGAATTAAAATGAAGATTAAGACTTCAATTCGGTCCAAACGCTATATATTGACACTGTATTTGTATACTGCTACTTGACACAACGGTAGGAGTTTAGCCGTTTGATAGATACATAGATCTACTCCGTGCAGTCAGGTTGCCCACTGTCATCATCCATCTGTGAGGGCTTCCATGCATCAAATCCCCATCAAAGGAATCTTTTGAAATCATTTGAAACTTAAAAAGATTAAAAGTCTGTAAATAGCAAATTAATGTGTTTTGGCTTCTCTTGTATTTTTATACTGACTTTGATGTACTTATGTAGGTCATCTAGTTTTTGCTGTTGAGCTGTTGAGCAAAAAAACAATATTTTTTCAAGATGAAAACAATGAGGAAAGCAAACAACCAAAGAGGCATTCATTGGATGATTCAGCTGGCTCTATCTGTGGTGAGAACACATCCGCCCCGGACTGTTTTCCTTTCAGAATCTTTCTGTGAAACAAACACAAACAGGGCTGTGGAAGGCCGTCTAGAACCCCAGTGGTCTTGGGGAAGTTGGTGGGGGGGGGGTGTGATGATCAGGATGGGAGAGGGTGGGGCTTTAAACCTGTGTCATCGCGCTGACAACAGAGAGGACCAGGATATCCGCTTCAAACAGTGGGGACCCACATTCTGTGCAAAGATCATTGTGGCATTAACACATGGGTGGGTCGCCATGGCAACACTATGGGACTAGGAGGCAAGCTGCACAGGCTCAGTGAACACTGGGTTTGTGTTCATGCAGTGTTTAAGAGTAGGAGTGCTGATCTGGGATCAGTTCATAGACCAGCAGCACTACTCTAGATGCTTTATGAATGGCAAAGTGCACCTGCAAGTGTGTGTGTGCTGAGAGAGAAAGAGAGGGTGGTCTGTATTCAATTAACCTCTCCAAACATTACACCAAAAGTTTATTATGAAATCACCAAACTGTGTTTGTTAGGAGAAACCAACACTTATTTAATTACAAATGACAATAAGGGTGAATTTAGATTGAAACTAGGCCAATGTGTGTATGCATGTCTCCTACAGGACCTACATACTGCATCAGTAATCGCTTCAGTAAATTTAGCTCTATAAATGGATTGTATGTAAAACAAATATAAGCTGTGTTAGTCGCCCTGGATAAGAGTGTCTTTGGCTTGTTTTCACATGCATTGTGGGAGAACAGTTATTGAACTACGGTTATATTCCAATTCAGTGTGCATACACACACCCAACGTATGTGAACACTCCTTTGGTGGAAACGGCAATAATTATTTTAGACGGTGTTATAGGCAATTGTTAAACATTCAAATAGAGACTGAAATGCAGGCTGACCCAGCGTTGTGTAGGCCTCTCTTCTGTGTGAGCTTGAACATTGTTCACATTCTCAGTTTGCAGAAGTGTGATGTATTTGGGCACACACACTATTCAACCGCTTATTTGTGTCTCACGGTTTCAAGCACTTCTCTGCGTCTCACGGTTTTATGGCCTTTACACACCTTCACTCTTTTGATGTGATTGTTTATAAAATGTCCGCCACGTCCCAAAAGGCAGGCAGGTTTATCACTCTGTCTGAAGTGTACTGCATTCACCAGAGTTAAAGCAGAGAGCTATAGGCCTGGGTCACAGCATACAGTACAGCATGTACAGCATGTTTAAACATCCCACAGTCTATATATACAGTATTATGTAAATAAATCTGCATTTGCAACACAATTTAAATAATTAGCTGAGTAATAAATAATAAGAGAGATATACTGAGTGTATGTTGCACATTTTTAGCAAAAGCTGCAGCAGTATCACAGCTGACATGTGGCTGGAAGGTTTGAGAGATGCATGGGTTTGTGAAACAGTCAGTACGAACCGGTTGTGAAACGCAACTGTTCACCTCTGACCCACCACAGAATTCCGTCTCTGTGTGGGAGGGGGATACGTAATTTCTCATGGGGTTTTTGTTAAGAAACTGCTTTCATACATACTTCTGCTGGTAAGCTGACAAAATGCCCTTTCATTTACACAAAAGGTAACTGCATACGGAAAAAGTCATTGTGTGATAACCGCTGACAGTGGTGAGTTTCCAGTGATTGTAGACGGTTCCCTATTCATGGTGTCATGGTGTCATGGGAGACACCTGACTGCATGTGTCATTAGCCACTTTTTTTTCTATCGCAGGAACCTTTTCCGGAACTCAGGAACTTTTTGCAGAACTCAGGAACTAAAGCCTCTTTTCCAACGGAGGAACCAGGGTCAAGAAGTGGTTTTTTCTTTTTCGATGGTTCAAAAATAAAAATAAAGACCACAATACTTCTGAAACGTAACCAGGCTTTTTCTCCCTGTCACTTCCTACTTTTGCTCAAGGTGTGGTGGGAAAGCAAACATGAACGCGCGCTGGGAACCGCTTTTAGTCCCCGTTGTGCAGGCACGTGCACACATAGACCTCAAAGGGGGCTTGAGCACCTGCCGTTTGGCCTGCTATAGAGAAGTGCCTTTTTTCAGTAAAATAAAAAAATATATATATATTTTTTAAAATAAATAAATAAATTCCTGTTTGCGCACAGCCTGCCCTGCCGAACAGATATATTTATTGAATCAAAATATCAGGTCGGGAGAGTGGTGCTCCCCGGCGGCGAAATTACGAATCCTACTATGGCCACGCCAAGACCCGCCCTCTTCTGTCTCTGATTGGCTGGGCGTTCTGTGCGCTCTACCCACCCAACCCTCAGTTTGAGTTTAAGGTGACTCTCTTCGCTGGAGCGCATTGCAGTAACTTATTTTCCGAAATTGCATGCAAATTCAGGTAGCCTAACTAACGTTACAGCATAAAACGTGTACTGACATCCATTAGCCTAAAATAAGTTTACGTTTTTAATACCACCAATGTTGATAATAGTTCTAGGCTATGTGTCTCATTGCACATTCTAGTGCTAGCTAGAAAATCAGCTGGCTGATCACTCGGAGGGGAATTCAAGTTGATGAATAGTGCTGTATGGGATTATTCAGCTAGTCTATTAATGAAGCCTTAAATAAGCATAAGTTTTTAAAAAAAAAAAATACCGCCCATGTTGATAACAATTATCCTATGTGTCTCATTGAAAAGTAATTAGTCACATAGGATGTTGCAGTGTGCTGGAATAGTTATTGTACATAAAGGGACCAAATATGGTCACACTTTATTGCTGTTCCATTATCGGGTTTAACCGTCTTCTATCTGCCTGTGAACAAACTCACTTAGGCCTACATGCACACAAGGCATAAGAAAACATGCCCAGGGAAAACTTGACCTTGCATGTCATAAAACCAAGAATAAAACCCTCAGCGTTGCAGGAAAGTGAACAAACTTATGAGATCAGGTTTTGTATAGATTTGTGAAAATGAACATTAGAACCTGAAGTGAACTGATTGAAATGGTTTCATGTGTAGTTTAGTCTAAGCTTCTAAGAGGTATTCATTTATAAGTATTATTGTATCATTGTGTGATGATTATTTATTTGGATGCATGTATTGTATTGTGTATTTTGCAGAGGCCTAATTGTGCCGACATGTAACAAACAAGCACCACAATGGAAATAAGCCCAGGACTTTAGTGTTTTAATTACATTGTTATGGTTTGCAGATAGTGGAGGTAGGACCCAAACACAGACGACAGACAGTAAATAAGTAAGTAATCAAATAAACAGCGAGTAAAAAAAATATATATATATACAGCACAGAACAGTCTTTGTGTCTGGATGTGTATACTGCAGTCTCCAAAATAAAGTGACAACTATAATAAACACAGTGGCCTAACCAAGCTAAAATTAAAATAAACCGATCTATATTTTGTCCCTTTATGTGCAATAACTACTAGACTATTCCAGCGCACTGCAACATGTGACTGATGACTTTTCAATCAACACTGGTGGTATTTACCAAAAAAAACGTATTCATTTATTCATCAACTTCAATTCCACTCCAAATGATCAGCCAGCTGCTTTTCTAGCTAGCTAGCAACCTATGTGACTAATGACTTTTCAATGACACAAAGAACTGTTATCAACACTGCGAAACACTGGTGGTATTTACTAAAAAACGTAACGTATTAATTTATTTTATTAAACTTGATTTCCCCTCAGTGATCAGCGAGCACTAGTTAGAACAGTAGAAACGAGCTAGAATGTGCAATGAGACACATAGCTTAGAAAAACTGTTAGCTATGAATTCCCCTCAGTGATGGGCTAGCACTAGCTAGAATAGTAGAAACGAGCTAGATTGTGCTAGAATAGTAGAATATATAAGAACTGTTATCAACATTGGTGGTATTTATTAAAAACATACGCTTATGGATGTCAGTACGTTTTATCCTGTAACGTTTACCTGCCTGAATTTCGAGAACAGGGCAATCGAGCGCGTTCTTAGACTGAAGAAGATGAGGTGGGTAGAGCGCACAGAACGCCCAGCCAATCAGAGACAGAAGAGGGCGGGTCTTGGCGTGGCCATAGTAGGATTCGTAATTTCGCTCCCCGGCGATGCCCTCTACCTCTACCCTCCCTCTTGGTTTCCGCCGCAGCGGCAAGCACTGTGTGGGCACCGAGCCTTTCTATAGTAAAAGAACGCACGCACGCAAAATTGCACGCATACGCATGCATAGGCATTCGACAGTCGTGAGCCAGACATCAGGTATGTAGCCAAACAAAGTATAAATATACTGTTAATTTTCGTTTTATATTGATATTAATGCGCTTTAGAATTTGCTTGACACTATTTGGCAGCTCAAAATGTGCCAACTAGCTATCGTTAGCGTTGATACCTTTTGTTAGTAATGTGGGAATCAGTGGAATATGGTCGAGTTCTTGTGTTCCATCCACTGAACTTAAAAGAACGGTCCCATCACTTATTGCCTTATTGTCTCGATAGCTAGTTAGCTAATGTAATACGTAACGTGAGAATAATTTATTGAAATACACTTAATTTCTTTGCATGTATCATTAATTAACTGTCATGTAGCAGTGTTTGAACCAACCTCAGTCATGGGCTTGTTTTAAATAAATGATTTCACGGACCGCCAAAGGGAAATCGCGACCGCCAAAATGACAATAATTGAGAAAACGGCAAATAAATTCATATCCAAATGAATTACATTTTTTGGGTGCAATATGGTCTTTCGGCTAGCGGATGGCGATGTATACTGTACTAGTCGCCTTCGAGATTTCAGTACTAGGAGATGAGTAGAAGAAGCAGACCCGTAGACTGTATAGAAATGAGGCTCAGCTGGCAGAGTGCAACGCTGCAACCTAAATCTTTGAGGCGACTCAGTAGAAAGACATAACGTACGTAGCGAGTTGGATGGAACACGCTCCAATTTTGAATTAGGCTACCTGTTATGTTCTGTACATCTGTTTGTTTGTATTATTATTTTATATTTATTCTGAATTTATTATTTTTCATTTCATCATTGCATTCCCCTCTGTTCGTGGGTTGTCCGAGTCTCATCTGTGTGTTTGTTTACCCAGTCTCGTGCATGCACTATTCGGGTGACTTCGGGAGTTTTCGTGGGTTAACGCTGTATTTCCGAAGTTTCGTTTTTTGCTACTTCCTGATTTCCTTCCCGTGTATAATTGTATATATTACTAACTCGCGGTAACAATCACTCGGGTGCTTTATTAGTTACGTGCACTTTACTAAAACCAATTAACATAAATGTATACTAACAACTAACTGTCTGTCTTATAGTTAGATACTAACATTTAACCAGCTTCTCCGCTTTATCTTTGTTACTCGCATTTCTAACTGGTCCTGAGCTATCTCTGTAATTCGCTCCAGCTGTTTGTACTTAGACTTCACCTGTCTTGATTACTGAGCACACTCCTCTCCTATTCGAGCCCGTTGTTTGTTATGCATGTTTCTGAGTCCCTTCCATGTTTTCGTTATGTTCTCGTGATTGAATTATTGTTTACCGAATGTGTTAACATCACGTCGTTTGTTACCCCTCCCTTTCCTATGTGTATATAAGACCCACAAATCTGTTTCTTCCCAGTCAGTGTTTGAGTGTTCTTTATTTATTTTTCTATTTGTGCGCTATCAAAATATCATAATTGGTATAATATTCAATTACCTTTGATTTCTAAAACCTAACTCCTGAACACAACCCTACTGGTACTTTACAACCATAGCCTACATATATACTCCAAAAACTGTATTTACGGTAAAATTTATCGAACAGAAATTTGCTGCGTGCGCTCGCATAGCCTACGTACTGCCAGAAACCTACGTACTATCCTGTAGTCTCACTCTGTATCCTGTAGTCTCACTCTGTATCCTGTAGTCTCACTCTCTATCCTGCAGTTTCACTCTGTATCCTGCAGTCTCACTCTCTATCCTGCAGCTTCACTCTGTATCCTGTAGTCTCACTCTGTATCCTGTAGTCTCACTCTCTATCCTGTAGTCTCACTCTGTATCCTGTAGTCTCACTCTGTATCCTGCAGCTTCACTCTGTATCCTAGTCTCACTCTGTATCCTGTAGTCTCACTCTCTATCCTGCAGTTTCACTCTGTATCCTGCAGTCTCACTCTCTATCCTGCAGCTTCACTCTGTATCTTGTAGTCTCACTCTGTATCATGTAGTCTCACTCTCTATCCTGTAGTCTCACTCTGTATCCTGTAGTCTCACTCTCTATCCTGCAGCTTCACTCTGTATCCTGTAGTCTCACTCTCTATCCTGTAGTCTCACTCTCTATCCTGCAGCTTCACTCTGTATCCTGTAGTCTCACTCTGTATCCTGTAGTCTCACTCTCTATCCTGTAGTCTCACTCTGTATCCTGTAGTCTCACTCTCTATCCTGCAGTTTCACTCTGTATCCTGCAGTCTCACTCTCTATCCTGCAGCTTCACTCTGTATCCTGTAGTCTCACTCTGTATCCTGTCGTCTCACTCTCTATCCTGTAGTCTCACTCTCTATCCTGCAGCTTCACTCTGTATCCTGTAGTCTCACTCTCTATCCTGTAGTCTCACTCTGTATCCAGTAGTCTCACTCTGTATCCTGTAGTCTCACTTTGTATCCTGCAGCTTCACTCTGTATCCTAGTCTCACTCTGTATCCTGTAGTCTCACTCTCTATCCTGTAGTCTCAGTCTCTATCCTGCAGCTTCACTCTGTATCCTGTAGTCTCACTCTGTATCCTGTAGTCTCACTCTGTATCCTGTAGTCTCACTCTGTATCATGCAGTCTCACTCTGTATCCTGTAGTCTCACTCTCTATCCTGTAGTCTCACTCTGTATCCTGTAGTCTCACTCTCTATCCTGCAGCTTCACTCTGTATCCTGTAGTCTCACTCTGTATCCTGTAGTCTCACTCTGTATCCTGTAGTCTCACTCTGTATCCTGTAGTCTCACTCTGTATACTGTAGTCTCACTCTGTATCCTGTAGTCTCACTCTGTATCCTGCAGTCTCACTCTGTATCCTGTAGTCTCACTCTGTATCCTGCAGTCTCACTCTCTATCCTGCAGTCTCACTCTGGTTTCCCTCCTGTCTGAAAGTGGAGACATGCAGGGCTGTAGCTGCACAGTCACTGTGGGCCTGTGAAATCCCCCACAGAGAACTTATCAGCCTGTGTGTCTGTCACAGGCAGGCTGCTGTCTCTCCAGGCTTCCTCTTAGTGGCTTGTGGCTTGCCTGAGAGTTCGGCCCATTCTCGAGGCTCTCCCACACTAAAGAGCCAGTAACCGTCTGCTAATGTGATAAAGTAGGAATGCCATCGGGGTTTATAGGGCCAATAGAATGAAGTGGATTTCCTGGTAGGGATGTTTTCGTATGTACACTTCTGACTAGGAGAGGGACTGGAAAACAAAATACTAATACAGGAATCAGTTTTTACAACCACTTAATATAACTGAACTGGACACATGGACACCATAAACTGAGCCAAACCTGACCCCAGACTAAGGCCAAGTGGGCTGGTACCTAGACCCAGCTTGTAGAGGGTTGAGTATGGCATGAGAATACCCAATTCTAGGACTTATTTTATTGAAAAAACAAGAATGAATTAATCATTTGGTAGAGCGACATAAGAATCCCAACGTTTTATTTTTCAAACACTAGTCGTGTTTGGAAAAGTGTTCTTTAGGATGTTTGAACCATTTTACCAGCCAGTAAAAACAAAGAGCCGAACAGAATACATTACAAGCTCAAAGCCAAAAAGAGATCAGGGTGGGTGACGCTTTATTTCCTCTTAAAAGGCTGGCGTTTTCAAATACTCACTATATGGCCATGTCTTTGGGCCCATTCAATTATAACTGAAACCAAAAACATTTGTTAGATATTACCTGCCAAAGAATACCTGCCAAATTTGACACAGTTGTATGGTTTTAGAGCAAGATGCACTGTTGTAAATTTTGCTGTGTAATATAGGGGCGGCTGTGGCTCAGAAGGTAGAGCGGGTCATCCGCTGATCGCAGGGTTGGCGGTTCAATCCCCGGCTCCTCCTGTCCACATGTCGAAGTGTCCTTGGGCAAGACACTGAACCCTGAGCAGGCTAGCCGCCATTGGTGTGTGAATGTGTGTGTGAACGGGTGAGTGAGAGGCCATTGTAAAGTGCTTTTGATAAAGGCGCTATATAAGTGCAGTCCATTTAGTAGCCAAGTGATTTGGCCAAACAAGTAGTGAACGGTCTATAATGTGCTGTCAAAGCTTGTGCCTTTATCGACTGAGCCAGTCAGGAGACCAACAGGGCTGTTTTATAAACACTTGGAATAATACATCCGACCAAAGAACCATTTTCATTTTTTAATTTCCTCCATTAACTACCACAAGTTCCTTCTAAAATAATGTGCATTGATGGTTTGAGCTTTTAAACAGAACTCAGCCTAATTAATGTCTTTAATTGTAATTTAATGGCACAGAGCACATCATAGTTGTGTGTATAGTATATATTTTTTAATGTTGCCAGGCAGGGAAGCAGGCAGCCATGCTTAAAATAAGTTCCCGAAGTTATTCACAATCACGCAAAATCACCTTCCCAGAGAAATGAAGAAAGCGACGAGAGCGCTGCTCTCTCGGATTAGTTGCTATGGACGGCCAGTGCTGCGTTTGAGTGGCGCAAGGCGTTTCCTGTCACTGCACTGTTTGCTTTTGAGAGTCTGGTCCCGGTGCTGTTGTTTTAGCATGTACAGTTCCCACCCCACCCCCTCTCAGTCCAGGCCCAGCATCACTCCCCAGCCACTGCTCCCCCTGTGCCCCCTGTTCTGCCTTGCACCACTGCACATACATCACAGTCTGAACCGGAGATGCACCGCATGCCGTTGCTTTGGAATCAGGTCAAAGCAGCTCCACACTGGCATGTGGAGAATGCCCTGATACGTGACTCTGCAGGCCTTCTGTAGTGTCACTGGAATGAGCTTCAGTGGCTCTGCTGTTAGTTGACTGTTTCAGTAACACATTGGACACGGTGCACAGCAGCATTTTCAGTGTTAGGAGACAGTGTATAGGCCACACAGTGGCTAAAAGGTCCTCTACCAGTGTAAAATATGCCCTATCATAGGGGATGTTGCAGTGAGCATTGTGCTGGGGATCTGTAGCCCTGAGTTATGGGTCTGCTCCACGGGTGGGCTTGCAGGAGGGGGACGCTGTAGCACCCTTCCGTATCTTTGATCTCTCCTTTACAGTATCACAATGGAACATGTCCTCACTGTGAGTCACTGCCAGACACTGCCTCTCTGGGCTTCTGACGTCATCTTTTAACCATGTGGCTGCCGGTAAACATTTTCAGCAGGGAGTACCAGGCTCCTGGTATTAGCACACCAGGGAAATTCCACATTAGAGAAAGAATCTGACTAATGGCAATCGATTTATGACAGGACAAGTAAGCTGGAATTTGTAAATGGCCGTTCTGTAAAAATAAACGCAAGATGAAGAAGATTTCCCCAATGAATGGCTATTTATGGAAGTGCCAATCTGAGTTGGACCTCCAGCTGTGACCAAACTCCAGCCTACTTACCCTTGGATAAATGGCCCCTCCCCGCCTCCTTTTCCAGATGTTTTTCCCCTCTTAATGGGAACGTGAACTGAGGGCTCTCCCTCTGAGGCCTTTGTTTTTGCAGGTTGTTACAGAGGACCTTTTTATGTGATGTCAGACACGCCCACTGAGATCCCAATGACCCGTTGCCAAGGTCACAGCCTCCAGAGCGAAGATTGAGCTGTACTGGGTCCCTTCAGCCCTCTGGCAGAGGTTCTGCTCACGGGTCCATCTGTCAGTCCAGGGGCTTCCAGTGGTTCTGTAGTGGCGAGCAGTGAGAGGAGATTCATTCCTCCAAAACAAATTGACAGCTATCCCGGGAGTAAACGGGGGCCATCATAAGCATTGTTTTGTCCTGTGCCCCCCCCCCCCAGGAGAAATGTGTCTAGCTGGGCTTCCTATTCCCAACATCGCCTCTGGCAGCGCATTTGAGGGAAATGGGGGCGGGGGGGGCACAGGAAATAGCTTGTGTCCAACAGGGACTGAGTAAGTGAAGCCAGGTCATGGAGTCAGGCCCTTTGTCACATCTTCTCTGTGAGCTGCGCAGCAGGTGAAGGGGCGTGTTCGCAGTCCTGACGCAACGGTGCACGGACATTCCTATAAATACTCCGCTGCTGTTCCTGTGGACGCAGTGCGGTACATGTTCGACCACAAAGGACAACCCTGGGGAATGATGTGAGATGAACGTGTTTTTCTAATACATTTATGGGACAAAGGGCAGATCGTTTTTGCTCGGGACACAAGCTACCCCTTATTTACATGCAGATTATCAGTGACAAATATTCAGAATATGGAATAGCAGAAATGCATTTACTTATTATGCAGTTTTCCAGTCATTTATTGTGTCATTTATTCATTTCGTTGTTTTGCTTTAAAACCTTTAAAAAAAACATTTTCACGCCACCCGTGCCTCTGGAATCACCAGTACAATATCCACACCCACACGAGAAGGCCTGGACTGTGTCCACCTCTCCAGTGCAAACTCTTTACACACTGCAGGCCGCACAGTTCTCCAGGAGACCTGGTGGCTAGAAGAGAGAAAGAAAACAAACCCCCCACCCCAACCCACCCAGTGTGTGGTGGGGTTAGGCTAACTGTGACCTGACACTGGTGTCCCAGTCATAGTCAGCTGACACAACTGAGGCTCAAACCTGAATTCACGAGGCCCAGTTTAAGCTCATTACAACTGTGCCTTTACCAACTGAGCCACTATGAAGCACCAGACTTTTAATGCATTTTCAAATGAAATGTGTGCATGTTATATAATCTGGCCATAATTAAGTCTTGATTAAGTCCATTTGTTGAAGTGTTGGCAACTTTGTTGGCTCATTTTCTCTTTGTTTTGTAAGATCATTTGAGTGGGTTGGGGGTGGGGGTGGGGGTGGGGGTTGTTGATCGCTGTAATTGTAAAATGTCTGTAGCCACAGTTCTAAGATGTGTTTGCCGTGCACAAATCAAATGTAATTTTGTTGGTGGAGACCCTTTCATCTAGTCGGCTTTAGGAAATCCTTCAAAAGCATGCTGATAATGGGAAATATGACACTGCGTATTGAGTGGGTAGACCATTTCTGTCTAGTGTCTATTGATAGAATTTCTTATTTTCAGTTTTCAGCACATTTATTGAGTCTGGTTATTACACATTGTGCCTGTGAATGGTTTTGTGCCGACAGGCATTCTTTTCCTTTTTAACCAAGATTTTTATATGCCTTGTATGGAGGTTGTCACTTCCATTTAAAGCTCCATACGAAGTGAAAATGGCCCAGAAAAAGCAAAAGAAATAATTATTCTGACACTGAAATTGAAGTTTTATTAGCAGATGTTGAATCAAGGAAAATAAATAGTTTAATATTGTCTGTTCCTGTTTAAGCCACTAAAGCCAGCCAACTGAAGCTGTTGTGGGTCCCACCCATCTATGGTCCCGCCAGGCAATCAAGCCAGGACGCTGAGCAATACAATTCGCATGACATGAGCTGCACAAATGTGATAGCCCTTTCTATTCATATTTTGCAAACGTATCTTCAGGTGGAGCCTTGAGGCTACGTTTGTGCAGTACAGTTACGGCAACAATAACATTGCTGGGCAGGTTGTCAATTTAATAAAAACCCGAAAATGACAAACCAGCCATATATCACTCTCAGCCAACAAATAGCTTTTGTGCGATCTTAAAGATGCGTTAGTTTCTCTCCTAAGCAGCCAACTCCTCCAACAGCCATTGCAACGCTGGCTACAGACCTGTAGGCAATTTAAAGCTAATTTTGTTCATTGGTCAAATGTATGTTTTAAATAGCATATTTAACATCATATGAGTTAGCATTTAAATTTGACCAATTTAGAAAAATAGTACTGGGAGCATTCCTTATGCTTATAAGACTAATTAAACAAGTTCATAGCCTACACTTTATTAATAGGCATCATCTATGTGTTTGCTTTTTACACTCGTAATTTATTAGCTATGTTTACATTGTGTATTTCAGAGGCTACATTTTATCATGTGAATTTAACAGAAAATAAAAATAAATGAATATACTAATTATCACTCAGAAGCTACATTTAGCGGCTTTACGAACGCAGTACGGGTGGTCTTGAGCAGGTGTAAAATTTGTTAGTACATCTGATCAAATCTCAGATACGAAAATGTTGATGAATGCCAAAATACGGCCAAATTAACTAATATGAACGATTTACGTACAAATTTGTTCTGCTCACGTCTCATAAATGAGGCCCAATGATGGGCTTTGTTTACCATTAAAGTGGCTTGACTGATTCAAAAGGAGAATGGGTTCATGAGCTCTGCTGAGTGCTGGCTGTTTCCTTGTGGTCCCCCACAGAACATCGACGTGACCAACTTCAGCAGCAGCTGGAGTGACGGCCTGGCGTTCTGCGCCCTCCTGCATACCTACCTGCCCGCTCATATACCCTACCAGGAGCTCATCAGCCAGGACAAGGTAGTATTGCAGCCTGACACACACACACACACACACACAAATATACACACACACCTACACACACACACATGCACATACACTGCAGCAAGCATACTGTTCATATACTCACATACACAAACGCACATACACATGCAGGCACCCACATACACACACGGCATGCACACACACTGCACACATGCACTCTCAAATACGTGCTCAAACAAACTCACTCACATGTACAGGCACACAAACATGCTCATGCAAGCACATGCACGTAGTTTTTTACAATCGTTTTCACACTTGTCTCAATACCATGTCCACTTCTTCAAAACTCTTCACACAGTGTGCTTTTGAAACTGAGCACATCAGTTAATCTTTGGTGCAAAATGCACTTCAACCAACAAAACACTTTCTCCCATTAGATTGCTTTGTCAATCAATGTACTAAAAAACACAAACAACTTGGAGCATTGCGAAATACATATATTATGCTTTTCCTTTTCGTCTATTTTTGCATCCACAAATATTTCAAGCCGAGCAGCTAAAGAAACTTTTGATCTGTTGGTTTGCCTCTCACAATCGATGTCATGACTGAGTGTGGTAAATTTACAGTAAACTGTAAATGAATGAATGTTTTACTGTATCGGAAACCCAGAATAACAATTTTTACTGTGTAATGTAAAACAATATATGATAAAGAAACAAATCACAAAAGCAACAGTATTCTTCAGGGGGTTTACTGTATTTTGCCATTCGTTCTCACAGTGCAATATACTGTAGTTCAGAAAAGAAAAATACAATACAATCAATTATTCAAAATACATTACAATCAATAACAATAGCAATATTTTCACTATATACAGTAATTCGCACATATATTGTCTGCCTATCAGTATCAGAAGTCTACTGTTGGCCTGGCCCATCCACCTGTCCTCTGCATTTGGCCATAGATTTACATCACATCACATGTTATCTCTTGCCATACACGAGGAAAGAATCTCTTCGAGTGCCTTATCCAGCCCTGGATGTGTTCCACTGTTATGTCCATACACCCAGCAGCCATTTCATCTAGAAGTGACATCTGGTCATGTGGGTGGTGGTCATAAACCTTCCATCTCCATGCAGAAAATAATTATTCTATGGGGTTGAGGAAAGGAGAGTATGGTGACAGGAATAACAGCATCATCCTGGGATGGGCCGTAAACCCCTCTGTGATCTGGCGGGAGTGGTGAAAGGCCACATTGTCCCGTGCAATCACATATACTAGTGAATTCTGCCTGTCTTGCTCTCTTTCTGCTGAAAGCCTTTCAAACAGTTCATCAAGACAACAGGCAATAATGTTCATCAAGACAATTAAACAATAAGGCGTGCTAAATTGCTGCACACATGGTGATGTTAGCCCCCCTCTGGCCTGGAACATCTACAGTTGCCCTTTTTCCGATTACATTCCTTCCACATCGGCGTCTTTTTGCTAAGTTGAAACCGGCCTCATCCACATAGATGAATGTGTGTTCGGTTTCACTGGCTTCAAGCTCTATGACTCTCTTCAGTAAATTGGAGAATACACAAGATACCGTAAGTCACAAATTGTATAGCTTACTGTGTTGTGCAAAATCTCAAAGAAAATGCCTGTGTGTGCTGTGTTGTTCAAAATGACCTTAGATATCTTACCTGGACATATTGGTACCTGAGTTCCTTGACACAAGTTCCTGTCAATGGGGACAGTATACAACTGTTTCATCCTGATCTGATGTTTCTGTAGCACTCTTGAAATGGTTGTAGTGCTAACACTGTCAATATGTTGTTGCGTATTTCTCTTAGCCTGATGCTGTTGTTGGCAATGACCATCCCAACTATTGCATCCTCTTGTTGAGGCGTAAACATTCTTCCCCTTCCTCCTGTGTGAGGTAACCGCTGAGTCCTGTAGTGAGTCAGAGACAAATGTGCTGGCATTCTAGAGACTTCTAGAGACAAATCACTGCACTACTACTGTAATATACACATCAATTGAATGCCTTCAGTCAGAATGCTGTAAATACTGTATAGTACCTGTTGGTTTGCCTGAAAATCCTCACTATTGAAGCCACTGTGGATCTAGGCAAGTTTGGTTGAACCCTCAAACCTACTTCCCTCAGGGACAGACCATAATTTACCACATGATCAATGACTGTGGCTCTGATTTCATCAGACACAACTGTTCTTGCTCTTCCACGACTTCCACAATCTTCCTCCTCTGCCTGCATCCATTTTCCTCACCAAGGCTAAAGAATGCAAATGTCAATCCAAAGATGGCCCCTTCTGTATATGTGATAACGAGGCACAAACAAAAAACATATACAGCAGTAATAGTAGAAAAATCTCTTCAGTAACTACATCTATATTTTCCCTATAAATGCACATTTCAATGCAAGTACAGTTGAACCTCGATCCAACGGACTAATAGGGGGGAGCAGTTGTCCGTTAAAGCCGTTTGTCCGTTGCAGCGAATAATGCGACACTGCAAAATATTACTATAACAAGAGATATGTAGCGCACAACAACCAGGCAAACCGACGCTTGTACGACGCTTTTTTTTGCTTGTAATCGCGAACCTCGATTGTAATTGTTGACGGGGGGGGGGGGGGTGCAATCGCCTTTTATTTTTATACAAACTTCGTTTTACGTTTTATTTCACGTATGTACCGCGGGTGTGCGTCCGCTTCTGCGTTTGTCTGTTATATCGTGAAAGTAAATACCCGTTAACCAGCCACGTCGAAACACCCGTCAGATACTTAAGAGGTGATGCTTGCGGGTCTTGACGCACCAAGGCACTAGCAGAGCATTCTGGGATTTGTAGTATTAGCGGTGCATGCGTTACCGGCGGGCCGACTCAAATTGAAATTTGATATTATCTCGCGGGCCAAATATAATTACACGTCCGTTGGATCCGGAATCCGTTGCATCGGTGTCCGTTGGATCGAGGTTCATCTGTATGACCACTTTTGTATAGATGGTAACAAGGCTGCAAACAAAAAAAACGGAATAATCAGTTTTACGTATTTCAAGCGTATAGTTTAATTTGTCTGTCAAAATGCTTTCCATCCACAGTGATCAGAATTTTGTTGGGTTTTGAACTGAAAGTTAACTGTTTTGAACAAAGTATCTAAATGTCTGCAAAATTTGCTGCAGTTGTACAGAATCTTGCTGGTGGTGAACACTGACTGAGAGAGGTATTCATGAATTTTGGAAGAAGTGGTGATTGAATGTCTTTTGTATGAAAAGCAATGCAAAAGTATACACAGTTTACTTCACATAGTCTACTGATATGGTGAATGTGTTAAGTGTTTTGAAAAAGTGCACATGGAGACAAGTGTGAAACCGATTGTAAAAAAACGAAGTGCACCCCTCCATATTTCAGAGGCTTGCAATAATACAAGCATATACACAGTTATTGTTCCTATGGAAATGGAATATATACAGAAGTGTTGCGATGTGTTCAGCCCGCTGTTTTACTTCCTCCTTTCATATGCACACGTTCTTTATTTCTGTGGATGGTGAAGCACATAAAACAGAAATGACATTTAATCTTACTGAGATGTAAATTTATAGAAATCTCAGCCTGAGATTGAATAGAATATGCAATATTATGTAATATTCCGTTATGAAATGTTATATTATAGATCTTAAGACTATTTCATCATGCTTAAGCTGTTTCAGTGAACTTGTCACAGTGAACAGTGAACTTGTTAATTAAGGTGCGTAAGGTTTTTTTTATTGAATTTTTTTTAACAATTAATAATTCCGAATTCAATTTCCACAAAGTGTATATTTTTTGATTTGAATAGCTAGATAACTCTACAGTGGAACAGAAAGTCTAATATTCTGCATGTGTGTTTTGTTTGCAAGCTTGATATTTATATATACATGACATTGAATTAACGTAGCAGTCATTGTGCTCACCACAGTGACACACAGAAGTAAAGAACATCATTGTTAGTCTCAAGAATACAACAGTGTGACATCACCAAGAAGGCACAGAAGGGCCGTTTATAATTAATAAGTGTAAAATGAGCACCAGTAGATAGGTAGGGTCTCCACCACCAGAGGGCTAGAACAGACATGACTGGTAAGTTCAGGCACGCCGGGCAGAGGGACCAGGCGCAGTACAGAGAGGTCTGGCTGGTGTGTTGAAGATATAACAGAGTGGTCCCTTTAGATAGGTTATCACCAAGATTTAGAATTTAATGCAGGCCAATATTGTTAGCCAATCGAGGGAGGTGAGAAGGGGAGTGATGCGGCTGAGCCTGGGGAGGTTGTAGATGAGGCACACAGAAGCTGCATTCTAAATGAGCTGCAGGGGTCTGCTGGTGGAGGCAGGGCGAGCAGTGAGGATGAAGTTGCAGTCGTCCAGGCGGGAGATAAGGAGCACCAAGACCTGGGTTAATCAGGTGAGGGGTGAATCCTCTGAGAGGGTGAGTCTGTTATCCAGGACTATGCCAAAGTTCATGATAGCTGAAGAGGTCAACTCTGTAGTGACATCCAGGGTGAGTGCAGGGTCAGGCAGGGGGCTGGGAAGTATATCATCTCAGTTTTTAGTAGGGATGCACAAAATCTATATTTTTAGGGTTCTGCCGAATCCTGAATCCACCAGTTAAGATTCGGCCGAACCGAATCCCGGAAGTAAAGGAGTAAAATAAATAAAACAATTAAATTCCTTGCAATACATAGGCTATTTTCTATTTTCAACAGAACATTTCAGCATATTTGAAATGAAAACATCAACATGCATATTAAATTCAAATAAATGTATTATTTTAATATTATTTACTTTGCGCAAATCAAATAGTCTTCTCAGCGCCCAGTAGCGTGATAATTGTGTCACTTCTCTCAATTGTAATGTAGCCCACTGCATTAGCATTTTAGGAGGACTGCAGCAAAGTAGTCATGCATGGCTTTATCCAATTAAAACCCAAGTAGGCCTATAGGCCTATAGGTGGATTCTCACCAAATCCAGCGACGACGCATGGTGGGCAGTGCTATTAGACGGGTTCAGTAGCCTACCAGTAGTCTACCAGGAAACATTAACGGCACGTGATTGGTTAGATGTATTTTGCCGTTTTCAAACCAGAACAATATGGCAGCCTGTTAATAAACTGTCTTTTATCCCACCTAAACAGTCCACTAAAATACATTTCTGAAAACATTTGAGGTGAGAAATAGGCTATGCAGTTGCTAAATCTTGATTCATATTTGATCTAAAACACCTACTTTGACCGTTTGATCCAACGCTGGACACATTGATTTGAATAAAGTATTATCTTATTCAAATTCAGAACCGGCAAACGTACCACACAGTCACTGCGCACACAATCGCATCGCATCCTCTCCATAGAGAATGAATAGAATGCGTCAAACCTCGCCGGATTTGGTGATGGTAGTTGAAAA
Source organism: Ilyophis sp. 1 JC-2022 (assembly GCA_022702515.1). Taxonomy (NCBI): domain Eukaryota; kingdom Metazoa; phylum Chordata; class Actinopteri; order Anguilliformes; family Synaphobranchidae; genus Ilyophis; species Ilyophis sp. 1 JC-2022. The sequence continues at coordinate 62,254,031 of CM040401.1, read as the reverse complement.
GGGACGTGAGAGTACGCAACAATCAGAGACGTCTCGTTAATAAACTGCATAATTTTGCAGCAAAGTTTTAATGAAAACATATGGAATCTTATGCTGAGATCTGGCGTATGGTTTGTTAAATTACACCATGTATAGGCAAACAGACTATACATTTGCTTTCATAGATCAATAAAAACTGTGAGAGAATGTTGGCAGTGGTCCTTAACAGTCTCTTAACTTGGCACAGAGGTTGGCTCACAGTAAAAATAGCGCCGCAATTATACAGCGAGCGGTCGTTTATGAACGGGACTCCAGCTACATCGGCCGCCTCAAGTTTAATGGCAGCTGAGCTGACCGGGTTCCCCCCTCTGAGCTGGTACCCTAAGCACAGTGTGTGATCTGTATATACGGACTGGGACGGGCCTGTTTAATACTGTTCATTAAATCCATGTGGGATTCGGATTCATTCTAATTTCAGTGAAGGATTCGGCCGAATCCCAAACCCGTGAAAAAGGACAGAATCCCGCCGAATCCGAAGCCGAATCTGGGATTCAGTGTATCCCTAGTTTTTATCCCAGTTGAACTTCAAGCGATGATTAGCCCGCCAGCTGAAGATATCCTCCAGGCTAGCCGAGATGCATGCTGGGACCAGTGTATCAGCTGGAGATATCCTCCAGGCTAGCCGAGATGCATGCTGGGACCAGTGTATCAGCGGGAGATATCCTCCAGGCTAGCCGAGATGCATGCTGGGACCAGTGTATGAGCGGGAGATATCCTCCAGGCTAGCCGAGATGCATGCTGGGACCAGTGTATCAGCGGGAGATATCCTCCAGGCTAGCCGAGATGCATGCTGGGACCAGTGTATCAGCGGGAGATATCCTCCAGGCTAGCGGAGATGCATGCTGGGACCAGTGTATCAGCGGGAGATATCCTCCAGGCTAGCCGAGATGCATGCTGGGACCAGTGTATCAGCGGGAGATATCCTCCAGGCTAGCCGAGATGCATGCTGGGACCAGTGTATCAGCTGGAGATATCCTCCAGGCTAGCCGAGATGCATGCTGGGACCAGTGTATCAGCGGGAGATATCCTCCAGGCTAGCCGAGATGCATGCTGGGACCAGTGTATCAGCGGGAGATATTCTCCAGGCTAGTCGAGATGCATGCTGGGACCAGTGTATCAGCTGGAGATATCCTCCAGGCTAGCCGAGATGCATGCTGGGACCAGTGTATCAGCGCGAGATATCCTCCAGGCTAGCCGAGATGCATGCTGGGACCAGTGTATCAGCAGGGGGGAAGGCGGTGGACATCAGCATGGCAGCATGGCAGTGATAGGACAGGGCATGAGGGGACATGATGGAACTAAGAGGCTTTTTAGAGAGAGAGATGAGGAGGGGACCAAGGACAGAACCCGGGGGACGCCTGTAAGGAGTACATCTTGGTAAAGAGAGCTGCTGACCTAAACGGTGCAGACATTCATTTCTGTAAAGTGTTACTTCAAGAGGGGACAGTGAAAGGGCATTTATTCCAACACAATGCAGAGGAAAGAACAAAGAGGCATCGGCATGGATGAGAACAAACAGAACATACATCCAGACGCCAGGCGAGCCGTGAAAAAGAAGCCCAAACACAATTCCCATCAGCCCCTGCGTCGGCTGTGTATTTATTCAGCGAGATGTATAAAGGCACGGTACTTACCGTGGGTATTGGGCTCTCTTTATGGAAACAACAAAGCATGATTGCTATGAATTATTTAACGGAGCTCTAGTTCGTCATATAGTGCACTTGTAATTAAATGATAATGCATGTCCACACTGCAGCGGGGGCCTTTCAGAAACTGCAACATGCGTTTCCCCAGCTCGTGCTGCACGTAACGCTCCGTAGAATACCTCAGAAAATCATCAGCAGGCATCTGCGTGCCAAGCCAGCGGCTGTACGGCCATGAGCAACTGTACGGCCAGGAGGGACTGTACGGCCAGGAGAGGCTGTACGGCCAGGAGAGACTGTACGGCCATGAGCAACTGTACGGCCAGGAGGGACTGTACGGCCAGGAGGGACTGTACGGCCATGAGCGGCTGTACGGCCAGGAGAGACTGTACGGCCAGTAGAGACTGTACGGCCAGGAGCAACTGTACGGCCAGGAGGGACTGTACGGCCATGAGCGGCTGTACGGCCAGGAGAGACTGTACGGCCAGGAGAGACTGTACGGCCAGGAGCGGCTGTACGGCCATGAGCGGCTGTACGGCCAGGAGGGACTGTACGGCCAGGAGCGACTGTACGGCCATGAGCGGCTGTACGGCCATGAGCGGCTGTACGGCCAGGAGCGGCTGTACGGCCAGGAGAGACTGTACGGCCAGGAGAGACTGTACGGCCATGAGAGACTGTACGGCCAGGAGAGACTGTACGGCCATGAGCGGCTGTACGGCCAGGAGCGGCTGTACGGCCAGGAGGAACTGCGAGTGAAGAGACGAGCAGGCACAGCAGGCCGAGAAATGGGTGCACACGCTCCAGACCCGCCTTTCAAGTTTCTGCTGTTTACTGGAAGGATGTGGTTTGCTTGCCGGGTTCGTTTGCCATGATTAGTTGTTCGTTACTCGTCAGTGGCTCACTGTGTTGGTCTGATGCAAAAACAGGAGAGGCCGGAGATACATGCCTGATTTCTAATGCAGTGTGTTTATGTCCCACAGAACAGAAACTTAAACCTGGCCTTCCAAGCAGCTGAGAGTGTGGGCATCAAGCCTTCCCTGGTGAGTCCTACTACAAGCAGACATAGACCTGTATTCAATCAACATTTGTCCCTAACCTTTACTAACAATGAAATGCAAGTTTGACACTTTTTCTTTGCAAACTCTGTTCAGTGTGTTAGTTTTAATGATCACTGAACTAAGAGCTGAACAACATGTGTTTCTGAAGCAAAGCTAATAAGCACTCACAACACCCTGAGGTGTAAGCACTCACAGCACCCTGAGGTGTAAGCACTCACAGCACCCTGAGGTGTAAGCACTCACAACACCCTGAGGTGTAAGCACTCACAGCACCCTGAGGTGTAAGCACTCACAGCACCCTGAGGTGTAAGCACTCACAGCACCCTGATTGTGTACGCACTCACAGCACCCTGAGGTGTAAGCACTCACAGCACCCTGATTGTGTACGCACTCACAGCACCCTGAGGTGTAAGCACTCACAGCACCCTGAGGTGTAAGCACTCACAGCACCCTGAGGTGTACGCACTCACAGCACCCTGAGGTGTAAGCACTCACAACACCCTGAGGTGTACGCACTCACAGCACCCTGAGGTGTAAGCACTCACAGCACCCTGAGGTGTACGCACTCACAGCACCCTGAGGTGTAAGCACTCACAACACCCTGAGGTGTAAGCACTCACAGCACCCTGAGGTGTACGCACTCACAGCACCCTGAGGTGTAAGCACTCACAGCACCCTGAGGTGTAAGCACTCACAGCACCCTGAGGTGTAAGCACTCGCAACACCCCGAGGTGTACGCACTCGCAACACCCCGAGGTGTACGCACTCGCAACACCCTGAGGTGTAAGCACTCGCAACACCCTGAGGTGTACGCACTCGCAACACCCTGAGGTGTACGCACTCGCAACACCCTGAGGTGTAAGCACTCGCAACACCCTGAGGTGTACGCACTCACAACACCCTGAGGTGACAGAGATATTTCCGCTTTTTGTTCTGTTTGATCGCTGGTTGATCAATAATTAAACCTGGATGACGCATCATTTGCGTTCATTAAGCCTGATAATGTTATGGATTTGGCTGGAGCAAAAACAATAAAATCTCAGCTTTATTTCAGAAACAGGAAAGAGTTATTGACTTATGATTCCCGGGTTTGGTTCACTAATGTTTGTCTAATGTAGACTATTAAAAAAAAAGATGTTCAAATATTGGTTCCAGTTTAAAAAGACTTGCTTGTGGTTTCAGACCTCTCACTGTTTGAGAGATGTTGCTCAGTGTTTGTGCAAACATGTACTATAGGGGTTGGGCTCTGTCCAGACGGGCCAATCCCAGTTCATGGGAACTGACTTTAAGGCTGTAGGAACAGGGCACTAGGCTCAGTGAGCTCTTTACATCTGTGTGTCCTGTTCCCTGGTGAGATCCACCAGCACACAGGGGGAAACTCTCCATTAACCCTGCACCCAGACCTGCTAAAGCAATCACTCTACTGGATAATCATCAGGCAATATGCAGCACAGACATCTTATGGGCATTTAGTCTGTTTTACTCTTACAGTGAGATGTTAAGACTTTGGACAATGCCTGTGTTTATTGTGAGATGCTATTTAGTAAGGTTTTGTTTTAGACACGAGTGCAGTGGAGAATACAGACTGCCAGCTCACATTTCTTTGCATTTTAGGATCAATGTCTTATGAGTAGCACACACACCTCTGTAATATCAGACTCACCTAATGTAACACACACACACCTGTAATATCAGACTCGCCTAATGTAACACACACACCTCTGTAATATCAGACTCGCCTAATGTAACACACACACACCTGTAATATCAGACTCGCCTAATGTAACACACACACCTCTGTAATATCAGACTCACCTAATGTAACACACACACACCTCTGTAATATCAGACTCGCCTAATGTAACACACACACACCTGTAATATCAGACTCGCCTAATGTAACACACACACCTCTGTAATATCAGACTCACCTAATGTAACACACACACCTGTAATATCAGACTCACCTAATGTAACACACACCTCTGTAATATCAGACTCACCTAATGTAACACACACCTCTGTAATATCAGACTCGCCTAATGTAACACACACCTCTGTAATATCAGACTCGCCTAATGTAACACACACCTCTGTAATATCAGACTCACCTAATGTAACACACACACCTGTAATATCAGACTCACCTAATGTAACACACACCTCTGTAATATCAGACTCGCCTAATGTAACACACACCTCTGTAATATCAGACTCACCTAATGTAACACACACCTCTGTAATATCAGACTCGCCTAATGTAACACACACCTCTGTAATATCAGACTCGCCTAATGTAACACACACCTCTGTAATATCAGACTCACCTAATGTAACACACACCTCTGTAATATCAGACTCACCTAATGTAACACACACCTCTGTAATATCAGACTCACCTAATGTAACACACACACACCTCTGTAATATCAGACTCGCCTAATGTAACACACACACCTCTGTAATATCAGACTCACCTAATGTAACACACACCTCTGTAATATCAGACTCGCCTAATGTAACACACACCTCTGTAATATCAGACTCGCCTAATGTAACACACACCTCTGTAATATCAGACTCGCCTAATGTAACACACACACACCTGTAATATCAGACTCACCTAATGTAACACACACCTCTGTAATATCAGACTCACCTAATGTAACACACACACCTGTAATATCAGACTCACCTAATGTAACACACACCTCTGTAATATCAGACTCTCCTAATGTAACACACACCTCTGTAATATCAGACTCACCTAATGTAACACACACACACCTCTGTAATATCAGACTCGCCTAATGTAACACACACCTCTGTAATATCAGACTCGCCTAATGTAACACACACCTCTGTAATATCAGACTCGCCTAATGTAACACACACCTCTGTAATATCAGACTCGCCTAATGTAACACACACCTCTGTAATATCAGACTCACCTAATGTAACACACACACCTGTAATATCAGACTCACCTAATGTAACACACACCTCTGTAATATCAGACTCACCTAATGTAACACACACCTCTGTAATATCAGACTCACCTAATGTAACACACACACACCTCTGTAATATCAGACTCGCCTAATGTAACACACACACCTCTGTAATATCAGACTCACCTAATGTAACACACACCTCTGTAATATCAGACTCACCTAATGTAACACACACCTCTGTAATATCAGACTCGCCTAATGTAACACACACCTCTGTAATATCAGACTCGCCTAATGTAACACACACCTCTGTAATATCAGACTCACCTAATGTAACACACACACCTGTAATATCAGACTCACCTAATGTAACACACACACCTCTGTAATATCAGACTCACCTAATGTAACACACACCTCTGTAATATCAGACTCACCTAATGTAACACACACACACCTCTGTAATATCAGACTCGCCTAATGTAACACACACACCTCTGTAATATCAGACTCACCTAATGTAACACACACACCTCTGTAATATCAGACTCACCTAATGTAACACACACACCTCTGTAATATCAGACTCACCTAATGCAACACACACACCTCTGTAATATCAGACTCACCTAATGTAACACACACCTCTGTAATATCAGACTCACCTAATGTAACACACACCTCTGTAATATCAGACTCACCTAATGTAACACACACACCTCTGTAATATCAGACTTGCCTAATGTAACACACACACCTCTGTAATATCAGACTCGCCTAATGTAACACACACACCTCTGTAATATCAGACTCACCTAATGTAACACACACACCTCTGTAATATCAGACTCACCTAATGTAACACACACCTCTGTAATATCAGACTCACCTAATGTAACACACACACCTCTGTAATATCAGACTCACCTAATGTAACACACACCTCTGTAATATCAGACTCACCTAATGTAACACACACCTCTGTAATATCAGACTCGCCTAATGTAACACACACACCTCTGTAATATCAGACTCGCCTAATGTAACACACACACCTCTGTAATATCAGACTCACCTAATGTAACACACACACCTCTGTAATATCAGACTCACCTAATGTAACACACACACCTCTGTAATATCAGACTCACCTAATGTAACACACACACCTCTGTAATATCAGACTCACCTAATGTAACACACACCTCTGTAATATCAGACTCACCTAATGTAACACACACACCTCTGTAATATCAGACTCACCTAATGTAACACACACACCTCTGTAATATCAGACTCGCCTAATGTAACACACACACCTCTGTAATATCAGACTCGCCTAATGTAACACACACACCTCTGTAATATCAGACTCACCTAATGTAACACACACACCTCTGTAATATCAGACTCACCTAATGTAACACACACCTCTGTAATATCAGACTCACCTAATGTAACACACACACCTCTGTAATATCAGACTCACCTAATGTAACACACACCTCTGTAATATCAGACTCACCTAATGTAACACACACACCTCTGTAATATCAGACTCACCTAATGTAACACACACACCTCTGTAATATCAGACTCACCTAATGTAACACACACACCTCTGTAATATCAGACTCACCTAATGTAACACACACACCTCTGTAATATCAGACTCGCCTAATGTAACACACACACCTCTGTAATATCAGACTCGCCTAATGTAACACACACACACCTCTGTAATATCAGACTCACCTAATGTAACACACACACCTCTGTAATATCAGACTCGCCTAATGTAACACACACACACCTCTGTAATATCAGACTCACCTAATGTAACACACACACCTCTGTAATATCAGACTCACCTAATGTAACACACACACCTCTGTAATATCAGACTCACCTAATGTAACACACACACCTCTGTAATATCAGACTCACCTAATGTAACACACACACACACCTCTGTAATATCAGACTCGCCTAATGTAACACACACACCTCTGTAATATCAGACTCGCCTAATGTAACACACACACCTGTAATATCAGACTCACCTAATGTAACACACACACCTCTGTAATATCAGACTCACCTAATGTAACACACACACCTGTAATATCAGACTCACCTAATGTAACACACACCTCTGTAATATCAGACTCACCTAATGTAACACACACACCTCTGTAATATCAGACTCGCCTAATGTAACACACACCTCTGTAATATCAGACTCACCTAATGTAACACACACACCTCTGTAATATCAGACTCGCCTAATGTAACACACACACCTCTGTAATATCAGACTCGCCTAATGTAACACACACACCTCTGTAATATCAGACTCACCTAATGTAACACACACACCTCTGTAATATCAGACTCGCCTAATGTAACACACACACCTCTGTAATATCAGACTCGCCTAATGTAACACACACACCTCTGTAATATCAGACTCACCTAATGTAACACACACCTCTGTAATATCAGACTTGCCTAATGTAACACACACACCTCTGTAATATCAGACTCGCCTAATGTAACACACACACACCTCTGTAATATCAGACTCACCTAATGTAACACACACACACCTCTGTAATATCAGACTCACCTAATGTAACACACACACCTCTGTAATATCAGACTCACCTAATGTAACACACACACCTGTAATATCAGACTCACCTAATGTAACACACACACCTCTGTAATATCAGACTCGCCTAATGTAACACACACCTCTGTAATATCAGACTCACCTAATGTAACACACACACCTCTGTAATATCAGACTCGCCTAATGTAACACACACACCTCTGTAATATCAGACTCGCCTAATGTAACACACACACCTCTGTAATATCAGACTCGCCTAATGTAACACACACACCTCTGTAATATCAGACTCGCCTAATGTAACACACACACCTCTGTAATATCAGACTCACCTAATGTAACACACACACACCTCTGTAATATCAGACTCGCCTAATGTAACACACACACCTGTAATATCAGACTCGCCTAATGTAACACACACACCTCTGTAATATCAGACTCACCTAATGTAACACACACACCTGTAATATCAGACTCACCTAATGTAACACACACCTCTGTAATATCAGACTCACCTAATGTAACACACACCTCTGTAATATCAGACTCACCTAATGTAACACACACACCTCTGTAATATCAGACTCGCCTAATGTAACACACACACCTCTGTAATATCAGACTCACCTAATGTAACACACACACCTGTAATATCAGACTCACCTAATGTAACACACACCTCTGTAATATCAGACTCGCCTAATGTAACACACACCTCTGTAATATCAGACTCACCTAATGTAACACACACCTCTGTAATATCAGACTCGCCTAATGTAACACACACCTCTGTAATATCAGACTCGCCTAATGTAACACACACCTCTGTAATATCAGACTCACCTAATGTAACACACACCTCTGTAATATCAGACTCACCTAATGTAACACACACCTCTGTAATATCAGACTCACCTAATGTAACACACACACCTCTGTAATATCAGACTCGCCTAATGTAACACACACACCTCTGTAATATCAGACTCACCTAATGTAACACACACACCTCTGTAATATCAGACTCGCCTAATGTAACACACACCTCTGTAATATCAGACTCGCCTAATGTAACACACACCTCTGTAATATCAGACTCGCCTAATGTAACACACACACACCTGTAATATCAGACTCACCTAATGTAACACACACCTCTGTAATATCAGACTCACCTAATGTAACACACACACCTGTAATATCAGACTCACCTAATGTAACACACACCTCTGTAATATCAGACTCACCTAATGTAACACACACCTCTGTAATATCAGACTCACCTAATGTAACACACACACCTCTGTAATATCAGACTCACCTAATGTAACACACACACCTCTGTAATATCAGACTCACCTAATGTAACACACACCTCTGTAATATCAGACTCACCTAATGTAACACACACACCTCTGTAATATCAGACTCACCTAATGTAACACACACACACCTCTGTAATATCAGACTCACCTAATGTAACACACACACCTCTGTAATATCAGACTCACCTAATGTAACACACACACCTCTGTAATATCAGACTCACCTAATGTAACACACACACCTCTGTAATATCAGACTCACCTAATGTAACACACACCTCTGTAATATCAGACTCACCTAATGTAACACACACACCTCTGTAATATCAGACTCACCTAATGTAACACACACACCTCTGTAATATCAGACTCACCTAATGTAACACACACACCTCTGTAATATCAGACTCACCTAATGTAACACACACACCTCTGTAATATCAGACTCACCTAATGTAACACACACCTCTGTAATATCAGACTCACCTAATGTAACACACACCTCTGTAATATCAGACTCACCTAATGTAACACACACACCTCTGTAATATCAGACTCACCTAATGTAACACACACACCTCTGTAATATCAGACTCACCTAATGTAACACACACCTCTGTAATATCAGACTCACCTAATGTAACACACACACCTCTGTAATATCAGACTCACCTAATGTAACACACACACCTCTGTAATATCAGACTCACCTAATGTAACACACACACCTCTGTAATATCAGACTCACCTAATGTAACACACACACCTCTGTAATATCAGACTCACCTAATGTAACACACACACCTCTGTAATATCAGACTCACCTAATGTAACACACACACCTCTGTAATATCAGACTCACCTAATGTAACACACACACCTCTGTAATATCAGACTCACCTAATGTAACACACACCTCTGTAATATCAGACTCACCTAATGTAACACACACACCTCTGTAATATCAGACTCACCTAATGTAACACACACACCTCTGTAATATCAGACTCACCTAATGTAACACACACACCTCTGTAATATCAGACTCACCTAATGTAACACACACCTCTGTAATATCAGACTCACCTAATGTAACACACACACCTCTGTAATATCAGACTCACCTAATGTAACACACACACCTCTGTAATATCAGACTCACCTAATGTAACACACACACCTCTGTAATATCAGACTCACCTAATGTAACACACACACCTCTGTAATATCAGACTCACCTAATGTAACACACACACACCTCTGTAATATCAGACTCACCTAATGTAACACACACACCTCTGTAATATCAGACTCACCTAATGTAACACACACACCTCTGTAATATCAGACTCACCTAATGTAACACACACACCTCTGTAATATCAGACTCACCTAATGTAACACACACACACCTCTGTAATATCAGACTCACCTAATGTAACACACACACCTCTGTAATATCAGACTCACCTAATGTAACACACACACCTCTGTAATATCAGACTCACCTAATGTAACACACACACCTCTGTAATATCAGACTCACCTAATGTAACACACACACACCTCTGTAATATCAGACTCACCTAATGTAACACACACACCTCTGTAATATCAGACTCACCTAATGTAACACACACACCTCTGTAATATCAGACTCACCTAATGTAACACACACACCTCTGTAATATCAGACTCACCTAATGTAACACACACACCTCTGTAATATCAGACTCACCTAATGTAACACACACACCTCTGTAATATCAGACTCACCTAATGTAACACACACACACCTCTGTAATATCAGACTCACCTAATGTAACACACACACCTCTGTAATATCAGACTCACCTAATGTAACACACACACCTCTGTAATATCAGACTCACCTAATGTAACACACACACCTCTGTAATATCAGACTCACCTAATGTAACACACACACCTCTGTAATATCAGACTCACCTAATGTAACACACACACCTCTGTAATATCAGACTCACCTAATGTAACACACACCTCTGTAATATCAGACTCACCTAATGTAACACACACACCTCTGTAATATCAGACTCACCTAATGTAACACACACACCTCTGTAATATCAGACTCACCTAATGTAACACACACCTCTGTAATATCAGACTCACCTAATGTAACACACACACCTCTGTAATATCAGACTCACCTAATGTAACACACACACACCTCTGTAATATCAGACTCACCTAATGTAACACACACACACCTCTGTAATATCAGACTCACCTAATGTAACACACACACCTCTGTAATATCAGACTCACCTAATGTAACACACACCTCTGTAATATCAGACTCACCTAATGTAACACACACACCTCTGTAATATCAGACTCGCCTAATGTAACACACACACACCTCTGTAATATCAGACTCGCCTTATGTAACACACACACACCTCTGTAATATCAGACTCGCCTAATGTAACACACACACCTCTGTAATATCAGACTCACCTAATGTAACACACACCTCTGTAATATCAGACTCACCTAATGTAACACACACACACCTCTGTAATATCAGACTCACCTAATGTAACACACACACACCTCTGTAATATCAGACTCACCTAATGTAACACACACACCTCTGTAATATCAGACTCACCTAATGTAACACACACACCTGTAATATCAGACTCACCTAATGTAACACACACACCTCTGTAATATCAGACTCACCTAATGTAACACACACCTCTGTAATATCAGACTCACCTAATGTAACACACACACCTCTGTAATATCAGACTCACCTAATGTAACACACACATCTCTGTAATATGGGACTCAGTTACACCCCGGTTCGCCCTCTGCACAATAAAGGTATTATTTAATATAGCTGTACTGTATATATTATTATACTGCTCCCTGCTATTAACCCACCCTGCCCATTTTACACACATTTATAAAACTAACCAAAGTCACCAAGCAAGCTGCATATATCCTCGGCAGAAAAGAAGTTGTATAAAGTAATTTTTTTGACATACAAGTGAATGACAAAAAACATATTGCAGTGATTATTATTTATTTTATTGGATGTCCCTTGTAGTGCAGGTTTCAACATAGTGGATAGAATATATGGTTCTTGATATTAAGACCAGAGACTCATGTCCCCTACAGGGGTTGGAAATGAATTGGTGAGTCTTAGGAGGATATTACAGGAATGGGTGGGAATCAGTGGCGGGTGCTGAGCTGAAAACTGAGGAGGCACAAAACTTCCCCTTAAACTGATTATTGGTCTCAATCATTTTCCAATCATTTCCCTTGATTAACAATAGACTACAGTGTTTAATTCACAAATTACTCAATGCCATCAAATGTAGCCAGTTCTCCTCAATTAGGCTATTAGGCAAGTCATGAAAGTCTTTTAATTTGCGTCGCTAAATTGTGCACATTTTAATGAACGTTATAATTGTGGATACATCTGCTCTTTGTTCTCCGCACTCAAATTCCGAGAATATTCATGGATATTAAACGATCTTAAAGCTCAGCTTTTGTTAAATAATTTTTATTGGAGGCTGTGCTTTTCTCGTAAAGTGGACTTTTTCCTTTAATCACCCCAACATGATGTGAAGGAAGAAGCTGTGTCTTCACCTGCAGATTATTATTCAGATCATTGTTCAGATCATTATTCAGATCATTGGCACATTTGTTAATCAAGGGAAATGATTGAGACCAATAATCAGTTTAAAGGGAAGTTTTCTGCCTCCTCAATTTTCAGCTCAGCAGCTGCCACTGGTAGGAATATAATAATATACTGATACAGTATATATATAAAATTAAGAATCATGCTGATTATTATATTTAAATAAAAACTGAAAAAAATGATTAAACTTGCAAATAAACAAATATAAATGCATCACACTTCATTTTTATTAATATGTTAATATCTGCACATACCCAGGCTATGACTGTTAAAGTGAATGGGAAGCTGCTCATTACCTTCACATTCAGTGACAGACACCAGTATTGCAAAATAAGCACACAAATCTCACTGTGTGACAAATGAACCACAGAAGAAGTCTTCTGGCTTACAATCTAGAGTAATGCATCTTACACAGTGCAATTTGATCTTTATTTATCACCAACATGCTATGAATATGTATGAATGAATACATAAATAGGCAGAATCTTCATTCCCTTCATGCAAAATCATTCATTAATGCATCATTCTCATAACTGTAGAGCAGCCCATCGTAAGACTTAAGGTGCTTATAGTGTTGAAAACACACTGGAGAGTGCATACAGCATGCTCTTCATAGTGGAGCATACTCAAAGTGTACCAACCCCCCTTTGCAGACAACATTTCCCATCATTTTTGTGAGCAAATTGCAACCAACAATGGCGTCACTCATAGAAGAAGATTGCGGTATAAGGAAGGTACGCTTGTAGGCGTAACAGCACGGACACATAAAATGAGCGCTGTGCGGACTGCCTAGGCGTACGTCCACTCAGGGCCCACTTTGGATCCGCTATGATGTCATTTAGGTCCACACGGACATCCGTCTGCATACTTTTTTTGGTGACTGAGGCTGCCCTGCCACCCTTATTAGTGTTGGCCTATTTTTCTCCAGTGTGTTTGTTTATTAAGCTATTCTTTTACACAACCCACCATTTTCCAGGAGCTCAGTTTGATCAGCTTTTAAGGGGTTGGGGAACAAACATTTCCAGCTTTTTCCAAAGTTACTTACTACTTACAAAATGTAGTCTGATATACATTACTGTGTATGCAAAGATGGGCCTGGAGGAGTGGCGTGAGGTCGTAGAGATGCAGTAACCCCAGTTCACACGGCTCCCTGGGGGCACACATGATCCACGTTCTGTGTGCTGGAAGTCTGAGAGGATTCAAAATTCTGTCCAAAACGGGCTTCACATTTTTTGTTTTTAAAAGCCTCTGACTCCCCAGGCAGATTTCTCTTTATTATTTTTGCTGTGATTATTCCAAGCCTGTGTGGAGACAGTAGACTGCTTGCTAAAAACCTGTTTGCTAAATTATTTTCTCACCAACATACAGTTCAATGTGGACAGGATATCTCAAGTCTATTAAGTACTTGGATGCAGAGTTGGCATATCTGGAAGAGGGAGCAGTTGGAGTTTGTGTGTGTATGTGTGTGTGTGCTTGTGTGTGTGTGCTTGCGTGTGTGTGTTTATTTGTGTGTGTGTGTGTGTGCGTGCATGTGAATGTGAATTAAATACTGTAAACATGGAAGTAAATATTTGCTTCAGATAAGAGCTTATGGTCCCAGCCACTGTGAGCCACAGTGTTTACATACAATATGCAATGATACTGTTTTCATATTAGAATGTATGAAGAATAGCCAAGCCGTTTGTACACCTATGTGTTGGAGGCTAACGTAGGGAGAGAGAATCTAGCTTCTCCTTCCCCAACAAAAGCTCCAAAAACCCCTGAGAGGTGTTTCACAAAGCAGGAGTTAGCTGGATAACTGCACTGAGTAAAACCCGGAACACTCCCAGATGTGGAACATGGACTGAAGTAAAAAAAACCTGTTCCAGATTTTACTCAGTGCAGTTATCCAGTAATCCTGCTTTGTGAACTACGGTACCCCCGGGTTTTAGACTAATGTACATGGAACGGAGGGCGATACCCCTGGGAATCACTTTGAATGGACTTTAGCTGCTATCTGTGACTTACCAGCTCCATTCACACAGCTGAAAAAGAGAAAAAAAAGAGTCCTTTGATTCTGGAAGTTTCCAAACCCTGTTCCTGCTTCTCGACTCCCCTCACCCCTCTCTCTTTCTCTCTTCTGCAATCCCTCTTCTCCTTTTCCCCTCTGCTCTCTCGCTCTATTCTCTCCTCTCACCACTCTCTCCTCTTCTCCGCTCCATCCATCCTCTCTCCTCCATTCTGCCTCAGTGTTTATCCAGTCATCTGAGGAGTTCTGTTAAGTGTCCAGGGAGACCTGACCTGACGGCGGTCCACATCACATGTAGGGTTCTACGAGGAGGTCACTCGTCATGGGGCTAGTAGATGAACCACATAACCGCTGTTAGTGGGTGGTTGTGTCTGCTTTTATTCTAAGCATCGAGAGACACTTTCTTTGTTTTGATGGTTATGGAGTCCAGTTGGATTTATCCTGCAGGCTGACATGTTCTGGCTTGTATAAGCATAAGCACGACACACACTCGTCATCACAATAATCAGAGCACGGTACATGACGTCATTAAACCTGCCGAGTGTCGCGCCTGGTGACACTGAGAATGAAAAGAACCAATCAGACCTATGAAGAGAGTGACGCCTTATTGGCTGCAGCGTGCGTCATTGTTCTGTTCCGCAGCAGCGGCTGTTTATCAGAACGAGCCCGCGGGCCCACAGGTCCCAGAGGGACTCGTCCTCGCGCTCTGACCATGTGACGCACCAGCTTTCTGACTTCCGCTGCCTGGTCACAAACACTAAAGGCAGAAACATTTAAATCAAACGGAAGCATGTTACCTTTGATTCCGAACCCATACAGTATGTGCTGTGGCACTACTCCTTATTGACACAAGCTCACTGTCCAGCATGCAATGCAGGAATAGGTCAGCCTCTCAGGCTGTCTAATTACTATGGTCTATTTACATCATCAAAAAAGCTTTGATTATTTGCTTATTTTTGTTGTAATATGAACATGTGTTTTCACTCGTCAAATGGAAAAACATTGACATTTAAAATATACCGCAGTTTGATTTGTTGAATTATACATGGCCGTAACTCATGGAAACATTGTGTGTGAAACGGGCTGTTGTGTGTAAGGCATACGGTAGTGGAGTGGAGTGTTTATTAGGTTTCGGTTGACCTATTTGCATTTTTTCCCCATACTCTGTGGTCTTGATGCATTTATGCATTTTGTTCAGGTTGGGAATTAACATCTCAGTTTTTCACATGGCAGTTTTTTCCCCAGCAAAAAAAATATAAAATGAATTGCAGGAATTTTCTGCTTTCATTTTTACTGCATCGGTAGTTTGGCCTGTCTGTGTCTTACATAAGATGATCTGCACATTATCTCAATAAACATTGGAATTGTTCTAAATTTTACTTCATTTATGAGGCATAACATCAACATCCAAAAAGACATTTTGTAGAGTATCATGTCTCTCTGGCTCAGAATGACATTAAGAAAAGCACTGCATCACCCAGTGGCATTGGCCTTAACGTAAGAACTGCTACAACCATGTTAGTTTCTATTAAAAATGTTAACTTTGGCCACATTTTAAATTTTTTGCTTTGTTATTATTTTATGACTGTAAATAAATGCTTATCTTAAGGAGTTCCTTATGTGATCCTCTCCTCTTTTGTGTGTGTGTGCGTGCGTGCGTGTTATGCGTGCGTGCGTGCAGGATATCCATGAGATGATGCACACAGACAGACCGGACTGGCAGAGCGTCATGCAGTACGTCTCTCAGATCTACAAGTACTTTGAGACCTGACCAGAGGAGGAGTGCACAAGCACAGCTGCACTTTGAGCCCAAACTGTAAGACCCTGCAACCTCTGCCCTCTGACCCCCTCTCCAGCTCACCGTCATCTCCTGTCCTCTCAACCTTTTTTGGAAGCTTGCGTTCGGTTTGAGTTCTTAGAGTTAGGATATTTTTGCACCCGTCGTTTACCGACAGTCAATGCTGAGAGACTTTGAGTTGAAGTACTTAATGCAGCGTAAACAACACTAGCTCAAAACACACACAAAAAATGTTTTAAGCTACTCACTATTTCATGGAAAATAAAGACATTGTGTTTCCAGTGTTTGAACACTAACCCAGCTTCACTGATTTTCTCTCTTGAGAAAAGATTATTTATTTATACAACATATTGTATTGTTCCAGAATGTTTCAAATTATTCTGATATGAATGATGCAGGTCCTGGATACAAGTTTTTTTTCTATTTGCTTTGAGTTTTTTGGCTTGAGAAGTTAAAGCCACGACTGGACTTCAGATGGGATTGTTGATAATAAAAGTCTTTTGTCCAACATCAAAGTTGTTCTGTTTGTACTTAATTATACAATAGCTGTGGGATATAGATTATTCCATAAGAACTATGTTCTCAGTGGCGTTCCATCCCTTAAGCTTCTTACTTTATTCCACAGAGTATCATATACAACATGCTTTTGTTATTATTTGCTGTTAAATCACATTACTGTCTAAAATACCATAAAGTCATCCTAGAAAATGGTAAATGCATGTCATGTTTGGATTTAAGTGTGGTGTTGGGTTTGAATTGCATTTTTTAAATTAATGTTTTTTTTCTTCTTTTCATATTGAAGTTAATCATAATCCATATTTTGAGAAGAGTTGTGTTACTAATACTTGCAGAAAATATGTTTTGTATTGATTCTTTCATTTTAAAAACACTAGCTCTATTCTGCCTTTTTTTTATGTAAAGACATTTTATTTTTACAAAAACTTTTTTAATTCCATATTTCCCAATTATTTTCCAATTTGGAGTGCCCAGTCCTAACTGCACCAGTTCCCCACCTGTGAAAGGTCCTCTGTCAGTTAGGCAGGGTGATTAGTACTACTGTGAGTGCTGTGGAAGCCAGCAGCCGTGCCTGTTCAATAAGCTGCACTTACTGCACTTACTGCACTAGGGGTCTGCAAAGCTCCCACAGAGATATCACAGGTGCTACGTCAACCAGAGGAGTTGCTATTGAACTGAAGCAGAGACCCTTATGACCCTTATGACTGAAACCACCCTTCCTTTGGTGTGTGGCACTGCAGAACTCCCATATCCATATTAGCACTAGAAAGACCGGGGTTTGATCCAGGGCATCCAAATGAGCCCCAAAGGCCCCATGTCATATTTTCAATTGTTGCAAGATGTGAAATTAACACCCGCCACCAGCTGGTTGGCAATATTTTCCACTCTAGCAGCCACTTTGGCAGGTAACCAACCAGCTTGTGTTATATTGTAAGGTAATGTGGCTGGTAAAATGTTGAAAACGGCTGGTGATTTTTAGCATCCACAAGCCACTCTGGCCAGTGGCTTGTAGAGTTAATTTCATGCCCTGTTGTTGTAAGGACTGTTATGCATAACCACTTTGGTTGCATGTTTATTTGTTTATTTTATTCATGAAAGGGCATTTCTATAGTTTTAATATATGTTAACAATTGCACTTTATGTGTCTGGCCATGATGTCTGTGGACATCATTAATTAAGACAGGTAATCCCGAACACACAATAGGCAACCAGTGTCTAAGTCTGAAGCTTATCACTTAACTGGTAGAGGAAGGTGGCTCTTTTATACATAATAAGCCATCACAGACTGAGAGCTACCCCCTGTAGTAAGTGATGAGTGAAATGTGTGCCTTTTGCAGGTACTGTTGCGGGTACCTGGTACTGTTTCACACTTGAGCTTGTTACAGGTCTGTGTCGTGATGGTTAGGGGGTCTAACTCATCTCTCTCAAACACACAGAACAGCACAGCCCAACAGGCAGGCACTTTCCTTCCTTAATTAAAGGATAAAGGTGTGACCACCCTGAGGAAGAGGAGGACTAGCAGAGAACAGAAGTGGGAGATGAAGAACCAGATTTAAATGGCAGTAGTTTGAAAACCGACGGTTCTTTGGTGTTGTGTGCGTAATTGTTTTTTTTGTTCTTTCCCTGTGTGCGACAACCTGGTGTTGGGGCCGTTTGTGTTTAAAGTTTGTACTTTTTAATAAACCAACTGCTTTAAGTAACAAAGAGAAGCCCAGGAAACATCAGACCTCGTGCAATGGCCTGAAGTCTGGGCTACTGCGGGTCAAAAGATGGCCTCCCTACATGTTAGGTGAGTTCTCCCAGTTAGGATTGTGGAAGCTCCCTGATCCATGGCTTTTGTTTCTTTTATGTTATGTACCCCCCCCCACACACACACACACACACACACACACACTTGTTAGCCTTTTCTTTTGTTAGGAGGCCATTATGGTACACATACTTACTATGTATTTGGGATATATACTATATAGTATGGATTTCGGATCTACAGGGGGGGTCACAAAAGTCATGCAAGGTTCATATAGCGAGATCAAGGTTAGGCTCACCACAGCCATACTGTTCCAGTATACTTTACCGTATAATCAATGCACTGGTTTTTTCACGAATGTATACAAAAAATTGTATCTCTACTCTGCCAACCTCTCCAAGGAGAAAGGCTAGGTAACAAAAAAAAAAGCTTGAGCACTTATATGTAATTAAATGTAAAAATATTTATAAAAGAATGGGGACAACTGTGAGACTGAAGTTTCTGTGGTGCAAGTACATAAAATATGTGCAAAATATCTGAAACGCCAGTTTTCCAGAAAACTTAAAACACCTGCCACATGTTTGCTACGCAAAACCTCAACCTCTGTTCCTAACCTGATTATCGATGCTGTTTAGTGAATCTTGTGCCACGTCTACATTTTATATGATGACTTGTTTTTCTTTATAATTATGCCAGTCAACCATAATTGCCTGTTAGTCATATTTTTATGAAATGCTAATAAATCATAAATTACATGTCAGATGTCACTGTTATATAAGTGAGTACACTTCAACAAATGTATAAGAATAAATCAGAAAACATTTTGGTCACCAACAACTGGAGGTGATCTCCTATATGTAGTACAGTGGAATGTGATTAGTGAAAAACGTAACTAAAAAGGAATAATTAACAATTGGGCCATATTTGTGACTCATGTTACATGCAAGTGTTTAATTCTAGATCCGTTTCAATGATCTTCTATTTTATTCAGCTGTTCACTTCACTTTGAGCAGAAGTGTTCACTCCCCACAGCTGTGCAGAGGTGCACATCTCCTTTGTCATGGACCAAAATGCTTTCAGTTTTTGTCCTACATTAGTTCTTAAGTGTTCTCACTTATTACTGACACAAAAGCAGCATTTAATTAACAAATTAGTATTATTTGATAATAATATGATTAATGGCTAATTATGATGCATTATCAAGCTTTAAAAAAAAAGAATTTAAAAAAAAGACAGAAACTAAAATGTACACGTTATGCCAGTCATAAAAGAGTGTAGAAAATATATAAGTCTCTGTAGGCTTCTCTTGAAAATCACGACTACAAACAAAAAAATCTCACGGATTATTTGGCTTGGTGTGTAGCGTCTTTGTGACCTCAGACTCCAAACGTAAAACCTCCTTCACCTGCCGTCAACGGTATCTTATCACAACTGTATGTTCGCATCTGCCGTATAATTCGAATGCGGGAGAGCAACCGCTGCTCCTTCCTAAATCTATGTGCATATGTGAACGCGCAGCTGGATCTACCAAGTTTCTTTCTTGTTTCAGCGTGTGCCCTGGCCCCCGCGACCTCTCCAGACCCCCTTCCCTCATACTAACACACAACGGCCAATGGCACGGAATGGACATTAAAAGGAGTGGCAGTAAACATGATGAAACAGTTGGATTTATGTATTTTAAGAAAACTAGGAGCATACCATATTTACTGGGTAGCCTATTTCACTTTATAAAATGAAGGTAGCCTACAAGTGACAAATTTCTAATTGAAAAAAAAAACAGACGGGTGAAAAAGTGAATGAAAAACGTGCCACTTTGAACGTAAAAAAATATTGGAAGCATGAAATGACTAGGCTTCGTTTACAGCATAGACTGTATAAAAGGTTTACATCCACCCCATTATTTATTTTTATTTTTTAGCACAAGTTCGGTTGTCTGTAAAGGTCTGTACGCTACCGCTGTATACGCGTAGATAATAGCCTACTGGGCGTGGCTATGTTTTGTGATAGACTTTTTTTCTCTTCTCATCGCTTGAAAAGCCATGTGCTGCAAGGAAGTAAAGAGACAAGAGTTACAGACGGCAGTAACACGCAGGCTACATTAAAGAGGCGCTGCGTAATGGACAATGAGCACACCGTCACTTATAATTTTCAATAAGGTAAGAAACTTTAGATTTAGGTTGATTGAAAATAATATATGTATGAATGAGCCTACAGTCTAATAAACGCAAACGCATGTATTATATTCGACCAAAGAGGACGAACATCATACAGAATTTAGTAAGCTAAGTGTTTTGCTTGCCAAGTTACTTTATTCGGTTATTGTCTGGAGTCGTGTGTCTATTTCTAAAATACACCACAGAACTTACATATTTGACGTGCAAGACATACAAGTTTTACAACTCTGGTTTTACAGTGCAACTTACTTCTGCTTTGCATATATTACAAAAATGTAACATAGCCTAATAATCCATCGTATGTGTCGTGTATGTGATGTATACATTTTAGTATTTTTTTTTCTTTCAGATGGCAGCCAAACAGACGGATCAGACTTATGGAACGCTACTGGATTACAGCGAACAAATTGATTTCAGTTGACTTATTTCCTCTGGATAAAATAAAGACACTCATTATGAGACAAAGTTTTCCTCGTCGACGGGAGTGAGTGTTAATAGGTTTGCTGAGATGAATAATATGTTCTATATAGTCATAGAATTGATTATTGCCGTTTTGTCTATTGCTGGCAATGTTTTGGTGTGCTGGGCTGTTGCCATCAATACTACACTGAAAAACGCCACGAACTATTTCTTGGTGTCTTTAGCAGTAGCAGATATTCTGGTCGGATGTCTTGCTATCCCCTTTGCCATCACGATCAGTATTGGACTAAAATCGGACTTCTATGGATGTCTTTTTTTAGCGTGTTTCGTCTTGGTTCTGACCCAAAGCTCAATCTTTAGCCTTCTGGCTGTTGCAATTGACAGGTACTTGGCCGTCAGAATTCCACTCAGGTGAGTACTATTTTGTTTAACTTGTTTAACAATTTTTTCTTGTCAATACGAATTAGAAAAGTTTCTGATTCGTCCGTGAAAGGGTGGATTCGCCTTCTACGCCCATCAGACATTAAGCTACTTCAAACATTAAATCCTAGTCCAAAAGGCTATATTCTGTATGAAGTGTATAACTGTAGACGCACAACCTCGAAATACTGCAATGTGCTGCAGGCCTAACGTTACATTTGTATGTAGGCTAACTACGTGGAAAACACATATATTAACCTTACATGATCTGAGATAGCAAAATTAGCTACGAAGCAACGGGCCACAATCTTATCAAATAAACACTCATGGCGCAATTATTAGATTAGATAAAGCAGATAAGGCACAATTATTCGTTGTTATGCAAGTCTTGACAATATTTATTCTAAACTAAACGAGATAAACGAAACGAAATAATGTGGTCAAAAATGAGACAATAACAATGCTCTTGTTGAAACTGAAGGGCATCAACTGACCCCGTGTGTTCATTGAAATCATGTATAGCCTATACGTAGCTTTTGTTTTAACTGAAACGTCTCTATCCATGAGAAATTAACGGGTTCATTTATTGTTTTAACTAAATCATGGTGATTAAAACATACTACAAATGCACGTTATTGACCAGTTTAAAATATATATATATATATACACATTTTCCGATTGTGTGCCTGCATACCTACCAGACATCACCAGTAGACTACAAGTTATTCAGGCCGTTTATTAGCCGATAAAGTAAAACTGCACTTAGGCTATGTCACAGTAGTTATCAGCTTAAAGAAAATATGTTTTAGAAGATTTTTAAACTAAGACCTCTTCTTATTAACCAATGAGAAAAAGAAGAGTTTCCATTGGCCATTTAATGCAAGTTAATGGTTATATTTCATTCCAAATTCCATTCAAAGGCTCTAACAGAGTTCCAACATGAAATAACGACACTGAACTAGCAAGTCAATTAAGGCATTCTTACCTATACAGTAATAATTAACTTTTATTTGAAATCAATAATTGTGTGAAATGCTTGTTTTGCATTGTATGTTTTGAAGTGAGGTTGACATAACATATAATATTGTCTTAATGTAGGTTAATATAGTACACGGAGGACAGGTCATAGGAGATGAAGTGCAATCTTTAACTAGAGGTCTACCGATAAAAAAAACAATTTTTACAAGTCAATATTACAGAGCTTTCCACCATAATTGAACAGTAATTGTTTTTACAGCCACTGCAAATAAGAGTTATGCAGTCTCACATATTTTCTTCAGACGTGGGTAAGAAACAATCCTCAGTAATATGTGGATGTGAATGTGTATCTGTGGCCCATTTAGGTGCTTCTTTATGAGGTTTGTGTCCTCATATGTGGCCAATTTGCCCAGGTACGTACTGTCCGTTACAGCATTGGTTCATCAGCGCTTCATTCCAGCTGTGATTTTCAGCATAGAAACTGGTCAGTGGGGGATTAAGCCCATTAAGGTGGTAATCCAGGGCACTCATGGTTTAGGCATGGGTAGACATGTCCAGCTGAGTGTGTGAGGATGGACAACATTAAGGCCTGCAGTAAAAGTTGGATTAGGGCTAGCAATGGACCATGTGCTATGAAGGGCAATTCGCTTGTGGTTTTCTCAAAAAACCTAATATGAGAGCCGTAAAGCTGACTAGCCATAATTATGGCAAATAAATATGAACAGGCTGCAGCATTGCTCTTTAATAGTGATAAATAGAACACTGAAGAAAAGAGAAGCTGATGTTGGAATACTTTTGTGTCAAACAAGGATTAAGGAGATGATAAAGTACAGGCAGTGAACAGCGGTGTTACTTTTTGGTAAGGTTCCAACAGAGTAAAATAAATCAGGAATTTCATTTTAGAAACATGTCCCAATGCTTTGCTTGTGACACTGATATTGGAAGGCGCAGTGCAGGGGAGCGTTTCCCCAGCACACCCAAGAGAAAGCATTTGGTAAAGGCGTGACCTTTATGTGCTCCTTGTTTGTCTTCAAGGATGTGTTCTCGCTGTCCAGCTGGATAGCTCAGATTCCAAAGTACAGGAGCATGACGGACCCTGTACACTTTCCAAACATGCTATTTCTCATCGTTTTTTTAATCACGTCATTTATTTCTCTTCTTCCCATTTGTAATTCCCAGTCAGATGCATAGGTCCACAGTATTACTGCAGTATCGGGGGAATTCTCCTCAAAAGCTTGTACCACCAGCCCATGCTTATTTTCACTCTGCGGTCCAGCAATCGCCCTGAGCGGTTTCTCTTTCTGATTGAGACGGGAACAACTGTTCTGAGGGAAACACGTCCTCCCTGGATAACGCTCCAGCCAGTTGAAGTGCAGGGCTGCTGGCTAGTCACAACTGCACAGTAATAATTCTGTACACCATTGGCTCCACTGTCATCACTTTTTTGAAGACATTGCCCTACATTGTATTTGTTAACGTTGAGAAAATATATTTTAAAAAATGTATATTATAGAGAAAATTTTAATGGCATGTTAGAGAGCTCCTTTAATATGAAAATATATATCACCAAACTAAGACAGGCTTATAGCCCATTGTGAAAATAAATGTAGAAGAAATAGGCCAACTTTTCCCCAACATTGTTTTGACAGGCTAAGAGCAGGGTCAATGTCTGAGCTTTACACTTTAAAGCATTCTCAGGCATATCTGAGACGGGCCTAAACATGCCCCAAAATGGCTCTTAAATATCCACACTAATGTGATACTCTTCAGCTGGGCAGGGTAAGCCGAGGTGCACAAATCAATCACTGTGTCCCGACACACTGAAATCTGCTGCTGGATCAATAAAGAAGTGTAGAGTGAGATTTATTTATGTGCCACCAGTTCCAGACAGAAGCCACCGACGAGGCACTGAGTTTATCATCGCCTCTCCACCATTCATTTGGGCGTCTGGTTGTGGAGGTGATTATCCTGGAGGGAGAGGTTGGTCAGGTCACTGCTTGTGTCTGTCCCTTTCTATCCATTCAACAGCAACCTGACAGACAGACAGACAGACATCATAGCTCCTGGAAGAAAGGCACAAAAGAAACCAACACTCAGTGTTTATTTTTTTTAGCTGTTAACCAATCCCAGCTGCAAGCTAAAGGTTCTCACGTCACTGCAACACTGAAGTGACATCATCACTTTGCTGCAACACAACATCAGCGTTGCGCAAACGTTGCGGAGACAGCTGGGATGGGATTACCGTGGCAAGATGTTCTACATGCTTCCGCTTGGGATTAAAGGTTTCCCAGCTGGCCAGTCAGTTTACCAGCGGAAGCAAGATGACAGAACTGTGCATCAACGCAGTCGATATCAAGCGAATACCAAGCCACCAGCACAACGCTCCTTTAAACAATACCTAGTTTGCATGTTTGCAAATATTAGTTTCAACCTCTGTTAGTGTATACCTGTCATTAGTCTTTCATCCTTCATCTGCAGTCATGATGCCAGGTAACTTAAACCTAGGAGGAGTGTTTGCTGTGCATTTGAGGGGCTGAGGGAACCCGATTGGTCCTCTTTCATCCCTCAGAAAGGCTGTTTTCCCAGGCTCTGCTCCTTTCTCTCACTCACAAAGGAGAGTGCCAAGTGAGCCAGCCTGCTTTTTTACACTGGGTCCGCTGACTAAACGCGCTCATTGACTGAATCGTGCATTTGCCAAGCCAAGTTTGCAATCTCCTGCCATCAATACTTACATTGAAGCAGTCTCAAGCGATGCTGGCAGCAAACTCATATTCTCCACTTTGGCACATTAATATAATTTGCTGTATAAAGTAGGCTGGGTGTGAACAGACTAAAACACAAATGCAAATCACAAAGATTAAAAATAGCAACACAGCTGGGTAAGTACTGGTGTAACGTTCACGAGCAGATGATTGCGTAAAGGCCCACTAGACTTGGAGGCCTTATAGTAGGCGGAGGGGAAGTTACTATAAACTTGCTCATGCGTTCAATTCATACCAAACAGCTGCTGGATTCACTGTTTAAAAAAATAAAATCTGCAATGTGATGTTCAGAAATGCATTTTGAGAATTCTGCGAAGATCCCTACGCCTTTAAAAGTCCGTGGGCCACATTTACAGTGTCTGGCGAAGGTTGGCGGAAACAGAAAAACACACTATAGGGTTATAAATGGGATTATGGGATTGGGAAGCAGTGAGAGATGGGATGCCAGAGTGCTGTTGTCATGCCATGATGAATCCATTCAAACGTATTCACTGGCCACGGAGAGAATTCCGGCAGCTCCATAAAGAGCCACTCTTGCCAGTTTCTGACTGCCAGGCAGCGACTCAAGTGACACATGGTAAGAGCCTCTAAGACAGTGGCAGAGGATAGCCCTATCAAAACCACATGCATCTCACTCCATGATCCACTGCAAAGTATTCATTATTAATGGCTGAGACCATCAGCCAGAAATTCAGTTATATTTTGCTCATATCTTTATCTACACAATCTGTTAAAAGTGAGAAAATGCATCTTCAGCACTCATTTGGGCCTCAAGAGTTTTCATTTACTTTATCCACCTCGATAAGTATAGTTCTCTCTCAATTCCATAAACGTAAATTACAGTTTGTACTTTTGTCTGTGTTCCCCAGCATAAATATTTGCTGCAGCCTGCAAGTAAAAATTTCCATCTTGGCCAATACATAATAATGGCTTGCATTTATATAGCACTTTTCTCACGCTCAAATTGCATATCGCAGGTTTATTTAAGGATTTTTAAAAAAAACTTAAAAAAACCCCATTAGACCATTTACTTTTCAGTGTTTTTGCATGTATGGCCTTGGCTGTATAACATTTTTACTCTGGGTTACTGATCGAGCTGCAGATAGAGCATAGCACAGAAAATCACACTGCACACACAGTGACACACCACATTTACAGAGGATGGAAAGTTCCTCTACAGTCAAATGCACACGCACATCTATTTCTGTGTTTCTGTGCGAGGCCCTTTTATATCATAATAGGCCATAAAGGCATCCTGTACTTCACGTGGGAGTACATTGGAATTTCTTAGTTGTAGCGGAACCCACTGTGGAATTTACACAGATGGAATTTACCTGATATTTGCTGAAATTTAATAAGTGACTTTTGTTTTGCAGTGGCTGAAATATTTTACAATGTGCCACAGTTGCATTTTATATTGTAGAGATTTAAAAAATTAAACAGGGTTATCTCATAAACAGTTATACATATAAAATGACATCAACTCATATGACTACATGCTGGCAAACTGCCAAGAGGTTGCCTAGCTTGTATGGTAATTCAGAACATCTGTGTTAAGTGAAAATGTTTCTGAAAAACATTTCTCTCTCATATCCCAACAGGGAGAACTGCTGAATGTTTTGAGAAAATACACTATATATAGTGCACTATCTGTAAAATTGTGAAGGTATAATCTCCCTATCACAGCATACATTTATAGCACTTTCTATTTTATTAGCTGCTTTAAGTTCTACAGTAACTGTAAACTGAGGTACATTTTTGAAGAAGCTGGCTTTAAAGCAAAATTTAACTTTGGTAGAACTTTGGGTTGTGCAGTTACCTGGCCATGATGTGAGTCCAAATTGTGGTGAAATATGTTCATTAGTTGCTCTGTGCTCCCCTGGGGTGATAATCCAGAATAGGGTATTTGTTGCTCTCCATTCACATCTATAGCGCAGCTAAAACGGTCCCAAAATGACACTTCTAGCACGGATACAAACGCGAACGAAGCAGATTCTGTCAATACAAACAATAACCAGTCCTCTTACATATTTCTTTTTGTGAAATTAAAATAATTTATAAAAGTACTATTTTCTTCAATGTTGTTAACAAGCTACCAGAAAAGTCTAGCAAAATGTCAGCAGGTCGGTTTGTTTACCATAGATATATACTAACAGGAACGCTCGCTTCCATGAAAATTTGGACCAATGAGTAGGGATGGGTATCGTTAGAATTTTATCGATGCCGGTGCCGGTACTGCTTATCGATACCAATACTTATCGATACTACTCTCCATAATTTTGTTTAAAAAAAAAAGATGTGAAAATATTTTTTTATATTATTTTATTATTACTTTCAGCAGAAATAACAACAGTTATTTTGATAAAATGAAATGAAATTGTTTCCTTGTAGTTTCCTGAGAGTATATAATGAGGGGACCAATTGCTATAAATAAATGTCTCGTAGTGTGTTTTGTTGCTGCTTCACTACAAATACAATAATTATAGATTATTACAAGATTATAGATTACCAAAGAACTACAGTTCTTGAGCTTCTCAGAAACTAACAGAATAATAGTTATAAATAATAAATAATACAGCGGTGGTGAATGGGTTGGGCTTGGGTGTTTGCCTTGAACTGCTATCCCCTGAAGGAGTGGGGACTGCCGCTTGAATGACGTTAGCTATAGGTTGAGGAATATGTTTCAAAAACATTTAAAACTAATGCTGACGTTGCTAGATTACCAGTGTTATTATAACATAGTAACAGCGCTGGTCAACGATGTATTGCTCCTCAGAGAATGCCTTGCTGCTCCAAGGCATTCTCTGTTACCTGTTCATAGTGTACAGGGAATAATTTCCCGAAAAGCTATTTAGTGTTTTAGCTCTGGGTTTATGTAATGCGGGCGAATAAACTAGGTAATGTTAGACCGAAAATTCACTATTTAAACTATTTTTCGGTGAGTTTTCTGGAAAGATATTCCATGTACATTATGAACAGGTAACAGAGAATGCTTTAGAACAAAACTTGAATACTGTCATCGTTCCGGGTAATTTAACATACAATACATCGTTGTCCAGCACTGTTACTATGTGGCTGGCCATCTAGTAGCCTAAATGCTGATGATGTTATTTTAGGAAGTTAATAATTATGGACTTGTTTTCTTATAACGAATGTTACCTTGACTTGATGAGGTCCAGACAGTCACGTTATTTTGGGGAATCGCATCAGCTTCAGAGCCGGATTTAAGAAGGGCTGCATTTAAGGGAATGGTGCGGCGGACGCTTTGCTCAAGCAGTCAACACTGCACTCCTTCAGATTTATGGCATGTTGTATTTGTAAGTGTTTCATTAGATTGCTAGTAGGCTATTACACCCCTTACATGAAACAGCTTTTTCTTTTTTACATAAATTGCATTTTGCTGTATTTATGTTCGCTTTGGTAAAGTGGGCCCACACTTTTGAACGTCTTAACCTGTCTGCCATCAGTGCCACATGACTGGTGTGCATTAGTGTTTAGTATTTTCCTGAAAATTAGCTATTTTTAAACTCGGGATTATCACACCTCGTTCCCGGTTTTCTCTGGAAATCCCGTCAAAAAAACAGTAGGCTATTATGAAATGTGCAACCCTACTTATTAGCTTACAGGCTACTGGCATCCATATGCCATATAAAACTATCTTTCAGCACCATGGCATTGTCCACTAGCGTAGCTACTATTGGCTGAGATTCTTGAATATCAATAACAACAAACTGTTTTTCAAAGACGTTTTATTAATAAAAGCAACATATTTTCTGTACAAAATGATGGCTGCTTTGGAAATTCGGACAAAGGCTATAGGGCTATTAGGCCTACCTGAACCGTGAGAAGTATTAACGCTATAACTGTTCACGACAAAAAGGCTTTAGGTCTACAAGCAAACGGCCAGTGTGCAAGGAAAAGGACTAGACTATACCCCCCTCAAAAAAATAATGCCTACACATTTTTACCCTCTTCTTTGAAATGTCGAGGTTTTCGGCGGTGAATGCCCAAAACTGAGAAATTTAAAAATAAAGTAAAGTGTGTTATGCAGAAATTTCTCACGTTTATAACAAGCCAATAAAAAAATAAAACCTAAATAAAAAATCTAGGTTTATGCTGCAAGAACTGAGAATGTGAGTAACAGGCCTACATTATATAGCCTAAGTAAATGTTATTGCATAAATACAATAACTTAATATGATGGCATAAATACAATATCTCCATCAAGACACATCAGCAAATATACGCTAGTTTACCGTTGTGAAATGAGGGACATTTAGCTGTAGGCTAGTTGGTAAGTTGGTAAGTTGGTAAGAAAAGCGAAGGTATCTAATATACTTGCAACTTGCTCTAAGAATTCCAGCTTGTTTTGTAATTATAGCTGGGCTATATTTCTGCAGAATCTGATGTCCTGGAATAACAAAACTATGGGTTTGCATTCATTATTAGGCTACCCCTTGTCCATATCCATGGTTGCCCCCTAGTGGTAGCCTAGTCATTGACGTGCCAATTATAGTAGCCTATTCTTTTCTCTGAAATTAATTTACAACTTTTAAAAAACCCCAACATTTTGCCTCGTTAGTATTAAGTTTCTCAAAATTCTTCCACACGTTGCTTGACATAATTTCCCTCTCCACGTTTGGAGCAGATATATTGGATTTCGAATTCCTATGCGTGCGCTAGCAACGTTCACATGCTCTAAAGTGCAATCAGTTCCCGAGTTTTCGCTTGGCAATAAGCAGTCATGAGTAGGCTAGGCGTCAGTTTTTTCCAGTGGTGGATACTGCATTTTGAAAATAAACTTAATATATTGATTATTTTATTGTACTTAATTAGACCAAATATAATGCAATAGTTATTTATCTGCGTTGCCCATGTTAAATTTCCCGGTTTCCCGATGTCACTCCCTGTCGGGAATGGGAAGGAATTGTGATGGGAAATACCGGGATCCCGGGAACCGGGATTAATCACTAGCGTGCATAGAACGTAAACAGACAATGTCGAACGTAATCACCGAGTGCATCATTAGAAAAAATAAAAACTTGTCATCGTTTGGACCAGTGTAGAAACATATATTTTACGGTAGGTAATTTGAAAATGACTGCCAGCTATGTTAGAATGAATTAAAGTGAATTATGTTCAAATATCGATAGCAGCACCGTTTGTCCAAGAGCTTATCGGTATTTTGGTCCTGACCAATCAGGAGCCGGTACCAGTTTCATACCGGTTCTCGATACCCATCCCTACCAATAAGTGGTTTCTGATGCATTGGCGCATTAACGCTGTTTCTGGCGCAAGAATTACCTACCAAATTTTTTTTTAAATAAGTAAGGACTGGTTATTGTTTGTATTGACAGAATCTGCTTCGTTCGCGCTCGTATACATGCTAGAAGTGTCATTTTGGGACCGTTTTAGCTGCGCTATAGAAGTGAATGGAGAGCGACAAATACCATATTCTGGATTATCACCCCAGGGGAGCACAGAGCAACTAACGAACATATTTTGCCACCATTTGGACTCATATCATGGCCAGGTGATACGCAACTCAAAAGTTTTACTAAAGTTCAATTGTGCTTTAATTCATTGAAAAAGACCAAAAGTGCTTTAGTTTAATGTAATAAAGTCTGGTGCATAATTTCCAAGTGATTGTATAATTGCATTCCATTAAACATGAGAATGCCGGATAATTACTAATGCCTGGATTTTTAACAGAAAATAACACCATCATAAACAGTCTGTGGTCAAACAATGCACCCACTAAACACTGTGATGGAAATACTGCTGATATGAGGGAGACTTGCATGCACATTTTTTGTGTGTGGTGTCCTTAGTGGAATTAAGTGCAGTTCACATGTTGTCTAATATGCATATCTAATGTTTGCTCTGTATCTTGCTTCGCCCATTCAGATACAAGGAGCTGATGACAGGCAAGAGGGCCAGAAAGATCATTGCCATTCTGTGGATACTCTCTTTTGTCATTGGCCTCATTCCCTTCCTGGGGTGGAACAAGTCTGTTTGTTACAGAAATGTCAGCAGCACAGAAAGCACTACTAACGGCAGCAGCGGCCTCTTGCATAGCTGTGAGCTGGTCTGCTTATTCGAGAGCGTGGTGGACATGAGCTACATGGTGTACTTCAACTTCTTCGGCTGCGTGCTGCTGCCCCTGCTCATCATGTTGGGCATCTACATCAAGATCTTCAACGTTGCCCGTAAGCAGCTGCGGCAGATCGAGCTCAAGTGCATCAACGGCGAGAACTCGCACAGCCTGCTGCAGCGGGAGATCCGGGCCGCCAAGTCGCTCTCCATCATCGTGGGCCTGTTTGCCCTCTGCTGGCTGCCCGTGCATATCCTCAACTGCATGACGCTCTTCTACAACCAGGTGGAGAAGCCGCCGTACGTCATGTACATCGCCATTATCCTGTCGCACGCCAACTCTGTAGTCAACCCCATCATCTACGCCTACCGCATCCAGGACTTCAGAAACACCTTCCGCAAGATCCTGTCCAAACATTTCCTCTGTCGGAGAGATGAGCTGTACCTCAGCTCTAACGGCAGTACACTCAACAGAGATCAGATAAATATGACCATTGACCCGTTGCTATAGGGACGGGGCAGGGGGGAGGGCGGAGGGCCTGTAGTGTTATTGCCAATCAAAAGTGTGGAGAGAAATGTTTACATAACAAGGGGATACAAGGTATGAACTGAAACGGCGAATCCTGAGCACAATGCCTTCAATGTGGGTTGTAAATTTATGAAGTGAGAGCGAACCAAGGGGGCAGGTCCTGAATATTGGAATTTTTTCTGTGCATGTTCATTTGAAGAAAATACAAACGTTCTAGAAGTTGAGTGTTTTAACTGGACATGCAGGACTGTGACTACCGCAATCTTCATTAAATTAGTGACCTGAATTCTGCCCCCTGTCCAAACCAATATTATCCTTGGAGTACACAAACTTGAAGTTTCTTCTTTCTAAGCCTTAACTTTGTCAGAGGAATAATGTGCAGTCAGTGCTGATCGTTTCTTGTTGTTCGTTTTTGTTTTTTAAATAATTTATCAGATTGTAGCATTGAAATTGGAGTAAGACAAATGTGTGCATTTAAAAAAATGAGGAGCACACACGACTCTTGCACTTGCACAAAACCCATGAAACGGAATGGCGTCCGTGGGCTTTTGTAAACACAAAACAGCTGCTGAGAAGCTCATGTTGATAGCAGCAGTGAAACTTTTGAGCTGCCAAGATGAATGAAGAATGTAGAGACAAATTAAATATGCTAGCTACTGTGGATGGACTCCAATCAATTAATCCAGTTCTTTTTTTTAACATGATATGTACATTATTGTAAGTTAAAAAAACTGCTGTGGTGTAATAATGTTATGGACACATGAGCAGTGATATTTTATGGTAAAGTACAGTGAAGTGACTGTTGGTAACAATTTTGTGGTCTGTGGTTCATAAATATTGATTTAGCTCAGCTCAGGAATAAGTCACGTGTTGACTGTAAAAAGCAGAAATCCCATTTAAGAAATAGTTGTTGACAGGAAAATGTGAAACACTGCAAAGTCTTAATGATGCAAGATAAATGTAATGCCTTGTACTTCAAAACACATTCGCCCCCTAGCAAGACAACGTACACGGTGTTGTCATTCAACTCCATTAATTCAATTCACATTTATAAAAACCAGTATCAGTTCCTGTATTTGAGCATGTGATAGTACACATATAAATGTCTGATCTGTGAATACTTGTATGTGGGTCTACTTTCCTGAAGGCAGTCTAAGCCTGTTGAAACAAGTCACTGGAAAGAAAGAGAGTGCTTCATAGAGAGACATGCAGAACAGCATGTTTTAAAGAATACAAGACCCCCAAATTTTCCACATCTGAATTTGTGTAGTGGTGCCTAACATTCTAGCGCTTCCCACTAGCCCAAAACCAGGCTACCCCCACGCACCCGCTCCCAATTACAGCCTATCTGCGATGAGAGGGGCCACATTCTCCCTGTTATCACAAAGAAGTCAACAACTGCCAGTTTTCGCCCCCCAGCCAAAAAAAGTAACATGCAGCATATGTCCCACGGGAGATTGTGTGTCACCTCCGAACACAGGCATGGCAGCGCTCAGGCAGTCAGCTTGAAATTACCCACTTTTCCTGACTGACTGCCATTAGGTCATTTCCATGCTACAGATCCCTGCGCACACTGTCGCCATTGGCTCATCGTCAGACTCTTGATATCTTATTTTCTGATACTTTTACAATAGTTACTATAAACTCTCTGCATTTGAATGGATCTCTATGGGAATTGGGGGGGGGGGGGGGTCTAGATTAAGCTGTCAATTACGCTGGAACAGTATAGAACACATGGTTGTCTAAATGACTAAGTCATCAAGGGTCTGAGGTATCAAACGAGCATCTGGTAACCAAACAGCTGCTCGCCATCTTTCAGAGCTCAGTGACTGTCAGGGGAGACATTACAGCATCTTCCATCAAACCATTATACAACATTCAGTAATATGGAATAACAGCAGTGGAGGTTTTCTTTTTTCTTCGTTTACATGATGTGACAGACAGCTCAGCTTTGTAAAGACAGGAAACCTTCCGCAAAGGAAGTGAAGTCTTTCAGTGCTACTCAGGCAAGAAAAAGCCTTTGAGAACTTGATTTGACATAATTTGACTTATGGACATCTGGCTCATATTACTGGAACTAACTGACAGGGCATTAAAAACAAAACTCCATAATGTTTAATTGAAGCTTGTTTTCACATTGGATTTTGTGAGAAGTATTTTGTTTAAGTATTAAATGGTCAAATGTCAAGAAGTTCCACTAAATTAGCATGAGCATGCTGGTATACCTTACACCACAAAGGGAGGTCATTTTACATGCAGGTCATTTACAGGGGGGCAGGCTGATAAAGCAATCTGAAAACACATTCCTTTCACATTCCTATCAGCAGACCAAATACTTCTCTGGCCACATATACAAGTATTGCTAAACTTAATGGTGAATCTTTGAATTTGAATCTTTATGAATTTGTAGCAACCATCATAAAGTGTAACTTCTAAACAACTTTTTTGATTTTGGTTGAACAACAAGAATGGAGCCATGACTGTCACAAAAAACAAATAAAATATGTTATGGGACACTTTCAGTGCTGTTCAAGGC
Organism: Ilyophis sp. 1 JC-2022; assembly: GCA_022702515.1. NCBI lineage: Eukaryota > Metazoa > Chordata > Actinopteri > Anguilliformes > Synaphobranchidae > Ilyophis > Ilyophis sp. 1 JC-2022. The sequence continues at coordinate 62,218,696 of CM040401.1, read as the reverse complement.
TGAAATGGGCATTATGGAAATAAGCCTCATGTTTTGGTAACATACTGGGCTTTAACAGTATTAATATTTAATCCCATCAGCTCGTAATGAAGCCAGCAGATGCTGCCTCATTAATCACAAAGGGCTAAAACGCAGTTCAGAACGAGTGTATAATAACTTCCAGTGTGTTCCAATGCAGATATAACAGGAATATGTACTGCTCTGTATTAAATATCGTCTTGCAGCGCACTACAAGCATGTTTTGTGGGGTAATCGGTTTGCCTTTTTGATAGTTCTGGGGGGGGGGGGGGTTGGGGTACAGACCAAGCATCTTTAGATTAACTGTTCTGCACTGGGAAAAGACAAAATGGCTTTCATGACGTACATGTTTACCTTGCTACAGTATTGCCACTACAAAGTGTGTTACGACTCTGAGGTTCACATTACAGAGTTTAGTGTTCTCTGGCAAAGGTTAATTGTCGCACCACAATGTACTTAGCGCAACTGTAAACTAGTACTGTTATTTAACAAAGGAAATCCTATGTATGGTGACTTATTTTGTTAATAAAAAGCTATGTTTGAGTAGAAACATATGTGTGTTTGCTTTAAAATGTCAACTTTTTACCGCGAAATTAGAATTTTGCGCATGCGCTTTTCACCACTCGCAATTCATGCATGCGCTTTTCAACAATGGGGAACCAGTCAGCTACGGAGTCAGTCAGTTACCTACAATCAGAGATGTAGGCCCGGCCGCTCTGCCTCTGGGCAAAAAACAACCGAATCACACGCAGTACATATACATTCAAACAAAAACAACCTAAATCTATGTTACATCAACAAAATACTGACATGCAAAACTACTGATATTTGCAAAACATTTTAAAATTTTTTTGGAGGTGTGTTAATTAGCTGACCAATCAGGTAGAATAGGACAGACAAATGTAAATAGGTTATATTTATAAATGAATGAATGACATTTTAAATATTCCTATATTTTAGTGAATGAAAATGTACTTACAGTGACTAGCAGGTAATTAGCGGAAACACACCAAAAGATATTTTGCCGTGGCAAAATGGTTACCTGATGAAGCTTTTCATTATGAAAGCGTTTGTTCACCATTATCAACCTATCATCTTTTATATGCCTTCATATCACTTAATTTAATAAGTTATATGAATCATTAGGCCTCCCTGAAATGGCTGGATGGGTTTCATGAGACCATCTAATTGCCAAGCCAGCCTTTGCAAAACACTCAAAGAGGATGAGACTGCAGGATACCGTTCCAGTGTCAGTGGCCTCCAAACGTGGACCGGGGGAGTCCTTAAATGGCAACCCTACATGGCGCAGCCTCTACAGCAGTGACATGAAGAAGCTGCTGGGAGCTGTGTGGTGCACTGGAGGTTTCCCCAACTCACCCAGTGATCTACCCAGGGATGAGGGCTTTAGAAAGAGAAAGAATGTGCAGGCATGCGCTCGGGGGCGGGTCGAGCACTGACCTCCGGGGGTCTGGAGCCTACGTGCCTCGGCCTGCTTTACAGAGAATGTCAGACATCTGTTGGTCGGTCACCACCTCCCGCTGAGACAATCCCATGGTCTGGCACAGGTAGGCGGCCAGAATGTGTTTACACTGTGGAGGGGAAGAGAGAGGGAGGGAAATAAAAAGCAGTTCTCTAATAAACTGTGCATGTATATGCATGAAAGAAAGAGAAAGAAAGAGAGAGAGAGATTGGGAGAGGTGGAGTGAAAAGCAGAGGGGGGAGAGAAGGAGTAGAGAGGAATTAGGAGAGATAGTAATAGGAGATGGGAGGAGGAAGAGTGATAGATGGGAGAGGAAAAAAGGAGTGTTTTGATGAGACGGAGAGAGAGAAAGATATACAACCATATCTAGACATTTAGAGATAAAATGTGAGAGGAGAAAGAGAGAGAGCGAGAGATAGAGCGAGAGAGAGATAGAGCTTGTGTGTGTCCTGCTGATAAAGTATGGAATTTTCTTCAATGTGGTTTGTAGTGCAGCAAAGACAGAATCCTCTAAAACGCTCCAACCCCAGCCCCTAAAGTACTGTTCCGCCTCCCTCCACACAGGCCAGAGACCAGAGTACATGCTCCAGAACTGGGGCTCAAACGCATCAGTCTGTGGTGCAGCATGTGTGCTGGATCTGGTCTTTACAATGTGCTGGGGGGGGGGAACCCTTATTTTAGCTGCATGGGGCACTTCAGGTCAAAGTGCATTTCAATGGTTAATGGCAGCTGGGATGAGAATGCCAGGCGCTTGTTTTGTTGTTCAGTGCCTCTGGACAGATTGAATGGACCACATCTATTCAGAATCAGGCCCATCTATGCCTCATATGTGTCCGTTTGTCTCAAGTTAATCCAATCACTTCTTATTCAACAGTATTACCCATCTACAAATAACATTAAATGGGGAAACCTTCTGGCCAGAATAAGGTTTTTGAGGATGTTTTAATGTAGTCACTGACTACAGTGCAAAGAGCCACAGGGCCTTCAGTGCTTTCTGCTTCTCAGAAGAACAAGCTAATTTTAGAGTCATTCTCCAGAGAATTAATGTTGTCTGTTGTATGTATTTGCAGTAATCATAAAAGTACTGCTATACTTGTGGGGAATCCGCTTGGCCAGAGAGACAGAAGAAGATGCCAAGGATTAAGTCCACAACCAACACATTTTGTTTGTAAAGAAGTGTGTTAAATAAATGCTGTAAACAATGTTAAAAAATTTGTATAACTTTTTTCCCTTGCAGTCCACGTTTAGAGTCTTTCCAGTAGCACCTTGAGATACAATATATTGAAGTAAGTTTTCTCTGTTTGAAACTGCCATCTGTTTGGAGTGCTCTCTATGAACCAGTCATTAAAATGGCAAGAAAAGCCGAGACTCCACGAGTGTACTGCGTTTCCTGAAAATGCCCTTTGCAGAAAAGAAATAAACAAACTAATGATGCAGACAATAATTGGACGGGATGACACAGGGAATAGTGTAAACTGTGCATCTTTGAAGTGTTCCGTTTTCTTTGAGAATACCTGTATGTGTGTGGAAAAAATAGCAGATCATGAACAAGCATTTTAATTCTGTTGCACAGTTACTGAAGTATATGAATTCTGCTCTGAGTTTTTTGGTCTAAAACGCGTAACGCCCGGAGTCTCGACAGAGAGACCACAGGCTGTTTCAGGCTGTATTTTTTTAATGGAAGTCAATGAAGAAGATCTCTTAGCACCCTGAACAAGCTTCTGTTTTGTGGACATTGTTCATAACATAATAAATGGACTGCCTTGTCGCTCAACTTCAACATGTTTGTCATCACATATTCATTTTGGAGCGAGCTATGTCTACAAAATATGTCTCTACTGTTTTGTGAGATAAGAGACAGTAGGGAATGTTGCAGCAGTTCAAATTAATTTATGATACTACAGGCCCAGCGTCTCGGAGCTAGCAGCCAAACGGTGGGATAAGTATCTCAAATCGATTGCTCCATGCCTGTATACCATTGTTTAATAATAAAAAATAAATCGGTGTTAGGTTGTGTGTCTGTTTGTTAGCGAGTCCGTTTTTGAAAGGATGTTTAACGGTAACGGATACCATAGCTAGCTAGCTAATTAGCTACATAGCTAAACATCCAAATTAGCGTTTTCTCTACTCCTGGAATTGTATTCCAGTCCACAAACATTCTACCAAAACATCTGTGTATAGATCACATCGCCATGCCACGTCTATGGGCAGCGGTAACGTTAAATTGTAATAATAGGTTGAAACCAAGACTTTAAAAATGTTATAAATAAATTTATTTCCTTTCGATGATTTGCAGTAGGCCCACGTTACATAGGCTAGCTATGTAGCACCTGTAAAAACGGTTTCCCTTCCTAATGCAATTAAAGTGTGGCCATGTGTCTTTGGTAAACACCGATATTTCAGTGTAACAGTGGTGATAAGTAAGCAAGTCACTCTTTATAGGTGCATGGAGTGGTAATATCATAAATGGTAATTTTTCTGTCTTTCAAAATATTAACGGGTGCGGTATAAAAAAATCTCTGGTTTAACACCGTTTCTTTCACATGCTGAAAAGCAGACACCTGATGAGTCTGCACTCCATTCTGTGCACTGATTGGTGCAGAGCAGTCACTGCGCACTGAAGCCTGAGCTCAAGTGGAAACAGCGCTCTGGCTCGCAAGCGTGCTGTGCGCTTCAAACAGGAAGTGAGTGTGGTTACCAGCAGGCTGTCGTTCCTCCTGAGCACGGAGAAGGCGAACGATGGGCAGGGGCAGTAATGGCAGGAGGTGTAGCAGGTGTACAGGCGTCCCGATCCTCCAATCACCTGAGACATACAGTCGACACAAGCGCAGATAAAACATGAAACAACACCCACCCATGAGAAAATAGGCAGTGACTGAAAGCCCACAAACTCATGCATAACCTCATTTCACCTTCTCTGCACTGAGGTGAGAAACAGGGTTAAAGGGACATTGAAATGTAACACCGACAATCAGTAACACAAAACACCAAATCATTGCTTTCAGTTGCAGTCTTATGCCGTCAGTAGGGCCTAATGCTGAATGCTCAAACGCTCTCGTTACAAATATTAGTACAAAAGAGCAGACGTGGAAAATTTCAGTCTTCATGTGTCAGATTGTCCAGGATTTACCATCCAGGCACCATTGGATTTACAACAGGTACATCACAGAACTGTTATCCACTCACTTAATGACAATAAACCCAAGAGAATGCGAGCTGACACAGAACGAAGACCAACAGACCCTTCAGCTGCACAAGACGGGGATTTCCCTTCTTTACTGCAGTAGCACACATGGTTGAAATGCACAATAATATGCAATGCACAAGAGATCAAAAGTATAGTTACAAATTGTGATTTATTATTCCTCATGTCCACATCGTTTTTTTAAGTTATGATTTCTAACCTTCTATTTCAAATAATAACAACGCCGGCGCTCTGAAGCAGAGCATAATTATCATGATTAATTATGTTCCTTAGCCTCCAATGAATTTATCACAAGTCCTTCAAAGAAAGCCTCTGGTTGGCAAGAGTATTCTGCACTGCAGCTTATGGATGTAGTTTTGCAGCAACGGTCTCTCCTTCATCACACTGCATGGGAAATTCACCAACTGAGCAAACAGCAGTGGGCTGGATGTACGGTGCGTGCCACTGAGCTAGTATAAAGTAAACTGGGGGCTCAATGTAAATGTGCTATAACTATGATCTGGACAGAGACATTCTTTAAGTTCTCACAAAGCTTTTAACGACTGTGATAAATAGCACAATGTCACTTCCCTGTTCCTCTGGGCATTGTGCACGTCTGTGTGTCCTAATTCATGATGTTTATACACAGACAAGAGAAGCGCAACTGCAGCCACGTCTCGCAAAGGTTCAATGAAATGGGTGAAAGCCGCAATCTCCACTTGCCCTTGCCTGTGAAAGGCGTGACTTCTGGGAGAGTTGAGTACAGGCCGTATACTGCAACGCCCTGCCTAACGATCACAAGAAGTCTTCAGACAGAAGGCGTTTCAGCAAAATACACTTAGGGCCAGATTCAGTGATGAGATCAGCACCCGCAAATGGGACTTACTCCTGAAATTGAGCGTAGCACAGGGCACAGGGCATGATATTCTAATGACCCGTTTCTTGTACCTGCCCACGGGGTTGCCAGCTTTCTACTTTAAAAAATGTGTGTGGGGTATACATTTTCAACGTGTCAGTGACATTGCCTTTAATAAAAGTATCATAGCTCCTATTCAAGACTTGGATATACCTATCACACAATCAAAAAAAATTATCGCTGGACAGTGGTTGCATGCAATATTATTAAGTAAACAAATAAATCGTTGGACTTACTGAAAAAAATAAAGATTTAAAAATCAAATCTTTTTTTTTTTAACGATTTACCTAATATAGTCATGTATACACTTGAACACAATAGCCTATATGCGATGTCTTCAACTTTGAGAAGCTGTGCTGCCACAAATAGTCTCAAATTGTCTCTCTGTCAAAGCGATTTGACTTATCCACTGTTTTAAGCGTCTCTCCAGTATATACGCGGCATCATGCGGGATGGAGATTTGATGAAAATGAGGCGTGTCTGCAAGTCGTATAACATATGTGTATTCAGAGTTTTCACTTACTCACCTTTTTCTGCGCAACTTTGATCGTAAAAAAAGGTGGTTTATGTCTAGCGCTACCAATAGAGTATTATGAAAAATACAGAATCCTTTGCATAAATGGATATTAGAATGAGTGCATGTTATTTCAACATAATATTGGTCATATTCTCCTTTGCATAGCTAACTTGCAATTATCAAAAAGCTGTCATAAAAAAAAAAGATGTAAAAGTAGGTTATGATTGACCATCTGCCGTCTGGTATATCATACGAGACCAATATTTTATGGATTAATTGACAGACAGTGTCTGGGTCATATTAGCTTTGATAGAGAGACAAGCTGTCAGCACAGCTTCTCCAAAATTATTAAGTTGAAAACGTTGCTTATAGGCTATTATGTTCAACCGTATACATGACTTTATTAGGTAAATCGTTAAAAAAAGATTTGATTTATAAATCTTTTTATTTCTTCAGTAAATCCAACTATTTATTTGTTTACTTAATAATATTGCGTGCAACCACTGTTCAGTGATTATTTATTTTGATTGTGTGATGGGTATATCCAAGTCGTCAATAGGAGCTATTATGCACAAGCCTCAGTCAGCCCTGGCATCATCAGGGTTTGCTTCCAAACCATGGCGTGCATCACCAAGAACACATATTTTCTTTGGTGCTCGACTTCTTTTCTACTCCACTATAGTAGAATCTTGTTTACTGTCAGCCTAAGCAGCAGTAGGCAGCTTGGCATTGGAAACAGTGATTGAACGAGATAATGTTGTCTAAAATGATTAAACTCTGTTTTTGTAATGAAAAGGAGAAGTGTTGAATACTTAGTAGTCTGTAAACAGAAACACCTGTAAAGCATCCAAGCTGGCTGTTTGTTAACGTGCTACTGAGCAGGAATTTGGTTTAGAAGTACACAGTCTTTTTGTTTACTTAATGGCTAACTTGGAACTCATGAAAAAACTTTTAATTTACTTTAAACAACTAAAAGTCATTATATATAAACATTCACTGAATGCCGTCACTGAAACAGCTGTCAGACTGTCCTCTTGCACTAAATTATAAAGTGAATAAGTAGGAAATACATGTTGTTTGAGTTTGATTTCTTTATTCTTTTTTTTTTCTCTTTTTTTTTACACGCTGAATATTTCTGGTTTGATGCACAAATAACTTTTAATATTTTCCAGGGAAATTCCTTAGTCTAACAGCCAAAAAAAAACAAATAAAATGACCTGTATTACCTGTAGATCAGGTGTAGCTGAGGTGAGCCAGAAAATGCACCCAATCAAACCCCACATAGTGTTCCTCCAGACAACACAGACCTGGGGTACAAATTCTGAGCTTTTTTTCAGGTTTACTGAACTAGTATATTTGAGGTATTTGAACGTCCGACTCGCATCTTTGCCATATAATGTGCAAATGTTCAGTACAAAAAGTTCTGTCTCTGTGACACAGAGACACACAAGACACACACACACAGAGACAGAGACACACACAGACACACACACATACAGAGAGACACATGACAGAGAGACACATGTACAGAGACACATACACAGAGACACATGACAGAGACACATGTACAGAGACACATGTACAGAGACACATGTACAGAGACACATGGACAGAGACACATGTACAGAGACACATGTACAGAGACACATGGACAGAGACACATGGACAGAGACACATGTACAGAGACACATGGACAGAGACACATGTACAGAGACACATGTACAGAGACACATGTACAGAGACACATGTACAGAGACACATGGACAGAGACACATGGACAGAGACACATGTACAGAGACACATGGACAGAGACACATGGACAGAGACACATGTACAGAGACACATGTACAGAGACACATGGACAGAGACACATGTACAGAGACACATGTACAGAGACACATGTACAGAGACACATGTACAGAGACACATGTACAGAGACACATGTACAGAGACACATGGACAGAGACACATGTACAGAGACACATGTACAGAGACACATGTACAGAAACACATGTACAGAGACACATGGACAGAGACACATGGACAGAGACACATGTACAGAGACACATGTACAGAGACACATGGACAGAGACACATGGACAGAGACACATGTACAGAGACACATGGACAGAGACACATGTACAGAGACACATTACGGAATAGAAGCTTAACCTCTTTTCACTAGTGACAAACAAAGCTGTTTATCTCAAAAACTGTAAAGGCTACAAATATGGTTCATAGCTTTTATTAAAACAGAGAACTGCACTAAGCAGTCAGAATTCATATACATATACTTCTTGCTACTTAATTACAACAATTTATGTCCAGAAATTATGAAAACGGGTACCTACATTCAACTTTCAGATTTTTTACCTGAAGAGCTATGGAGGAAATAACTCCTCTTTGTGATTCCTCAATATTCTGGCCATCTCAGCTAAAAATATGGTGTCAATATCTCCAACCATTCAAATTCTACAGAACCTTTTTCAGGTGAACCATTTTGGTTACCAATGTTGGCACACATTGTGCCAAATTGTGCAAAATGGCAAAGTTCCAGAAAAGTCTCAATATGATTTATTTTTTTAGGTTTTACAATAAAATGAGATAATTTAATTTACCTGCACAGCCTGCTGTACTGTATACAGAACAATTGACTCATGTGGAACAATAACTACTAAACAAACACTTTAGACGCCATTTAATTCAAAAGGAACTCGGAACAGCTCATGTCAGACACAAACAGATGCTATGTGTAATTTTGCTGGCTAGCTTGCCATTGTTACAATTTAGTAATGTTAACTATATTAATTTAATTCAGAGGGATTCGGCAAAAAAATCTGTTACCTTACACCATTCTGTGTCACTGAGACAAGATCGCAAAAACATCTTCAGGCTAGGACCTGCTGGATGAGTTTCACAACGCCAAACTGAACACAGCCAAACTACTCGTGATGAAGTCGGTTTAATAATTTAAAAAAAAATTATGTACAGCCGTATGAAAGTATTTTTTCTTGAAGCCTAAAGGTATAACAATTTTTCAAACTAAAGTTTTGTGAAAGACAGTTTACCAGCACATTGTTTATGGTGTGACATGAAGCTGCAGTACATGTTTGGGAATTAGGTCGTAGTTTCCAACGTTATTTCGAAGTTTTAACTCAACGTTTTGGGCTTAAAAACCACTTTCCCAGAAGGAATGGATATATTTTAAGAATATTTAATCCAATTATTGAGGTGAGCAGTCTACTGTATATTATTAAATTCATTAAATATATAGTTTAATAACTTCCATAACACCCGCGTTATCGCTAGAGGGCGTTTAAGAAGTTAAGAACTAGGTAATAGGCTATATGATATTCAGCGCTTATGGTACCTGGGAGTCAGCACCAATAAGTTTATAACCTACTATACAACTACAAATGATCATATTGAGCCTCATGCAAGAACATTCTCTTAACTTTCTCTTATATTTGTTCTTCATAGATGTTCGTAGGAGGACTCCACTTTGGTTACACCAAATGTTCTTAACCTCCAGAAATCTTCTTACATGCCAGTGTAAATTCACCTGTTCTTAAATTAATGTAGGTTCATGTGAATTCCCTATTAGCATAATTAACGCCCCCAAAATTCCATATCAGGCCAACTGTCCTGCCCCCTGTACCTGGAAGATGCATTCATAAAACTGGCATCTTGCCTAAAAAGAGCTAGAGACAGATGACAAGTCTTCATGAGCACATAGTTCAGGACACATCCCACAATGCACTGTCCTACTGCACCAATAAGGAGGCATACCCTTTTCTGGCCTCAGCCAGTGAATCACATGGGGGGAAAGAAAAGAAAGAAATATGGTATAGGCTAATTAGTCATTTCAGGTTGGTAATATCAGGCTAGTCGTGCATTCCTCTCGACCAGGCAGTTTCTGGGAACAACCCAGTTGCAGGAAATATAATTTAGCCCCATTTGCTTGCTTTAGCGAATAACAAGTCGTTGTGCGTAACACAGGTCGTGACCACTCTTCAATCTTGTTCTTTACGAGTAAATCCAAAATAAGAAGAGAATGATGAACGGCATAAAATCTTGTAAACTGGTAAACCAGCCACATAGGAACAAATTTGTGTGTACGAGCGTTTCTTGCATGAGGTCCATTGTCTTTCATTTCAAGTCTATTTCTTTATCTCAAGGGTCAATCTTAGAGGGTCAAATAATTATTCCTTTGCAAATATAGTGCAAACAATGTGTTACTGCACCCCTATCATGTTAAAATCCTGTTCTAAACTTCAGTTGTGCAGTACTTTTCTACCAAAAGTAAAACTTTGGTTCCTACATATATATCATTTTGGGGATGTTGACAGGGCACCACAGATAAATCAGAGTCAGCAATGTAAGTAATGCTTTTAAAATGGCAGAATGTGCTGCATTATTAATGGGGTAACAAATTCTTCCCCTAAAGACTAGAGCTCTGTCATTTCTCAAAGTTATCAACTTGGCAAGAAAATAAATGCCTCATTTATCAAAGTGGCGCTTCATTAGAAAAAGTGATCACCACAGACAATCATGTGAATGAAGCCTCATAGAGAGTTCATACCAGCTTACTGACAACACAATGGTGAGCTAAAAGAGCATTGTCTGATTGCTTATGTTGGCATAACCAAGAAATCACGGTGTGTACTTCAAGATAGTTGTGGACGATATTGATATAGCCCAAAAAAATCACCTCCGGATTTTTCCCGATGTTAGGGAGGTACATATAATGGGATTTTGTGTTAACACAATACACAAATCAATTGTGACAACATATTAAATTGTTTAATAAACTAAGGATTTTCCTATTAATCATGATAAAATAATGAATTGTTTTATAAACAAAAGGTTGCCCGTTTGTTTTGTAAAAACTCATTGTAAACTTGACATCAGTTTTTCAGTTTCTCTGAATAAATTGAGAAGTCAGTTAGCTTGAAGGTGAGGGTATAAACGCATGAATATTGATTCATTCTATTAATTTATAGCAGTGCATCCAGGCTTTTTAAAGCAAGAAACACTGGTTAGCACGTTAGCTGGTCAAAGTTTGAAGGACGACCTCAATGATTTTCGTGAAAAGGTGCATCAAGGCTGAAATTCGACTGGCAACCGCATAAACTGATCATACCTCCCACCCCTACCCCAAGCCTTTTATCAATTAAAGAATAAAGTTCCACATCATCTGTTTTTGCCCACAAAAACATATGTAGGATAATATCAAACAGTGTTCCAATCCAACTCATAGTTCCAGTCATACTGTATGCTGCCAAATACTTATGGGGGAGGGGTAGGGGTAGGGGGTCACAAATAAAATCTAACTCTTCCACTCAACAGCAGCAAAAAATCAAGAAAACAGTTCTGACTGTGACCTCACCACACAATTTTTGTATAGACGAAAATGTGGCCCCGGACCTCTTAGGAGAAAGCAGTGCCATGGCCCCGGAGGTTTCTGGGTCAGTACACATCAGCCCAGCAGCTATAATTGCCCATGCGGGAGCTCAGGGTCTGAAGGGTTTGTGGGAAGGCACTGAGCAAGAGAGCAATGTGTCTTATTGAAACCTTGGGGCTGCAGTAAATCATATATACTCAATGGTCCGGCCAAGCAGAATATTAATGCAAAAATACAGTTGGACAAGCTTATAGACCATCTCTCTAAACATATTTTTGGAAGCCGGCGATGGCAGCTTGCCTCTGCTCAACCAAAAAAATACCTATTTGTGCAGCCTCTGGGTAAATAAGGACTGGACTTTAAGTGAAAAATCAGCTTACACTAAAAAATGTTCAGTGGAAAAAAAACCGGATTGACTTAACTCTAATAACATTCAGTACAAGCCTACTGGATTCATATAAACTATATTAGAGTGATTTAACATTAATCATTTTGTTGTTATCTTTACAAAAGTTGCTCCTCTGGTTATACATGAGTGCATCACAGTGAAGAACCAAATCATGACTAATACCTGGATTTGTATTTTGGTTTGGGGGTGGGGAGGATCACATTAGTAGTCGCTTCATTCAGCTCATACTGCACAGAAGCCATACTCTCAGGGAGTGTGAGAAACGAGGGAAATAAACGACTGCGCCAGCTCCTGGAGCGGGGGAGCTGTCGTGACCTTTGGCGTGGTGATGGACTAGGACAACACGTCCGACTGCCCCTGAGGGAGCTCCGCCCACTGATTTGTGCCGTCGTGACAGCGGAGAGACTCGCCACCGTGGCATGCGTGTCAGAGCACGTTTCCTCTCAAACGCAGCCGAGCAACAGAAAGGCCACCGACCGCTTTAACCCCAGAGGGAGCTCTTCCTGCCCCCAGTTCTGTAAACAAAACCACGAGGACATTTCATCACCAGTTTGTTCAACAGGGATGCTTATACGGCAAACAGTACCATGAGTACAGTAGACCCCCCCAAAATACTGTATGTATAAAGCTGGCTGTTTGTGGATGAAATAAAGAGTAAGATCCTTCAGAGAATAAATGCTACTCTTTGGAGAGCAACGTGCTACCCATCTCGACACAACCTCAAGTCTCCAAACATAATGTAATTTAAGTTTTATGACATAAACCTAAAAGAGAAATATGTGCTTACTCGCATGCCACCATCTGCAATGTAAATAACTCATTTAGATATGTGCATCCCTGACGCGTACACCACCCTAACTCATTTAGATATGTGCATCCCTGACGCGCACACCACCCTAACTCATTTAGATATGTGCATCCCTGACGCGCACACCACCCTAACTCATTTAGATATGTGCATCCCTGACGCGTACACCACCCTAACTCATTTAGATATGTGCATCCCTGACGCGTACACCACCCTAACTCATTTAGATATGTGCATCCCTGACGCGCACACCACCCTAACTCATTTAGATATGTGCATCCCTGACGCGCACACCACCCTAACTCATTTAGATATGTGCATCCCTGACGCGCACACCACCCTAACTCATTTAGATATGTGCATCCCTGACGCGCACACCACCCTAACTCATTTAGATATGTGCATCCCTGACGCGTACACCACCCTAACTCATTTAGATATGTGCATCCCTGACGCGCACACCACCCTAACTCATTTAGATATGTGCATCCCTGACGCGTACACCACCCTAACTCATTTAGATACGTGCATCCCTGACGCGCACCCCACCCTAACTCATTTAGATATGTGCATCCCTGACGCGCACACCACCCTAACTCATTTAGATATGTGCATCCCTGACGCGCACACCACCCTAACTCATTTAGATATGTGCATCCCTGACGCGCACACCACCCTAACTCATTTAGATATGTGCATCCCTGACGCGCACACCACCCTAACTCATTTAGATATGTGCATCCCTGACGTGCACACCACCCTAACTCATTTAGATATGTGCATCCCTGACGCACACACCACCCTAACTCATTTAGATATGTGCATCCCTGACGCGCACACCACCCTAACTCATTTAGATACGTGCATCCCTGACGCGCACACCACCCTAACTCATTTAGATATGTGCATCCCTGACGCGTACACCACCCTAACTCATTTAGATATGTGCATCCCTGACGCGCACACCACCCTAACTCATTTAGATATGTGCATCCCTGACGCGCACCCCACCCTAACTCATTTAGATATGTGCATCCCTGACGCACACACCACCCTAACTCATTTAGATATGTGCATCCCTGACGCGCACACCACCCTAACTCATTTAGATATGTGCATCCCTGACGCACACACCACCCTAACTCATTTAGATATGTGCATCCCTGACGCGCACACCACCCTAACTCATTTAGATATGTGCATCCCTGACGCGTACACCACCCTAACTCATTTAGATATGTGCATCCCTGACGCGTACACCACCCTAACTCATTTAGATATGTGCATCCCTGACGCGCACACCACCCTAACTCATTTAGATATGTGCATCCCTGACGCTCACACCACCCTAACTCATTTAGATATGTGCATCCCTGACGCGCACACCACCCTAACTCATTTAGATATGTGCATCCCTGACGCGCACACCACCCTAACTCATTTAGATATGTGCATCCCTGACGCGCACACCACCCTAACTCATTTAGATATGTGCATCCCTGACGCGCACACCACCCTAACTCATTTAGATATGTGCATCCCTGACGCGCACCCCACCCTAACTCATTTAGATATGTGCATCCCTGACGCGCACACCACCCTAACTCATTTAGATATGTGCATCCCTGACGCACACACCACCCTAACTCATTTAGATATGTGCATCCCTGACGCGTACACCACCCTAACTCATTTAGATATGTGCATCCCTGACGCGCACACCACCCTAACTCATTTAGATATGTGCATCCCTGACGCACACACCACCCTAACTCATTTAGATATGTGCATCCCTGACGCACACACCACCCTAACTCATTTAGATATGTGCATCCCTGACGCGTACACCACCCTAACTCATTTAGATATGTGCATCCCTGACGCGCACACCACCCTAACTCATTTAGATATGTGCATCCCTGACGCGCACACCACCCTAACTCATTTAGATATGTGCATCCCTGACGCGCACACCACCCTAACTCATTTAGATATGTGCATCCCTGGCACGCACACCACCCTAACTCATTTAGATATGTGCATCCCTGACGTGCACACCACCCTAACTCATTTAGATATGTGCATCCCTGACGCGCACCCCACCCTAACTCATTTAGATATGTGCATCCCTGGCACGCACACCACCCTAACTCATTTAGATATGTGCATCCCTGACGCGCACACCACCCTAACTCATTTAGATATGTGCATCCCTGACGCGCACACCACCCTAACTCATTTAGATATGTGCATCCCTGGCACGCACACCACCCTAACTCATTTAGATATGTGCATCCCTGACGTGCACACCACCCTAACTCATTTAGATATGTGCATCCCTGACGCGCACCCCACCCTAACTCATTTAGATATGTGCATCCCTGGCACGCACACCACCCTAACTCATTTAGATATGTGCATCCCTGACGCGCACACCACCCTAACTCATTTAGATATGTGCATCCCTGACGCGTACACCACCCTAACTCATTTAGATATGTGCATCCCTGGCACGCACACCACCCTAACTCATTTAGATATGTGCATCCCTGACGCGCACACCACCCTAACTCATTTAGATATGTGCATCCCTGACGCGCACACCACCCTAACTCATTTAGATATGTGCATCCCTGACGCGCACACCACCCTAACTCATTTAGATATGTGCATCCCTGACGCGCACACCACCCTAACTCATTTAGATATGTGCATCCCTGACGCGCACACCACCCTAACTCATTTAGATATGTGCATCCCTGACGCGCACACCACCCTAACTCATTTAGATATGTGCATCCCTGACGCGCACACCACCCTAACTCATTTAGATATGTGCATCCCTGACGCGTACACCACCCTAACTCATTTAGATATGTGCATCCCTGACGCGTACACCACCCTAACTCATTTAGATATGTGCATCCCTGACGCGCACACCACCCTAACTCATTTAGATATGTGCATCCCTGACGCGTACACCACCCTAACTCATTTAGATACGTGCATCCCTGACGCACACACCACCCTAACTCATTTAGATATGTGCATCCCTGACGCGCACACCACCCTAACTCATTTAGATATGTGCATCCCTGACGCGCACACCACCCTAACTCATTTAGATATGTGCATCCCTGACGCGCACACCACCCTAACTCATTTAGATATGTGCATCCCTGACGCGCACACCACCCTAACTCATTTAGATATGTGCATCCCTGACGCGTACACCACCCTAACTCATTTAGATATGTGCATCCCTGACGCGCACACCACCCTAACTCATTTAGATATGTGCATCCCTGACGCGCACCCCACCCTAACTCATTTAGATATGTGCATCCCTGACGCACACACCACCCTAACTCATTTAGATATGTGCATCCCTGACGTGCACACCACCCTAACTCATTTAGATATGTGCATCCCTGACGCGCACCCCACCCTAACTCATTTAGATATGTGCATCCCTGACGCGCACCCCACCCTAACTCATTTAGATATGTGCATCCCTGGCACGCACACCACCCTAACTCATTTAGATATGTGCATCCCTGACGCGCACACCACCCTAACTCATTTAGATATGTGCATCCCTGACGCACACACCACCCTAACTCATTTAGATATGTGCATCCCTGACGCGTACACCACCCTAACTCATTTAGATATGTGCATCCCTGACGCGCACCCCACCCTAACTCATTTAGATATGTGCATCCCTGACGCACACACCACCCTAACTCATTTAGATATGTGCATCCCTGACGCGCACACCACCCTAACTCATTTAGATATGTGCATCCCTGACGCGCACCCCACCCTAACTCATTTAGATATGTGCATCCCTGACGCACACACCACCCTAACTCATTTAGATATGTGCATCCCTGACGTGCACACCACCCTAACTCATTTAGATATGTGCATCCCTGACGCGCACCCCACCCTAACTCATTTAGATATGTGCATCCCTGACGCACACACCACCCTAACTCATTTAGATATGTGCATCCCTGACGCACACACCACCCTAACTCATTTAGATATGTGCATCCCTGACGTGCACACCACCCTAACTCATTTAGATATGTGCATCCCTGACGCGCACCCCACCCTAACTCATTTAGATATGTGCATCCATGACGCGCACACCACCCTAACTCATTTAGATATGTGCATCCCTGACGCGCACACCACCCTAACTCATTTAGATATGTGCATCCCTGATGCGCACACCACCCTAACTCATTTAGATATGCGCACACCACCCTAACTCATTTAGATATGTGCATCCCTGACGCGCACACCACCCTAACTCATTTAGATATGTGCATCCCTGACGCGCACACCACCCTAACTCATTTAGATATGTGCATCCCTGACGCGCACACCACCCTAACTCATTTAGATATGTGCATCCCTGACGCGCACACCACCCTAACTCATTTAGATATGTGCACACCACCCTAACTCATTTAGATATGTGCATCCCTGACGCGCACACCACCCTAACTCATTTAGATATGTGCATCCCTGATGCGCACCCCACCCTAACTCATTTAGATATGTGCACACCACCCTAACTCATTTAGATATGTGCATCCCTGACGCGTACACCACCCTAACTCATTTAGATATGTGCATCCCTGGCATTTCTCTCTCCCATAAAGAAACATTTACACAGGTGTTTGCAACAAAACATTTAACAAATAAAAGGCCTGTTAACAATACAACCCGAACAGTGTTCACTGCACCGTCTGTACTGTACGCCCGTGCTCCGCAGAACATTTTACAATGAACCTCTCCGATGCGCCGTGTAGAACGTTGCCAGTACCTTCATATATCTGCAGGTGGTGCCGGGCGTGGCGGTTTTAAATATCAGCGCAAGGTTTAGGGGGTGCAACAGAATGCGGGTAAGAAGGCGACATGGCGTGTGACTGCACTGCCCCAGTACCGCTATGCACAGTGCATTCCGCCTCCCGCCAGCACATTACATTACATTATAGGCATTTAGCAGACGCTCTTATCCAGAGCGACTTACACAGCATTTTTGCATTTATACATAGTATCCATTTACAGCTGGATATATACTGAAGCAATTCAGGTGAAGTACCTTGCTCAGGGGTACAACGGCAGTGTCCTACGTGGGACTCGAACCTGCGACCTTTCGGTTACAAACCCAGTTCCTTAACCACTGTACTACACTGCCGCCCTGTTGGGCACAAACGCACGCTCCCTGCAGCGCAGCGCCCTCGGGGATGATACTCGTGCGGGAACACCGAGCTCCACTGTACACCACCCTAACTCATTTAGATATGTGCATCCCTGACGCGCACCCCACCCTAACTCATTTAGATATGTGCATCCCTGACGCACACACCACCCTAACTCATTTAGATATGTGCATCCCTGACGCGCACACCACCCTAACTCATTTAGATATGTGCATCCCTGACGCGCACCCCACCCTAACTCATTTAGATATGTGCATCCCTGACGCACACACCACCCTAACTCATTTAGATATGTGCATCCCTGACGCACACACCACCCTAACTCATTTAGATATGTGCATCCCTGACGTGCACACCACCCTAACTCATTTAGATATGTGCATCCCTGACGCGCACCCCACCCTAACTCATTTAGATATGTGCATCCATGACGCGCACACCACCCTAACTCATTTAGATATGTGCATCCCTGACGCGCACACCACCCTAACTCATTTAGATATGTGCATCCCTGATGCGCACACCACCCTAACTCATTTAGATATGCGCACACCACCCTAACTCATTTAGATATGTGCATCCCTGACGCGCACACCACCCTAACTCATTTAGATATGTGCATCCCTGACGCGCACACCACCCTAACTCATTTAGATATGTGCATCCCTGACGCGCACACCACCCTAACTCATTTAGATATGTGCATCCCTGACGCGCACACCACCCTAACTCATTTAGATATGTGCATCCCTGACGCGCACACCACCCTAACTCATTTAGATATGTGCATCCCTGACGCACACACCACCCTAACTCATTTAGATATGTGCATCCATGACGCGCACACCACCCTAACTCATTTAGATATGTGCATCCCTGACGCGCACACCACCCTAACTCATTTAGATATGTGCATCCCTGACGCGCACACCACCCTAACTCATTTAGATATGTGCATCCATGACGCGCACACCACCCTAACTCATTTAGATATGTGCATCCCTGACGCGCACACCACCCTAACTCATTTAGATATGTGCATCCCTGACGCGCACACCACCCTAACTCATTTAGATATGTGCATCCATGACGCGCACACCACCCTAACTCATTTAGATATGTGCATCCATGACGCGCACACCACCCTAACTCATTTAGATATGTGCATCCCTGACGCGCACACCACCCTAACTCATTTAGATATGTGCACACCACCCTAACTCATTTAGATATGTGCATCCCTGACGCGCACACCACCCTAACTCATTTAGATATGTGCATCCCTGATGCGCACCCCACCCTAACTCATTTAGATATGTGCACACCACCCTAACTCATTTAGATATGTGCATCCCTGACGCGCACACCACCCTAACTCATTTAGATACGTGCATCCCTGGCATTTCTCTCTCCCATAAAGAAACATTTACACAGGTGTTTGCAACAAAACATTTAACAAATAAAAGGCCTGTTAACAATACAACCCGAACAGTGTTCACTGCACCGTCTGTACTGTACGCCCGTGCTCCGCAGAACATTTTACAATGAACCTCTCCGATGCGCCGTGTAGAACGTTGCCAGTACCTTCATATATCTGCAGGTGGTGCCGGGCGTGGCGGTTTTAAATATCAGCGCAAGGTTTAGGGGGCGCAACAGAATGCGGGTAAGAAGGCGACATGGCGTGTGACTGCACTGCCCCAGTACCGCTATGCACAGTGCATTCCGCCTCCCGCCAGCACATTACATTACATTATAGGCATTTAGCAGACGCTCTTATCCAGAGCGACTTACACAGCATTTTTGCATTTATACATAGTATCCATTTACAGCTGGATATATACTGAAGCAATTCAGGTGAAGTACCTTGCTCAGGGGTACAACGGCAGTGTCCTACGTGGGACTCGAACCTGCGACCTTTCGGTTACAAACCCAGTTCCTTAACCACTGTACTACACTGCCGCCCTGTTGGGCACAAACGCACGCTCCCTGCAGCGCAGCGCCCTCGGGGATGATGCTCGTGCGGGAACACCGAGCTCCACTGTACTGCCGGGGCTCGCTGCGTGTCGAGTGTCTGTGTGGCTACTCTGGCCGTGCGGTCACATTTATTGTTCCTTCCAACAGACCGCTGCCTTCATCCACCGGGGAAGAGTAATTTCTCCAGCATTCGGTGATGTATGCATTCCTGCTGTATGTTCACCCCCCATCCCTCTGAAACATGCTCCCTTGCACAGTATGCCGATTACAGAAGACCCCCTGTGCAGTTACCCAAGCCCTGTAGAAAGAAACTGGGCATTTCATTCTGTGTTCTGAGATAAATGCTCCGTCTCATTCTTGTTCGATATCCTCTGCTTTCAATGCCCCATAAAATTGATATGTGGTTACCTTCCGCTGAATGAATCAAATGTATTGTCTGCAGATTAGCCATGATATCATCACATATTATTATTACATCAGATTATTTATGGACATCCTGTTGTACTGGTAGTGCGGAACTTTGTGGGTTTACACAGATTTAAAGAATAACTAAGAATGTTATCTGAAAATAAAATAGCTGTATGAAAGTACAAGATCATTCTAGGAAAAAGTGGAAAATGAACTTTTAGTTTGTTGGATCTATTTAATATATTCATTTTAATGACCATTTGAAGGTGACGTCCAGGCTTCCATGTTCTCAGGTTTATAATCGTGCCTTCTAGGTATCAGTTAAAGCATTTTAATGGCCCACAATGCAATTTGCACACTTGTAGAATTGTGTGCAATAGATTCTGTGCAACTGGTGGGCTTTTAAAACAACCTGCCCAGAAATACAGGTCTATAGTGCATGAGGCAGCTAAACTGTCAGCGGGTAAAAGATCAGCTTTGTCTTTCAGAAGTTCACTCTGGGTTATTAATACTGTACTGCAGGCAGATGCTGCCTGTTTAAGAGCAGGGAAAGGCCATCTCATCCACTACTGTCAGTGTAACTCAGAGTTCTGCAGAACACACCAAGAAGATGGATTTTCTGGAGAAGGGTTAGAGTAGCTGCAAAGGCTTGTTATAAAAACCCATACACTGTAGTGCAAGACAAAATATTAAACCTACAATGTTATCATCTCTCAGTTTATTTACCTTTCAGACTAATAGTAACAGAAAGATACAGTCCACAATTATTCACAAACCTGGTAAAGAAGGCTGTATAAAATAAGTAATACAGGTACTGAGCTATATTGTATGTGCCAAAAAAGATAAAATTATACTAATACAACTCTACATAGAAAGATTTTGTTGAACAAATAATAGTTTTCCATAAAAAAAACATTTCTCAACACACCGAATAATTTTATAAGATAAAATTGAACAAAAATAAATCTGCATTAATATGACATATTTTATGTTCAACTCAATCTTAGGGCACTGCATTGTGGCATCCCACGGCTCCCATTGGCTTATAAAAATATGGTGACACGTGTCATCATCACCATTAGAAAAAGAAACACAAAGGGTTGTTGCCGTTACGTGACAGATGGTTACAAAAAAATTTTTTAAAGGGTAAAAGCACTAAAACCATTTATTTTAGATGAGAACTGATACATTTGGTTTTTTCTAAGTGTTACTGATTGATTCTGGTCCAAATCTTGACTTTGTACTGTCGTGAGCGCAAAACTTAATCTGGCTCAAAATTGCCTTGTGGTAAAACGTTAAGTACTGCACGTCCAGTCTGTCATTGGCCAGAAACTTCCTCCAGCTGACGTATTCCTCCCCGTGACGAAATTGAAATCTGTACAGCTACGCCCTGAGGTTTTGGAGCGAGGGCGGAATACGAATCTCAGCGGTTGATCTGCGTGCCGTGGACGGGGAGAGGAGACAGGAGAGAAAGAGCGAGCGAGCGATATACAGTACCCTCTATTATTGGCACCCCTGGTAAAGATGAGTAAGAAGGGTTATAAACAATTCATTTATTTTATTCTTATTTTTCCATAGAGTTCAATAGGAAAATTTGTCATGAGAAACAACCCTTAAAGTGATCCATCCATATCTACTGCATATCTGGCAGCAGAGTGATGGTTTGAGGCTCGTTTGATACCTCAGACCCTTGATGACCCATTTTACCAACCATATATTACATACTGTTCCAGCATAATGTACAGCTAAATCTAGTCCCACCCCCCAATTCCCATAGAGATCCATTCAAACGCAGAAACGTCATAGTATCGCTTGTAAGAGTACCAGAAAATAAGATATCAAGAGTATTTTTATGTTGTTGGGTCACAGACATCAGGAAGTCATGGCATGCAAAAGATATGCGACCAAATATTAAAAATTATTACTTTATTCTATATATAAATGCAGGGGTGTCAATAATTGTGGCACACATGTTTTTGTTAAAAATAATTATGACTTGATGAGGAATATTCTTTCTCATAATAATGTTACTTCAATTAAAGGTTGGATTTTTCTCATTTTTTCACCAAACGGTGAATTTTTTATAACCCTTTTTACTCATCTTTACCAGGGGTGCCAATAATAGTGGAGGGCACTGTATATATAGCCAGCTTAAAATTGAGCTTTTTTGAATATTCTAGTAAGTTATAGTAACCTATTTTAGGTATATTTATTTTTATAGTTAGCTTGATAGTCCCTTGTTATTTGATAGTTCGTTTTTCAGTCTAGCTTAGTAAGAAAGCTAGCTAGTGTACTTAAAATATATATATATAGTTTATTAAAAATAAATATGGTAGAGGACAAAGTCAAGGGTCACAGTTGGAGATATCCCCTGACTGCTTGGGGACACACAGTCTCTAAATCTAACATCATACACCACCTCCATCCCAATAGGTTTTTTGGAACTGTCGCCTGAAAAAAAAATAGCCTCCATTGAGGGTAATCGCAACAACATTTCAACCACAAAACCAACCAAATTCACAGGTGCCAATGGTATGCGATAAAGAAAGAAGGAATACCCGCACACTACATGCCCCAAAACACATGTAATGATGGTAACAACATTTCAATCTACAATGTCTTAATAATTAGGCTCCAGTTCCCCCCCACGAACCTGTCAGGTATAAGCGGGTTAGATAAGCGGGTTAGGATGTATGGATGTCTTAGTAATAGTGACATATTTTAATTAGCTAGATGTTTCAGATGAGAACATAATTTGTACTAAATGGAATCCAAGACACTGAGGGCGTCTCATAAATGGGGTGCAAAAATATCAGTCGCGGATCCAGAGATCCATTTAGAGAGGGATGATCAACTCTTTAGTCTTTTGCAGTTAAACTTTGGTTAGATGCTATATCGATGTAGACAAGAGGCAATGGGTAAATGCGCAGTTGCAGAAAAAGACAGGCATAAATTTACCCCAAATAGTGCCCAATAATGAACTGAATGTGACATGGCTCTCTAAGAAAACAAGAATATGATAAAATGTAACTTCCAGGAGTTTGTTTAAGCTTTTCCCTTGTAAGCACACGGTGTCTTTTACCTAGGGTTGGGACTTGAGACAAAACTCACTCCCACTAACTTTCTGCAACTGCATGTACAGACACTATGTAACTACAATGGAGGATGGTAATTTACA
Source organism: Ilyophis sp. 1 JC-2022 (assembly GCA_022702515.1). Classification (NCBI taxonomy): domain Eukaryota; kingdom Metazoa; phylum Chordata; class Actinopteri; order Anguilliformes; family Synaphobranchidae; genus Ilyophis; species Ilyophis sp. 1 JC-2022. The sequence goes on along the minus strand of CM040401.1, from coordinate 62,195,160 downwards.
TTTGTTTAGATTTTCTCACACTTGTTCTCAGCATGACGTGCAACAGGCTGAAATTCCTCCTGAAGTGGCATGCTGAATTTCACATACTCACACACGTCAGTGGTCTGTTTCATTTCTCTACATTTCATTTATCTTTCAGCTCACTCCCCTACACGGTCACATTTATGAACACGACTCACATCCATTAACCTTACACTCCCCTACACGGTCACATTTATGAACACGAACACGACGATCCATTAACCGTACACTCCCCAACCAGTGTTCAGTAGTGCAGATGTCACTTGTGAAATGGCGGTCGGATATAAAGATTCCCTTTGTTTTAAAGACCCATTCCACCCATTTAAAATGATGATGGTCCAAGAGCATTAATTCATTTGTAAAAACATTCAGTCAAAACAAAGTTGAAGTGTGATGTCATCTTGGTTCACCAGAAGAGAATATATATATATATATATTTTAAAATATTTTCCTACGATATTCCAATCACATTTCTAGGCATGAAGTGTTGTGGTAACGCACTCGGTCACCTTGGAAGAGTGTCACACGCGTCCCCAGGGTGTGGAGCCAGCTTCCCCGCTCTCCGCAGTCAGTACAGCGGAGGACTACAGCACTTACACGGCTCACACAAGCTAACAGAGGATCGACCAGAGGAGCTGTGAGTAGACAGGGCACACTCTGGGGCTCAAGTGTCGTCTACACAGGCAGTGCTGCAGCTAATCATGTACAAACGCCATCATCTGGAACCAAATCCCCGGTGTCAACTGGGGCCTGTGACCAGTTGACACCAGCGTGGCAGGGATTTGGTCCCAGATGATGGCGTTAATCAGTGTATTGAGAACTAGTGCATTAGTTTGACATGCCAGGAGCGTCCCTCGACTACGTAATTTTTAAAGCCAACAGAAATTAAAACACCAAGCTACACATTAACGGCATTTAACCCAACGCAAAAGAGCAGAAATGAATTCACAACACTAGCTAAATCAAAGTTACATTAATGGCTGATGCTAGGATAGGATTGTATTTGCACACATTCTTCCTTTGATATGTTCATCCAATGATGTAGGTAGTCCCTTTCCCAGGGTTCAAAGGCAACTCGTGACCTGGGAAATGACGGTGTGGAAAACTCGGATGGTGGGGAATTTGGAATTTGTTTTGCTACTCGATACGGGGGGTGCCATTGTGGAAAATCTTTGTACCGAACGCATATCCAGAAGCCATTGTAAGGCAAATTTTCATCTTCACTCCTACGCCTAAAGACGGTACCCGCCGTAAGAAACAGCCGGAGGTAGGAAACCTCAGACTGGGCGAGTTGCCTAACGCTCCTCCATCTGGGTTTGGGACTACCTCACCGCAAGTGCCTCTGGGTTTTCATTGGCTTCACACGCACACACACACACACACGCACACAGCCACACACACGCACAGACACAGACACACACACACACACACACACACAGACACACACAGACACACACACAGACACACACACACACACACACACACACAGACACACACACAGACACACACACAGACACACACACACACACACACACACAGACACACACACACGCTCACACACACACACACACACACACACACACACACACGCACACACAGACACACACACACAGACACACACAGACACACACACACACACAGACACACACACAGACACACACAGACACACACAGACACACACACACACACACACAGACACACACACACACAATACCGGGTTAGACTCACCTGTATGAAAGAAAGGCAGTCTTAGGGGTTGAATCATAACACTGAACAAAAAGGTCTTTAATACAGTTTTTGTTGAGTTAATGGATTATGTACGTCCCCCCTTTTTTTAATACAAACTGGGACCTTTCAATTTTGGGCATTGGGATCAATCGTATGAATTAAATACAATGAACACGTCTGTCGTGTACTTATGTCGTTCTATTAATACAACAAAAAGAATCGGTCGACATAATGACCGCACCATACTAATGCAGGGCGCTCTCACTCTGCTCAACAGGTCCCCAGTGCTGACAGGCAGAGACCGACTGGCACCGCTACTCAAATGAACCATCTCACTAAAGCCCTTCATTTCCATGGTACAGCACTGTTCTTCTAGCCTTGTTATATTCACCCACTCATACAGGTGTCTGCTGGATGTGAAATTAAATTGAACCTGATAACAGTGTGAATCTCCTCATATACATATATACTGTATGAACAATTAGTGATGACATAGTGGTGGTGGTGACATGCTATTCTTAGAGGCAAATAAAGTGTTCACTGGGTGTTCGGAACACAGATGGGCTGCAGGTGTAAGCCTATCTGTTCTGTGACATCACATGTACTCACATCAGAAGAAGTGTGCTTTAAAACTGCACCCCGTGCCGATTTCTAATTTGGGAAACCATAGCCACATCGCAAAGTATTTCATCTCTATACATTGAACACTGGGAAGGGGGGATTAAGGGTGTGTATGTGTGTGTGCATGTTCACCTTAAACATATAGAGATGAAAAGCAGGTCTAAAAACTAGTCGCATTTAAAAGAGTTGTCAGAACAGTATTGCACATTTTTACTTACTCTCTACTTCCTGCCAGATGTTCACAAACAACAGTGAAAGTGGGAGCTACCCGATTTGGTTAAATATGTGTCTATTTTTCTACTTCTCTTCTCTCCAACCTATTAATCATGCTTGTAGGCTCATTGTGACTAAGAAATGAAATATTAATGGCCTTCTGAGCAAATTAGAATAATAACCTACAGGGGAAACATTGGGAAGCCACCAAAGAGGGAAATGCCAGCAAATACCACAAAGAAATGAAAAAAAGTCCCATAACTGGTGATGACATATCATGAATGAAACTGACAGAATAGCAGACCACAGGAAAGATAGACACACACACACAATAATCCATATAACTATATATAACTCATTTATATCACGATCATTATCAAAATAAGCGGCTGTTACACCTTAGCGTTGATCAGCCGCCTATAAAGCTGCAGAGGTAGAGGAATGCCCATGGCTACGGACCGGGGCGGAGCGCTTATTATTCCCTGACACTCCGCAGGCACAGCCATAAGTGAAGTTGGCGGAAAGGTCATACATCGCTGCAGCAGGAAAGAATGTTACCAAAAACAACGGAGCTTTTCCCCCATCAAAATGTTTACATTTACTTAAATAAGTTGCACGTTATTTTGGTGAAAATATTTACTTCTGAATTCCGTTATTTTGTTAAAACATGTTATTGGCATGGCCAAAATGGTAACATTTTTACATGATGTTTTAGATAAATGGATGCTTTCCGATTGGTATACATTAGTATTTTTAAGTCTTTGAAGTACATTTAAATACTCATACGACTTTCAATGTATTTCAAGATAATATCGTATATGGTGAAAATGTTGGTCAAGATAATCGTATGAAATTTTTATATCGGCACGTCTATATCAAACACACATCAACACATACAAACACATCAACACACACACACACACACACACACGGTTTGAATCTTTCTGGGAAATTGTACTGGGAACAATCAGACACATAATCGGCTTCAATTTGAAGCTTTTATAAAAGTTACGGAAAAGGTTCCGAAGGGTTCAGAAGCATAAATTCCTGGAAGGCCTTTTTTTTATTTTTTAAAGAATACATACCATTGCGCTGAATGACGTGTTGTGTAGTGCTATAAAACTCGACACCAAGTAGTATTAAAGGTTAGGCTCATTTCAATGTCCGTGGGCACAGCTGAAGCATCTCAGAGGAAGTGAGTCAGGAGGGTAGACCAAAGATACATTTACAGGCACTGCTGTTGATATGCATCCGCAGTTTGCTCTGAGGCATTACCTCAGCCAAGGGAAAGACAGACTAGTAACGGCCCACTAAAGACACGTGCACAATTAACAAAATACGTGGTGAGCCATGACATCAGTGACTTCCCGCATTATCTTGTGAAAACGGGAAAAAACTTCATTAAATCTTCAAACTGGCCTACATACAAACTTTTGTCATCACATAAGCCCAATATCCTTCAGGGAGAAGGGAATTCAAAGTTTACTTTTCTTAACATACTACAATATAAAAATCTCAAACACCATAGTTCACGGATTCATGATTAAAACCGAAGATGTGTTGTTGTCACCAGCTTCAAGCTACTCTCGAATCGTCTCCCCGTTTACTTTTGCGAGGTGAAGCACAAGCGACCTTCCACACGGCATTCATTTTAACGTCTGTTTACACAACTAAATTGCAGACATATAAAACAGGACTGCTCTCAAACGGTTTATAGGCTTGCGTGTGTCGAAATAAATAAGCTTGGCGAACATCGCTCCTCTCTATGAAGCGGCTGAGTGATGTACAGCTGCTTTGTTCAGTCCAAGCTCATTTTCCCCTTTATGCGGCTCAGACATACAGTGCCCTCCACTATTATAAGCACCCCTGGTAAAGATGAGTAAAAAGGCTTATAAAAAAATCACCGTTTGGCGAATTAGCTTAATCTCACACTGAAAAAAAATGAGAAAAATCCAACCATTAATTGAAGTAAATCCCTCACAAGAAATAATTATTTTTAACTAATTATTGGCACCCCTGCATTTATATATAGAATAAAGTAATCATTTTTAATATTTGGTCACATATCCTTTGCATGCCATGACTTCCTGATATCTGTGACCCAACAACATTAAAACACTCTTGATATCTTATTTTCTGGTACTCTTACAAGCGATACTATAACGTCTCTGTATTTGAATGGATCTCTATGGGAATTGGGGGGTGGGACTAGATTTAGCTGTAAATTATGCTGGAACAGTATGGAATATATGGTTGGTAAAATGGCTGTAAGTCATCAAGGGTCTGAGGTATCAAACGAGCCTCAAATCATCACTCTGCTGCCAGATATGCAGTAGATATGGATGGATCACTTTAAAGGTTGTTTCTCCTGACAAATTTTCCTACTGAACTCTATGGAAAAATAAGTCAGGAGAAGAAACCCGTCAAGTTATAATATTACAAGTTACAATCTCACACAAACTGAATACAGTCGCCAAAATAACCATAACAGGTATAAAATAAAATAAAATAAAATAAATTTGTATTACCAGGCCTCAAAGAGTGGGTCATTGTTGACTCCTGTATTCAAGTTAGCCCACTGCTGGTCATTCCACTGTTAGCCTTTCTGTGCAAACACTTTATAAACCCCAGTGCCACATGATAGGGTATTTACAGGAAACCTGTTCTGCTTTCCAACCACAGTCCCACTAAACAGCCCCAATAAAATGGGACTTAGGAACCCGGGTCTCTCCGGGGCAGTGCAAAGGCTTTCCGCCGCAGCGGGGCAGAAACCGGCGGGAGCAGACGCAGAGCGCTGCTCATCCGTTAGGGCGGCCTGCGCTCGCTTCCCCTCCCACGGCCCTTCGCCCTGCTCTTCCTCTCCAGTGTACGCCTGTGAGGTGACATCTAGGCTGCGACAGGAAACGAGCCCTTTCAGGAATACTTTAATAAGGTCAACCTTGTACTCGAGTGACTACGCACATCCACACCATCATGCCACTTCCACCACTGAAGGGTTGTTGCTTATGCAAGCAGTCAGGCAATTGAATATTATTTCTAATGAACTGGACTTGGCGCTCTAAAAATTTACCTTTCCAACTGTTGTCCTTTATCACAATATAGCCAGTTATCCAACGTTAGAACACAAAATGCCTCATACCTGCAAATAGCAAGTTAGCTAACAAGAAAAGATGAGTTGGCTACTGTAGCTGCCTTCATTGTCTGCAGTAATTTTGTAGAGCTTTCATTTTTCACTACCCTATAGATGCAGGCATTTAGGTCCCTACGCATCTATAGGGCATTGTAAAATTATACATATCATACATATCAAATCCACAATTTGACAAGAGCTCCATTTTAAAGAAAGAGCTCATTGAAGCCAAAGCCATCGGGCCTTCTGCCATGTCCCAGTCTAATGTCTCCATCAAGTCCCTATTTCAGTGGAAGAGCTTTCATTCAAAACAGAAAGCTCAAAATGGGAATCTATTTTACAGCCCGTTTTCCTGCACTTGCAGGGGGCTTTTAGTGGGATTGCAGCGTGAGCAGGTGGGACACTGACAGAACATGTTTAGTTCCCTGAACAGATTTCCAAATTATACATGGCACAGTATGCAGGTCACGCGTGGAACAGGCCCTGTGAAAAGACGAGGAGTTTTTACCTGAAACACGCTGCGCCCGCTCGGTGATGAGAGACAGGTGACAGAGCGCTGATCCACCAGGTCCAAGGCCTGCAGGGCTGAGGGCCCGAACACAAACTTCAGCCTGTCAGGAACAGACATGAGTTCAACCCAAAATGCTTCTAATGGACAAAATTATTCTGTTGTTTGTAAAGGGGCACCAGAAATGGTTGGTACTAGGGGTGCAACGGATCACAAAACTCACGGTTCGGATCGTATCACGGTTTTGAGTCACGGATCGGATCATTTTTCGGATCAGCAAAAAAAAAAAAGGGAGACAAGTATATCTTTGCTTTCCATTTATTCTGTAAAACACTTAAAGCAAGGAACTTTTGCCCATGGTCTTAAATGAAAACAACATTCAAGATGTCCAATGTTTAAGTAAAATCTTAAAATATATAAAATATTCAATACTCAATTGTTAAATCAAAGTGCAATATGAGGCATGATACCTTCTTCCTTTAAACATGGTAGTGAATGAAAAAATAGCCTGTGTAAACGTTGACGTTAATATTATACTTTAGGTGAGTCTGGCTTGGTTAACATTAGCCATAGCCTTGGATCAAGACGGTCAGGCTTGTACCAACAAGGCTAGTTAGCCATATATATAACGTTATAATTAATAATTAGAACAGTGGTGTTAACATCACTAGCCTTGCCTTATCCATATGAATAACAAAATTAAATACCCCGGGCTCCATTACATATTGTTTGACGAGGCGAAGCACAGACTGGAAAGTAACATAGCGTTAAGGAGACGCTCCTTCTAACGCTATGGACCAGACCTAAGTTGTAATCATAAAACTCCGTTTTTTAAAAAATAGTCATGCACACATTTTTACAGTGCATACGGCAGGCCTTGTTGACGGATTTGGAAGAGATTTCGTAGCTCTGGTTCCAAAAATGAACGAGTATTTAATGTGTTAAATCCGTGAAAATTACATTACAGTGGGTGAGCTGGCTCTCAAACTGTCTCCCCCTGCGAAGAGGGGCGGGGCTTAGCGATAGGTCCAATGCGCTTCAGAGTAAAACACAGCACGCATCTGTCTTTTCACTGCAACTCTGCATCGAGATTTAGGGAATTATTACTTTAAAAAGTACTAGCGGCAGTAAAACTGTAATTCACTATGATGGTTAAATTTTGCAATTAATCCGCGGTTCACATGCGTGCCGAACCGTGGGGGGCGATCCGTACGGATCACGGATCAACTACGATCCGTTACACCACTAGTTGGTACCTTATCTCTGATTCATCTGAACAGTAAACCAAAAACATTTAAGAAAGTACAGTATCTTGCAAGATCATTTTCCAATTTCCTGATTAATATGGTTGGGTTTTCCCCGACAGCCTCATCATCACGAACCACAAAAATAAATAAATAAATACAAATCAGATGAAGATAAGTTACACTTTCTATTATTGCGGAGTGGTATTTAAAATACATTTAGCAAAAATAGTCACTTATAAGCAATCTTGCTACAACAGTTTAAGCCTCAACTACTGTGTCAACTGCCAATCAAAACAGTATAAGCAGAAAGGTGCTATATCACCCATGGGATGTTTAAACGGTTTGTGATTTGTAACTGATTCAATGTTTACCGGTTTGCTCGTTCACAAACTAATTTGACTTCAACCATGCCAACCTTTCCCAACGGTTCCCGACGTCAGCCCAACAGAGGTCATTGCTATCTGGGTATTTTCTCAAGCCCCCTGAAATTAATTCCTGGCTACGCTGCAAAAAGTATTCTTATTTTGTAGGATCAGAAAAGTCCAAAGCAGTGAGCAATGAGAGGAAAGTGACAGTGGACTGGCCCTCTGTTACAGGATGTGACTAAACCTGTATGAGCAATGAGAGGAAAGTGACAGTGGACTGGCCTCTGTTACAGGATGTGACTAAACCTGTATGAGCAATGAGAGGAAAGTGACAGTGGACTGGCCTCTGTTACAGGATGTGACTAAACCTGTATGAGCAATGAGAGGAAAGTGACAGTGGACTGGCCTCTGTTACAGGATGTGACTAAACCTGTATGAGCAATGAGAGGAAAGTGACAGTGGACTGGTCTCTGTTACAGGATGTGACTAAACCTGTATGAGCAATGAGAGGAAAGTGACAGTGGACTGGCCCTCTGTTACAGGATGTGACTAAACCTGTATGAGCAATGAGAGGAAAGTGACAGTGGACTGGCCTCTGTTACAGGATGTGACTAAACCTGTATGAGCAATGAGAGGAAAGTGACAGTGGACTGGTCTCTGTTACAGGATGTGACTAAACCTGTATGAGCAATGAGAGGAAAGTGACAGTGGACTGGCCTCTGTTACAGGATGTGACTAAACCTGTATGAGCAATGAGAGGAAAGTGACAGTGGACTGGTCTCTGTTACAGGATGTGACTAAACCTGTATGAGCAATGAGAGGAAAGTGACAGTGGACTGGTCTCTGTTACAGGATGTGACTAAACCTGTATGAGCAATGAGAGGAAAGTGACAGTGGACTGGTCTCTGTTACAGGATGTGACTAAACCTGTATGAGCAATGAGAGGAAAGTGACAGTGGACTGGCCTCTGTTACAGGATGTGACTAAACCTGTATGAGCAATGAGAGGAAAGTGACAGTGGACTGGCCTCTGTTACAGGATGTGACTAAACCTGTATGAGCAATGAGAGGAAAGTGACAGTGGACTGGCCTCTGTTACAGGATGTGACTAAACCTGTATGAGCAATGAGAGGAAAGTGACAGTGGACTGGCCTCTGTTACAGGATGTGACTAAACCTGTATGAGCAATGAGAGGAAAGTGACAGTGGACTGGCCTCTGTTACAGGATGTGACTAAACCTGTATGAGCAATGAGAGGAAAGTGACAGTGGACTGGTCTCTGTTACAGGATGTGACTAAACCTGTATGAGCAATGAGAGGAAAGTGACAGTGGACTGGCCCTCTGTTACAGGATGTGACTAAACCTGTATGAGCAATGAGAGGAAAGTGATAGTGGACTGGTCTCTGTTACAGGATGTGACTAAACCTGTATGAGCAATGAGAGGAAAGTGACAGTGGACTGGTCTCTGTTACAGGATGTGACTAAACCTGTATGAGCAATGAGAGGAAAGTGACAGTGGACTGGCCTCTGTTACAGGATGTGACTAAACCTGTATGAGCAATGAGAGGAAAGTGACAGTGGACTGGCCTCTGTTACAGGATGTGACTAAACCTGTATGAGCAATGAGAGGAAAGTGACAGTGGACTGGTCTCTGTTACAGGATGTGACTAAACCTGTATGAGCAATGAGAGGAAAGTGACAGTGGACTGGCCTCTGTTACAGGATGTGACTAAACCTGTATGAGCAATGAGAGGAAAGTGACAGTGGACTGGCCTCTGTTACAGGATGTGACTAAACCTGTATGAGCAATGAGAGGAAAGTGACAGTGGACTGGCCTCTGTTACAGGATGTGACTAAACCTGTATGAGCAATGAGAGGAAAGTGACAGTGGACTGGCCTCTGTTACAGGATGTGACTAAACCTGTATGCAGTAAAACAGCTTTGCCGCATCTCTGTCTGCAGCAGGAAATGGCCTATAACCCACTTACTGATTCTGCTGGCTGCCATTCTCTCCTCAATAATATGCAGAAGGCCATCTGACACCTGGACATTTTCCTGCAATCAATTTACCACAAAATTTCATATGGCCTATTGCCGTTACCAATTACTTTTAGTGTAAAATTTGACTTTGGATAAATGAATGACCATTATAACAGGCCAATGCTCTGGAAAACAAATTCAAAGCCACACACATGAAAACACTCACTTTGACAAGTTTAGAAATGGAAGCAGGTTTAAGTGTTTGGTAATAAGCGAATAAAAATATGTGGCCTGGTCCAAGGCATTACGTACCAGAGGTGTTAAACGTGTGAACCTTATTTCACTTTGCAGACATCATAATTATCACACTTAGTTACAAACCCTGCAGCCTATCTATGGAGGGTTTTAAGGGTCAAAACTAAATATATAAATACATAAATAATTACATAATTAAATGCTTAAATAAATGAATACATATATAATTATATAATAAAATGTTTAGATAAATGATAAATAAATAATTATATAATGTAATGCTTAATAGATGTATAATTATATCATTAAATGCTTAATAAATGAATAAATAAATAATTATGTAAATTAATGCTTAATTGTCACCATAAATAAATAAATCACAAATTAAATGAGACATTAAATATATAAATGTTACATTTATTTGTGTATTTATTTATTTATTTATTTATCTATTTATATATTTACACATTTGTATATGCATTAATTCGTATATTAATTAATTTAATTTATTCACACATTTATGTATATATTTAGAATTGTATTTATTTGTTTATATATACTTTTATTTATCCATAGTGTAACTTGCTGCACCGAACAAAAATCAACTTCATCCATCAAAAGTCAGGGGGCGGACTCTGCCCTGTGGTGGTTGAACTTGAATCTACTGCTTGTGCCTAATTCAAGATGGCAGCAGCCGGTGCGGATCTGAATGAAATCTTGCGTGCTTCAATGGTAGATATGTTGGCTGTAGCTGAACAGATGGAGGCAAATGCCAATTCATATACTTTTTTAGATCAGATTGAGGACTTCGCTGAGCGAATTGGAATGATATCAGCCCTGACTGACAGATATTAATGAAGCTGTATTCATGATCCTCGTGGAGATAGTACAGCAACTGAGGCTGCAGGGTGATATGATAGAGGGCTGCAACAGCAACGCTGGTCGACCTGGCCGTCCTTCTTTTGATTTACCGGCTGACACAATTTAACATTACGTACTGTGTGGCCTGAAAATCCATGATCTAGCAAAGCTGTTTGGAGTGTCTGAGCGTACCATTAAGAGGCGAATGGAGCAGAGTGGCACCAGGTAAGTTCAGGTTAAGTTGGATAACCATTTGCTGGTAGCGTAGCGTTACATATCACAGCCTGGGACCAGAAAGATAAACATGTCACTGGCAGTTGATGTGCAACATCAGCTATCATAAAGGGCAAGCCAGGTTTATTTATTTTTTAGTGCTGTCAAAATTAACGCATTTGAAATATTAATATAATATAATTAATTTGAAATATTTAAGGTGTTAAAACATTTACTTGATAAACGCATTTCTGTTTTTCAGAGGCTGCAGCGGGCACAAAACCCAGGCCTTTAATGTGCCAGTTGAATTTTAAAATAGCTTAGAACAGTGATTTTCAACCACTGTGCCGCGGCAGTGTGTGTGTGAGTGAGAGAGATCGCAGGTGTGCCGTGGAAAATTATCTTATCCTATTAACTTCACTTATTAGTACAACTTTTTGGTTGGGTGGTGTGACTCATTTTTTTTTTATGTAAAAAATGTGCCTTGGCTCAAAAAAGGTTGAAAAACACTGGCTTAGAAGGCAAGAATTTCTTTATGCACTAATATAAATGATAATTAACAACAATAAATGTGTTCCATGTTCAAGTGCCACAATAGTCCATGCAAATATGAAATAAGAACAAGGGAAAATTCGGATTTTCCCTTGCCAAACTTTTGCCTAACTTTTTAACCCCTTCTCGACAAGCTATCATTACATGGTTGGTACCAATGGATGCCTTAGGTCGTCTAGTTTCATGTGGTATCAGTATCTTCACTCTAGCTACTGCCCGCTACAGCCTCTGAATTTTTTAACGCGTTAAATATTTAAAATTAATTTAAAAATGAATGCAGTCGATTCAAGTTCAACCACCAATCACAGGGCAGAGTCCGCCCCCTGACCTTTGATGTTTGATGGTTGACAGATTTATTTTTTTCGCTGCAGCAAGTAACACTATGGATAAATAAAAGTATATATAAATAAAATTCTAAATATATAAATACATGTGTGAATAAATGAAATAAATTAATATACAAATAAATTAATATACAAATTAATAAATATACAAATGTGTAAATATATAAATATATATATAAATAGATAAATAAATACACAAATACATTTAACATTTATATATTTAATGTCTCATTTAATTTGTGATTTATATATTTATGGTGACAATTAAGCATTAAATTATATAATTATTTATTAATTTATATAATTATACATTTATTAAGCATTACATTATATAAATATTTATTTATTCATTTATTTAAACATTTTATTATATAATTATTCGTTTATTTAAGCATTTCATGATGTAATTATTTATGTATTTATATAATTTTTTATGTATTTATATATTTAGTTTTGACCCTTAAAACCCTCCATACCTATCAAGCTTATCACTATCTGGCAACAGCTTACCACAAATTCAGACATAACCCAAATCTCTGCTTACATCTTATTTTGCAAAGTAATGCAATGCAAACCGAAAAACGATGACTATAATTATAATTAATTTTCCACCCCTGAAGCCGTTAAAGAGATTGACAGATATGACAAATATTTCCGCGGATTGCGCCAAAGTCTCCATCAGCCAAGGCTGAGATAACTTGCATCAGAGTCCTGGCTCAGTATAACCGGGCGGCAGAGGCTGATGTACACACATCAGAATTATGGTACATTCTGTTAATGTATACGCAGTCCTGGCTCAGTATAACCGGGCGGCAGAGGCTGATGTACACACATCAGAATTATGGTACATTCTGTTAATGTATACGCAGTCCTGGCTCAGTATAACCGGGCGGCAGAGGCTGATGTACACACATCAGAATTATGGTACATTCTGTTAATGTATACGCAGTCCTGGCCCAGTATAACCGGGCGGCAGAGGCTGATGTACACACATCAGAATTATGGTACATTCTGTTAATGTATACGCAGTCCTGGCTCAGTATAACCGGGCGGCAGAGGCTGATGTACACACATCAGAATTATGGTACATTCTGTTAATGTATACGCAGGCACTGTAGTCCGGGTGACACTACCATGTGCAGTGATGATGGCTAATGTATGCCATCATCAATATAAGGCATTTCTGTACAATGCCCACAATCTGGTGAGTGACTGTAGAATCTATAGAAAATCGTAGTACACATTATAGCCCAGACACAGCTGAAACTCTTTTGACCCTGGTCAAATTTGAAAACACTCCTGCAGATCCCTCAGTATTTTCAATGAAACATTACTCAAAAAATATCTACAACCAGATTGGCGTAAATACTGAAGCCGTTTCTTTTAAAGCGGGCAGAAGTCCTGCAGAAATTTCATTGGTGTTTGAAGGATTAAAGTACTCCAAGAAATGATTTGGCCCAGGTCTGTTGTAAACTGCGCAAATGAATCATACGGATAAGTAAAATGTGTTTTTGAATGGAGTATCACCAGTAAGGGCAAAGGTAAAGGGAAACTGCCTTTAGAGGCCCAGGCTTGAGAGATGTGGCTGTGTAATGTGGGGCTATGGAAGAGAGGCTGTGGTATCTGAGGACAGGCTGAAGCAGTGCAGACGAGTAGTAGTAGTAGACAGTAGTGTGCTGCGCAAGGGCTCCTCTGGGAGATGACTCACATGCACCTCGGTGAGAACTACATGGGACTGTGACTGACAAAGAGGCACTTTGAAAAAAAATAAAAATAAATAAAAAATAAAAAAAGGGCAAATGCACTTGTGTGTATTGTCTATATTTCTGCTCAGAAGGCCATTCAAAAATGAGATTGCACTGTACTGCACTGCATTAATAATTCCTTTAACCGATTGCCAGGAGCTTTTACTCCTTCATATCACACAAACAAAGGGGGAAAAGCCTCAGGCTGTTGTGGCTGTCACACCATCTCAATGTCTGCTTTTCCTTTGAAAAAAAAGGATCTCATAGACAATGTCATTTCCAGCCCCAGTCATTTTCAAACTTAGTTGACTGTAATGACTTAACTTTAAGCCTTAATTGCAGATTACCTTTGAAAAGGCAGTTTTGCTGTGTTTGTATAGGTTATGAACTTTATGTGCGTGGGTGTTAATGCTTGGATTTGGAATTGAATGTGTAATGTTTCCACTACATTTGAAATATGGAACTAAAAGCTAAAAAATAATTTGAAATTATGCAATGTACAGTTGTGATTTAAAAAAATAGCAGTACAACATCAGTAACCTGATGAACCACTGTTATTAGTCGTAGTGATATTTCTGCATGGCAAATAATTTACTTGTAGATGTAATAGTGTAATAGAAAAACAACAGACCCAACTGTCATGACATGCACGCTGCTTGTTCTGAGTAATTGACTCATTCATTGAAAGGGGCGTGTTCAAAATAATAGCAGTGTGGAGTTTAATTAGAGAATTAATTCATTCTGTGAAAAAACAGGTGTCATTATTGTCCTTTATTAAGAAAGAAGGGAAGCAAATGTTTCACACATTGTTATAAAATATACTTCCTTCTGAATTGCTAAGTAAAATGGGCCGTTCCAAACATTGTTCGGAGAAACAACGTAATTTGATTCAAAAGTTGATCGGAGAGGAGAAAACGTATAAAGAAGTGCAGCAAATTATAGGATGCTCAGCTAAAAATATCTCAAATGCTTTAAAATGGCAACAAAAACCCGAAACACGCAGAAGAAAACGAGCAACTACTGTTAAAACGGATCGAAGAATAGTCAGAATGGCAAAGATTCAGCCAATCATCAACTCCAGAAAGATCATAGATGATCTAAAATTACCTGTAAGTGCTGTTACAGTCAGAAGATGTTTGATCGTAGCTAAGCTATCAGCAAGAAGCCCCCGTAAAGCACCATTGTTGAAAAAACGGCATGTGCAGAAATTTGCCAAGGAACACATCGATTGGCCCAAAGAGAAATCGCGTAACATTCTGTGGACTGACGAGAGTAAAATTGTTCTTTTCGGGTCTAGTGGTCGTCGACAGTACGTCAGACGACCCCCGGGTACTGAATTCAAGCCACAGTACACTGTGAAGACAGTGAAGCGTGGTGGCGCAAAAATCATGGTATAGGGACACTACGGTGTTGGGACTATTTATCGTATACCAGGGATCATGGATCAGTTTGAATACATCAAAATACTTGAAGAGATTATGTTGCCGTATGCCGAAGAGGAAATGCCCCTGAAATGGGTGTTTCAACAAGACAATGACCCCAAACACACGAGTAAGCGAGCAACATCTTGGTTCTACACAAAAAGTATTGAGGTAATGGAGTGGCCAGCTCAATCCCCCGACCTCAACCCCATTAAAAACTTGTGGGGTGACATTAAAAATGCAGGAACTGTGGAATGTAGTTTGTTCATCCTGGGCTGAAATACCTGTTTCTAGGTGGTTATGCAACTAAATATTAGTTCAGTAATTTAAAGTGAAGTTAAATCTTGAAACATTTTGTCAGTTTATACAGTAAGTGTTTGAGTTTGAAGAGAAAAATGTTGACACTGCTAGTTTTTTGAACAGATTAATATTATTTTTCTTTATTCCTGTAAAAGAACAACACAGGCTTGATAAAATTTGTTCATGCTTTGATTTGGAATTGAATGTGTAATGCTTCCACTACATTTGAAATATGGAACTAAAAGCTAACAAATTATTTGAAATTATGCAATGTACAGTTGTGTTAAAAGAAAATAGCAGTACAACATCAGTAACCTGATGAACCACTGTTATTAGTAGTAGTGATATTTCTGCATGGCAAATAATTTACTTGTAGATGTAGTAGTGTAATAGAAAAAAAACAGACCCAACTGTCATGACATGCACGCTGCTTGTTCTGAGTAATTGACTCATTCATTGAAAGGGGCGTGTTCAAAATAATAGCAGTGTGGAGTTTAATTAGAGAATTAATTCATTCTGTGAAAAAACAGGTGTCCTTAATTGTCCTTTATTAAGGAAGAAGGGAAGCAAATGTTTCACACATTGTTATAAAATATATTTCCTTCTGAATTGCTAAGTAAAATGGGCCGTTCCAAACATTGTTCGGAGAAACAACGTAATTTGATTCAAAAGTTGATTGGAGAGGAGAAAACGTATAAAGAAGTGCAGCAAATTATAGGATGCTCAGCTAAAAATATCTCAAATGCTTTAAAATGGTAACAAAAACCCGAAACACGCAGAAGAAAACGAGAAACTACTGTTAAAACAGATCGAAGAATAGTCAGAATGGCAAAGATTCAGCCAATCATCAACTCCAGAAAGATCATAGATGATCTAAAATTCCCTGTAAGTGCTGTTACAGTCAGAAGATGTTTGATCGTAGCTAAGCTATCAGCAAGAAGCCCCCGTAAAGCACCATTGTTGAAAAAACGGCATGTGCAGAAATTTGCCAAGGAACACATCGAATTGGCCCAAAGAGAAATCGCGTAACATTCTGTGGACTGACGAGAGTAAAATTGTTCTTTTCGGGTCTAGTGGTCGTCGACAGTACGTCAGACGACCCCCGGGTACTGAATTCAAGCCACAGTACACTGTGAAGACAGTGAAGCGTGGTGGCGCAAAAATCATGGTATGGGGACTCTATGGTGTTGGGCCTATTTATCGTATACCAGGGATCATGGATCAGTTTGAATACATCAAAATACTTGAAGAGATTATGTTGCCGTATGCCGAAGAGGAAATGCCCCTGAAATGGGTGTTTCAACAAGACAATGACCCCAAACACACGAGTAAGCGAGCAACATCTTGGTTCTACACAAAAAGTATTGAGGTAATGGAGTGGCCAGCTCAATCCCCCGACCTCAACCCCATTAAAAACTTGTGGGGTGACATTAAAAATGCAGGAACTGTGGAATGTAGTTTGTTCATCCTGGGCTGAAATACCTGTTTCTAGGTGGTTATGCAACTAAATATTAGTTCAGTAATTTAAAGTGAAGTTAAATCTTGAAAAATTTCTTCAGTTTATACCAGGGGTCCTCAATCTTATCCAGAAAGGGCCGGTGTGGGTGCAGGTTTTTGTTCCAACCAAGCAGTTACACACCTGATTCTACTAATCAACCACAAGAGACTTTGCTAAAGACCTTGATGAGTAGAATCAGGTGTGTTACTGCTTGGTTGGAACAAAAGCCTGCAGCCACACCGGCCCTAACTGGATAAGATTGAGGACCCCTGGTTTATACAGTAAGTGTTTGAGTTTGAAGAGAAAAATGTCGACACTGCTATTTTTTTGAACAGATTAATATTATTTTTCTTTATTCCTGTAAAGGAACACAGGCTTGATAAAATTTGTTAATGCTTTGATTTGGAATTGAATGTGTAATGTTTCCACTACATTTGAAATATGGAACTAAAAGCTATTTAAAAATATTTGCACTTTATTCACTTTTTTTAACGCAATGCTATTTATTTGAACACCACTGTATGTCTTCAGGGTGGTTTCTACTACAAGCCCTAAGGGTTTTTACATCACCTGTGGATTTTATTATTTCTCTTTTTATTCTAATTGCACAAGTAAATAAACTGTTAAAGTTATGGATAAAGCTAGAGTCATTTACCACAGACCCTTGGAAGCACTTGAATGTGACAAATAACCATGGTCTTGGGACTTTAAAAACAGGCAGATTTTTTAATTTACAGTCCATACTATAGCACTGTATTTCAAAAAAACATTTTCTCCACTGATGCACATTACGGTTAAATAAAGACATACTCACGCCAAGAGGAGGTCATCAGAAACTGAAAGAATTTGGAAAGGTATAATTAGATTAGCATCCTTACAAACACTGGATACATTTCCTTGAGAAACTTTTTTTTCTTTTCTTAAAAGGTTCCAGTAATCCATCCGCCAGAATTTAACATTTGATAAAGAATATGTCCTACAAAAAGATCTGTGTTACCGTATAGTTACAGCAAATCAGAAAATTAATAAACACATTATTTTTAATGATCTGAAGCAAAGCAGTGGAGATGCGTGTCAGAAAGCTTTATTATCGACAGTGAATATAATAGAAGTGAAAGTAAGTCGTCTGTGTGAGTGGTATGAATTGTGCTTTAGACAGGCTGTACACTCAAAAACTAATAGCTTTTCCCACAGATTGTGAATTAAGCACTGAAGCATGTGTACTTTAACAGGGTAATATTGCCATTCACAAGCAAGCATAGCTGTAATGCTACATTTTATGTAATGACATACCGACACTGATTGTTTTGCTAACAATGTTTTCATTGCTAAACAGACTATATCAACCTGCATAAATCATATCCAATTATTGCTTTTAAATATAATCATTTTTAACTATTTTTAAACACTTTAAGAATGTACAAGAAAGCATGTAATATTACTGTAAACTCCTTGAATAATTACATTAAATGTTAATACAACAGATGGAAATGGAAAAATAATTATACTGTATTGTTATATTTAGCAAATTCTAAAGTTGAAATTTTATTGATAAAATTTTTATTTGTCATATTTATGGCAGACAAATTTAGTCTTAGAGCTCCACCCTGTGGCTATCTTATGGCATTGCAGAGTTGTTCTTCATACTCACCACTCAACACTGACGTGTTAAAATAATTTCCACAATGCTAAAATCCTTTTATGAATTTATGGGTTGATAACAGAAATGTTGTGCTAACCGATTCCAAATAAGTTTAGGCTTTTGATTATCCAATTGCATAACAAATAATCTACAATATTATGCTTTATGGCTTAATAAAGCAAAATGTATATGATCAAATATGGTTTACAATATAAACATTATGGAAAAATACAATAACCTTTATGCCACTTGTAGCAACAGTATGGCAAAAAAACAAGCATATACTGACAAGCTTTTATTATTATTAGAATATTTTGAATAAATATGTGTCGTTGTGCAGTCCTTCAGGACAATGACTGGTACTTGGGACGGATGAAAATCTGGCTGTGTGCCAAGTAGGGGCAGTATTTGTCCCAGTAGGGGCACATAGAGATGAGCTTGTCACAGGAACACTGCTGTAGAACACGCTGCATTTTGGGATATGTTAAACCAAGGCCATTCATATTGCAGTCATTAGTTTCGATGACAATCATTGAAAAGTGCAGGTGGCTCCCTGGCGACATCACCACCAAAACAGACATTTTATTTTATTTGATCGACTCTGAACTGCGAGATCCCTGAAAGAATGCTAGGTGCTATTCATATAACGTTAATTAAAATTGAATTGAATAGCACGTAACGTTTAAACGTAAAACAGTAGCTTCGTTTAGGTTTAACTTACTTACGTTACTAACGTGTTGTGATAAATGGTTCGTTTGTACTCACTTCGTGATGTCTCTTGATAAACCTTCCTTATGTCTCTTAAAAGTTGTTCGGCGACAGCTGGCAGATATGAAGACATCTTTGTCACTGTGGAAACAGAGTTCCCTAAATCAAGAGGACGTCTGCTCGCTAAATTCAGCTAAGATTAGCTTAGCTAATTAGCCACGGTACCAATTAGCTAATCAAAGCAAAGAAGGTAACTTAACCTAGTTAACTTACGTTCGGTAACGTTAATTAACTTAGCTAACGTTACCAAAGCACATTAGACACTCAGTGAATGTTATTATCTGGCTATATACATAATCAGTATGTTTTATTGTATGATTATCTGACATAAAACAACTGAAAACACACAATGTGTCTAGCTATCCAGTTACAGTCTTGTATGTGCCTCAAACATATCTGACTCTTTCGCGCGCGCTATCAACGTAAAGGGTAAACGTTGCGAATGGGATTATGGTAGTTGTAGTTTACATTGAAAACAGCTAATCGAAAAACTACAATTTAAACATCGACGTGTGCCACTTTTGTAAAGGTAACGCTCAAGGTACGACACGTACAGACACCTATCAAGATAGCTATACAATATAATTAAATTACTGCCGTCTTGTTCATGCATCTTCAGCAAAGACAGTGATTCCAGACAGCATACCATGAAATATGCTAACAGAGGCCAACACTTGTGTACATATATTTTACATTTAGATTTTTAATAAATTAGCACAAATGTCTAAAAACCTGTTTTCACTTTGTCATTATGGGCTATTTTGTGTAGAATTTTGAGACAAAAAATGAACTCAATCTATTGTAGAATATTTCTGTGACGTAATAAAACGTTGAGATGGTGAAAGACTTTCCGGATTGACTGTACATCAGGCTCTTTCCATTGCATTAAAAAATATACACTAAAAGCCTTACGTTTTCATTGTACATTATGGTAATTCAGTAGATTTTCAGACAATTTGTGTGCAAATTCTTTTCATGGCTTCAAATTAAACATTGTGTGGGGGGGATATGGGATATTTTTGATTAAGTCAACAGAAATTGCCGTCAAAGGATTTGATCAAATGAACATATATACAGACTAGCATAAAAAGTATAATATTCTATTTAGAACAATCCTAATTCATACATATAAATGGGCATGCCAACTGTGACATTGCACTCCCTGATTCCCTCTTTCTGAAAATAAAGCAAATGCATTCAAATTTACCCAATCAATTTACCCAATCAATAACATACTGTGTACTACAACTTCTCTCTGCACCAAAATACACTGACTACAAATACCTTATATTGACCTAAAATTACCTTAGTTTTAAATCCATTAACACATACTAAAACAGTACAATACGAATTATGTATAAGGCCTCATATTGGTTTCATTCAGGCTTGCGTTTTTCTTCGGTTTACCTGGTTAGTCTCTGCAGTGAAAGCATACGGTTTACCTGTGGTTAGTCTCTGCAGTGAAAGCATACGGTTTACCTGTGGTTAGTCTCTGCAGTGAAAGCATACGGTTTACCTGTGGTTAGTCTCTGCAGTGGTAGCACATACGGTTTACCTGTGGTTAGTCTCTGCAGTGAAAGCATACGGTTTACCTGGTTCGTCTATGCAGTGAAAGCATACGGTTTACCTGTGGTTAGTGTCTGCAGTGAAAGCATACGGTTTACCTGGTTCGTCTCTGCAGTGAAAGCATACGGTTTACCTGGTTAGTCTCTGCAGTGAAAGCATACGGTTTACTTGTGGTTAGTCTCTGCACTAGTAGCACATACGGTTTACCTGTGGTTAGTCTCTGCAGTGAAAGCATACGGTTTACCTGGTTAGTCTCTGCAGTGAAAGCATACGGTTTACCTGTGGTTAGTGTCTGCAGTGGTAGCACATACGGTTTACCTGGTTAGTCTCTGCAGTGAAAGCATACGGTTTACCTGTGGTTAGTGTCTGCAGTGGTAGCACATACGGTTTACCTGGTTAGTCTCTGCAGTGAAAGCATACGGTTTACCTGTGGTTAGTGTCTGCAGTGGTAGCACATACGGTTTACCTGGTTAGTCTCTGCAGTGAAAGCATACGGTTTACCTGTGGTTAGTGTCTGCAGTGGAAGCATACGGTTTACCTGGTTAGTCTCTGCAGTGAAAGCATACGGTTTACCTGTGGTTAGTGTCTGCAGTGGTAGCACATACGGTTTACCTGGTTAGTCTCTGCAGTGGTAGCAAAGCAAGATGCATGTTACCACTGCTACCTAAAAAACTCCTGCTTACATACTCCATTTCATCTCTCAAAAGTCACACATTTTTAAGTCCTGAGACTGCTTACATATTTGGACCAATAACTGCATTGAACAATGAAACATGGTTTGCACCGTATAGTGTTCCACAGCATATCAATTTAATAAATGCTGTCCTAAAAAGCAGTCACCACTTAAAGGTTTGACCAGGCGACATTTTGTGCCGCTTACTCAAGCTTTGTTCAGTGACCACAACTTCCTGTTAGTTGTCAAAACGAAAGTGTAAAAATCACGTTGACTCTCTCTCAAACGGGGCAGCGATGAACGGTTTAATTAAGCATGCTGCATATCGCCATCGACCAACAGAGTTGTTAACCAACTTTCATTAACAAAGGGGAAGAACTCTGACTCCTGATTGAATTTAACGGTTCCAGGCTTAAGCTTCTTTCTTATGGGTACAAAACAAAGTTATACCTTATATTTATCATTTTATTACACTGTTAATTGGTTGATGAAAATCACCCGTCACACACAATACATACGCAAAAAAAATGACTCATGTTCTCGCAAAACGGATTACGTAAATGAACTGAAATTAAATAATGTGGAATGAAAAGAAATGGACCTGACATTTGGAGAGGTGGAGAATTAATCCACTTTATTGATTGGTCTGAACTTTCGTAATTGACTACTTAAGAGACATTGTGCGATACAAACATTGCATTTGAACATCATCAGATACATGGGGGTTTTCAAGTCTCAAATTTTAAACAGACAAAAAAAAGTCATCACTGCAAAAATTGGACAGATGAAGAGCTGGATCGACGCGACAATTTACGTATTAATTTCCGTTTAAGATTCAAGTTTTGTAAACTTCTTTCTGTCGTTATAGTTGTAAACACTCGACATCGCATCATAAAAAAACGAAACACGAAACGAAAAAAAAAACAAAACATCGATCTTGAAAATGGAAATAATAAATCGAAACATTGGCTTGGCTCTGGGAGTTTAAAAATCACAAAAAATTTGAAAACAATTACCAAGTTCAGAGTAGACTCCTTTGTTACTGCACAAAGCAAGGCCAAAAGCAAATAGTACAAACAAATTATTCTATGATTTACGTATCCTTAGACATAACGTTAGCATTGTTGACCTCATTACAAATGCAATGTGAATGTACAATTCTGATGATAACAAAGTAGTGAGCTTAGGTTTAATTGTGGGGAGAGAAAAAGGTGATGGAAGTGCATTTAACAGCCACTATGGCAAAGCAGCATCTCCACTACACTTGACTGTACCATATGCAAAGTTAAAACTGCAGATTGTTACAACAGTATACTAGGAACCAGTAACAAGCTGAAATGCCATACAAGCAGATTTCTCAAAGTTATGAATGTTGATCAAAAATCAGCAATTTGCATGAGCTCAAATCCTTTATAAAACAGGTAGTATGATTTTGTTTTTTATATTCTGTTAAAAGTTACAATGCAAAAAGTGCAACAACGGTGCAGTTTCTTGTTTGGTTGTTTTTTATGTTTTTTTGGAAAGTCAAACACACTGAATTCAGACATATCAAAGACATAAGACCACCAATGAGTACTTTAGAGGGGGAGAAACAGTAAGCTGCCTTCCTCCAGCCAGCTGGCATGGCGACTGTTCTTAACAGGAAAGGGTTACAAACATGTCTTTCCCCAGCTCGACATCTCAAAAACAGTGAAGAAGAGTGAACATTCTGCATCAGCTCAAAAAAAGCTTAGTTACTAAATCAGCTCGGGGCTCAATAACAGCAAAAACAAATAATAAATTAAAATACACATTTGAGCTTATTCTTTCACCTTCAAGAAAAAAAAAGAGACAAAAAAACAAAACTTCAATACCAGTGTTCAGAACATACAGGCACACCCCAGAGGAAAGGAGGAACAGATTTTTTGCTAAGGGGTAGGAATCAATAAATGATTTTTGCACAGTGCTGCGAAGGACTAGCATCAAATTTACAACAGTTGAAATGTAAAGGGTGTCTTCTTTTAATGACTTAATTTTGAAATTCAGCAATACCCACAATGCTTCAGGCGGGGGGTGCTGCGTGCTGGCTGCCAGAGGTCTGCCTTTCTGCACCCATTGCCACAGCAACGGTGCACATGGTTCACTTCATTGCGCTTCAGTGCGGCTCGTGGAGGGACCCATCGCCTTTATTCTGCCCTTACATCACTGGCAAAATACAGACCCTCCTCACAAGACAAAAATGGATCAAATTTAAAAGCAACATAAAAACAAAACAATCAAGTAAAAGAAGAAAAATAAACACTGCAAAAGAAAGGTTTCTCTATTTACATGTGATTTAAAGACATGTTTCCTTTACAAACAAAAAAAAAATGAACAAAATTGAAGAAATAAGTCTCTTGATGTTTTTTTATTTTTATAATTTTTTTTTTTTTTTTTTTTTACATTAGAGGTTCTTCATCTTTATTTCTCTTGCTCTCATATTTTTATTTTTTTAATTTTTTTAAAACAAGTCTAAATTGCTGGCTTTTCTTTGAGTTTTTTTTTCTTTTTGACAGAAAGACTAGACGTGAAAGCATCCAGATGCAAGTCTCATGGAGTCCTGAAGATTCAGCCCATCGCTTAGCTCTTTCTCAGCTCCCGTCTCTGCGTCCGTCTGTCTGTCCGTCCGTCCGTCCGCCCGTCCGTACTCCCAGCGGTCCACAGCTGACACTGCCAGGCCCCTTTGTGGCCTGCACAGCACTGTCAGTCCGGGTGAGGGTGGCAGGGAGGGGAGGGGCGGGGGACCGGGGGGCTGGGGCTCTTCCTCCCAGCCGAGTCTCTCTCCGTGCAGGGGGAGGGGGGGGGAGCTCAGTCGTCGCTGTCCGACAGGGTCTCGTACTGCTCCGACAGCAGGGGCTCCCGCTCCCACACGCGGGCCTGGGGCACGGAGCCGGGCTGCTGGGCCTGCAGCGAGGGAGAGGCGCAGGGCGGCGTGCTGCTCAGCATGCGCATGGTCAAGGGGTTATAGGGGAACTGCATGGAGCCTGGAGACAGGGGGAAAGCCACAGAGAAGTAGGGCCGTTAGCATTAGCGAACACCTCACGATCAGCGCCACGCTCCAACACAGCTGGCTGCTCTTACCGTGACTCCTACCGAATAAATACGTTTTTAAAACGGTCAAAAATAAACCAACAAAACAAGCTAATTGTTTTTGCACCCGGCCCAGTAGGACATCTCTCACATGCCACAGCTGATTCAATAAAGAAACACCCAGACGAGGGGACTGACCGGTGGAAGACGGCCTGTCCTCCCAGGTCCAGGCTGGGGCCTGTCGATGGTAGTCTCCCTCCGAGTGCACGGACGACACGGAGGACGGCCGCTCTCCCCCAGTGTACCCCTGCCCGGGGTTGGGAGACTTGGACTTCCTGCTGTTGGCTTTGCCCAACAATTTCTGCTTGCCAGCTGACATGCCTGTGGGGGAAGAGTGGTGGAGGCAGGACACTGAAAAACCTGTCACTACAGGGCGCTAAAAAACCAGTCACTACAGGGCACTGAAAAACCTGCCACTACAGGGCGCTGAAAAACCTGTCACTACAGGGCGCTGAAAAACCTGTCACTACAGGGCGCTGAAAAACCTGTCACTACAGGGCGCTGAAAAACCTGCCACTACAGGGCACTGAAAAACCTGCCACTACAGGGCACTTTCCCTTCCTGTTGCACTGTAACCGGCACTCACAGACCCAGTGCATCACCCTCTGCACTGGCACCACCAATCTTGTGTCATCAGAATCGAAAGTGCGAATGAAAGTCATTGTGAGTGCACGTGTGAGAAAGACGTATTGGTGAAAAGGCTGGTGTGTGTGTGTGTTTGTTAGAAAGGGAGTGTCAGACCTGTGTTGGGGGAGGGGCTGGTGTGTGTGTGTGTGTGTGTGTGTGTATTGGAGAGGGAGTGTCAGACCTGTGTTGGGGGAGGGGCTGGTGTGTGTGTGTGTGTGTGTGTGTGTGTGTGTGCGTATGTGCGCATTGGAGAGGGAGTGTCAGACCTGTGTTGGGGGAGGAGTTTGTGTGTGTGTGTGCGCATTGGAGAGGGAGTGTCAGACCTGTGTTGGGGGAGGGGCTGGTGTGTGTGTGTGTGTGTGTGTGTGTGCGTGTGTGTATTGGAGGGGGAGTGTCAGACCTGTGTTGGGGGAGGGGCTGGCCTCTTGCCGCTCCATGCTGTTCGGCTGGGAGCCGCCTCCCTGGTGATCGTCATGTTTGTCCTCAAAGTTGCCCATCAGGGCTTTGCGAATGATGTCCTCCAAGCCCAGGTTACTTGCTGGATCACTGAAAGAGTGATTCCTGGAGCTGATGCCACCTAAAAGAGCAGGAGGGATGAGAGTCTGTTTATCAGGCAAGGTGCTGGCTGATAAAACCAACAGGTAACCCCATAAGGTAAAAAATAAAGATACCGCCACCGGGGGCATTTGCCTGGCAGAAGCAAAGAGGGCGCACCAACAAAATCATGTGAAAAATCACAGTTCCATGTGGCTAATATAGTATCTGGAAAAATCTCTTGCATTAGTTTTGTGGAACAAACCAATTTTAATACTCACTTGAGCTAGTCACTGCAGGCAAGTTAAAGATTTCTGTGCCAGGCTGCGCGCTTGCTGGAAAGACAAAATCACAAAGATTTAAACAGTGACTATAAAATAAATGCCCTGTACAATTAAAATATGAATCAAGTTAATCAAAAGAATTAATAAAAATTAAGTTTTTCATGCAAGAAGTTGAGCTACAAAGCTTTACGTTTCCTCTTTAGTGTAATACATCAAAGAAATACTTCAAAGAGAAGACAACACAGAATGTGCCAAAAGAAGAGGTTCTTTCAAGTGGGGCAGGAAATGCCATTACAGACGTTCATCCCCCAAGAAGCATAACAATGTTCTTGCCTTCAACTCTGCTCCAGAGCATACCCATTTTGATCATAAGCGCATTTTCACAACTTGGCCAAACTACTGGTAGCTACTTTTAAAGTTGTAAATATAAGTTCAAAATACAAGTCCAGTACAGCCATTTAAAAAACAACAAACAAGTGCAAGTAAACAAGTTCTTTTTTTTTTTCTTTTTTAAATATTAAATAATAATTGGGTGCCCAACACCTGTATATGCAATTCCCACCCCAATTTGGAATAGTCAATCGCAATCGCAGCCGCGTACTTGGGGAGAGTGTAGAGTCCCCCGTGAAACTGCTTCTTTTCACACCGCAGACCGCAGCTAAGCTGACAAAGAACGGAGTTGGCGGAAGCCTTTCATATGCGGCTTTCACTGCAATCTATGGGCGCCCCATCGACCAGCAGGGGTCGCTAGATAGCGATGAATGCTGAGCCCTGTCCTACTGAAAGCTTCAATTTCCTGGCCAATGCAAGCAATCGGCAACTGTGTGTCAGCACTGGCACGTTCCAGATTCGATAAAAAGGCTGTGAGACTCATCCATGCAGCACATCGTGGTGCCTTAACCGAGCCACGCAGCAGCCCCTCAAGTAAATATTTTAAACCAGACACACTGAGATATGCCAATTTATTATAGCTAAATCCAACACAACGGTGACATGCAAAATATCTCAATACACTTGGAAATTTTTGCAGTACAGAAAAAATCATTACAATTCATTAATATAAGCAGATCTTAGGTTTGAGAGATTATACAGAGTTCAGCCCACCAATTTTATAAAGAAGTTAACACTCAGCATAGTGGCTTTTTTCTGGTGTGTTAGTGCTGGAGACATATGAAGCGATGAGAAGAGACCCACTTACCCACATCTGAATCACCGCCACCAGAGGAGTTCAACTTACGAAATATCTCCTGCTTCTTGGATTTCACCATTGGGGAGGTGTTCTCCAGTTTAGTAAAGAAGGAGGGCAAGTAGTTTACGCTGCCAGGAGAGCGAGAGTCATTCCTGTAACCCAAGAAAGGGCAAGGCTGAGTTCTGCTCGTGCCACTCAGCATTTCCACTCACGCGGACAGATGCGTCAAAACTCAGCATGGCGTATCACCACCATGTCCTTACGCTTGGCTAAAAATATACTCAGTCAGGTTCCTTATTTTTACTGCACTCTACTTCTGGTTCTCACACCAATAAGATGTCATGCAAAACGAGTTAATGTTGTCCATAGAAATTACGTGCTTCTGCACAACAGGTTTGGATACATTTAAAAAATTAAAGAATAATCATTTTAGGATGTTATTTCTGGTAAAGCAACAGGGCGAAGGAAGGCTTGTGTCAGAAACAGAGCAACAAATGTACACTGAATGAACAGTGGCGTGGACCTTTGGTCTTTGATTGGCATATGGAGGAATTATTGTCCGTCTTTTGAGAAAGCTGTAAGCCTATCTATGGCTGCCTAAGCTTGGCAGGATGTTGCTTTAGGGTAGCCTGAGGTACCTCTGCTCTGCGTGGTCGGCCTCTCGTCTCTGAGCCTGCTGCAGCATGGCCTCTTGTTTGTCCAGGCCAGGGTAGCTCTGCGGGGGAGAGATGGGCTCGTAACTCTCCATGGCCCCACCACGGTCTGGGGACTTGCCAGGCCTAAGCGGTATGGAAAAGAAAGAGAAGACTCATCCCTACTGACCAAACACAGACTACTGAATCACCGCTACTGACCAAACACAGACCACTGAATCACCGCTACTGACCAAACAGACCACTGAATCACCGCTACTGAACAAACACAGACCACTGAATCACCGCTACTGACCAAACACAGACCACTGAATCACCGCTACTGACCAAACACAGACCACTGAATCACCGCTACTGAACAAACACAGACCACTGAATCACCGCCACTGACCAACACATCTGCCAACTCAAATATCACATATTAATGTGTATGTATGGCCCAAAATTTCCTTAGTCCCAATAACCAGGGTTCAACTGGAAATAAAGCTACAACAACTACAAAGTGACATCTTCCATTTCACACTACATTCAGCACAAGCTCCAGAGCAAATTTAGATTGGATTCCATTTCAATTGATTCCTTTTTTTCCAAAACATAAAATCTGTTTATATAGCTGAATATTTACTGAAGCAATTCAGCTTAAGTACCTGGCTAAGGGGGAGAAAAACAACAAAAACAATTGTGGGAATTATATCTGCAAGCTCTGAGCAACAAACCCAGGTCCCTAACCATGATGCTATACCAGTGTTGCCAACTCTCAAATAAGCAACCTACCCTTCAAAAACAAAACTAGCCCAAAAACGAGCCCAACACTATTATGGCCACATATTTACAATAAAATTAACTAACTAATTAAACTAACAGCACCTTTGATATTATTAGACTAGTGAGCAGACCGTGTTATTCAATGCATTGTGGAAAATAGATACCATAAATGTCAAAGAACAAAGTCGCTTGTTAGATGTTCCCAACAATCAATCATATTTTTAAAAACAAGCCCAAAAAACCGCAAACCGCGACTTGTGGTTTTTTAAAGCGACTTCGGAAAAAAAGAAGCCCAAAGTCACTTATTATAAGCGGACTTGGCAACTCTGTGCTATATATACTGCCAAACCCAGGTCCCTAACCATGACGCTATACTGCCACACCCAGGTCCCAAACCATGACGCTATGCTGCCGCCCCGCCAACTTGCTGACTTACAGTAAGCACACAAGACTGGGTCAGTGCTGCCACCTGGTGGGCGCAGGGGGTAGGGGGTAGTACCTTGCTCTGGGCTTGTCAGAGGCGTTTTCGGGCGACACCCTGCTGGAAGGCCTGGCGTGGTGTGGGGCCGGCGGCTGTGGCGGCTGACCCTGTGACTCCGGGCTGTAGCGGCTGGGCATCTTGGCCCGGCCGGGGCCAGCACTGAGAGCAGCCGGGCCTGAGCTCCGGAATGTTGCGGGGGACGCCTGGGGGGCATCCTGGTTTCTGGCAAAGTCCTGGGTGATGATATGCTGCCAGAAGAATAAGAACAGGTGCCCCGTCAGCGATGAGCCCTCCTCCAAAATCTATTTCCTTCACAATGCGGGCTTCTCAATTTCCCACGCTAACAAACGGGCTCGTCATGTGCTGCCTTTGGCTCCCCGAATAGCGGCCAGTTAGCGACCTTACCGAAATGTGGTCGGCCAATGTCATGACACGGTGTGTCTTGGGGACCTGGCCATACGCCTCGGCCTGGGAGGAGGGAGGCTGCTGGGGGCAGGGCAGCTCAGCTTGCTGGCGGTACCGGCTCATCTCATACGCACGTGCGCCGCCTGTAGAATAATCCGAAACGGCACATTACCAGACTGGGGCAAAGGTCAAGGTTACAGTCCTTGAGCCAAGAGCGGCTGATCCCAGACTAAAGAGCACACCACTGGTGGATATCCATATGCTACAGGAGTGAAGCCTGGAAGGCTTTTAGATGGACATACCAAAATGTATTGTAATCAGTTCAAGTCCTGATTATTGCATGTGGTGTGTGCTGCTATCTTTCACACAATACCATTTTTTTTATTTCATATTATTTGCACTTTGTGAACTTAAAATGAGAATTTGACTGAAATTAAGTAAAAAGCTGTTCGACAGGAAACAGTAAACCTCCCCAAAAAAGGGAAATGCATACAGAAATTCTAGAAATACACAATTATTGTTAATAATAAGGAGTGATTAAGTTTCAAGCACACCTTCTTAAATGCTAGAGGTGATATGTGCTGAAAAGCGGCGGAGGCTCTGTACCTGCAGGCTGGGAGGATTTGGCCTGAGAGAAGGAACCCTCCTGCTTGTCCTGGGACTGGGACTGGGCAGGAGAGCCTGCAGGGCTGATCACCTCCATGGCAGCGCTGCTAGGAGCCTCATAGCGACTGGACGACACTGCAGAGTTGGGCACCAGATGGATTAGTCAGTGTGCGCGCGCACGTCTGTGTGCGTGCGTGCACTCTCCACTGAGCGATGAGCGGGTGCAACAGTAAAACCAAACCAAAGTTCAGACGAAATTCCCTCCCATTTTATGCATTCTAACACCACCAAATGCATTACACACTGCAGAACTGACTTGGTTACAACACATATTCAAAACACTTCAACCATACATGTCATTTCCGAAACGGTGCAAATCGTATGAAATCAGAATGTGTGAGTGCAGTGTGCAAAGCCTGAGGGTGGGTGTGGGGAAGGGACTCACAGCTGCTGGAAGAGTCAGAGCTCTGGGAGCCCCTCTCTCGGGACTCCTTGTCGGAGGCGATCTGGCGGGTGATGATGACGTCGATGAAGTTGGCGGCGGTGATGGTGGTCTTGCCATGGGCGCGCAGCTCCTGCTCGATGCGCGACTTGGTGGGCAGGCCCTTGTCCTTGGCCCCGTCCCCGTAGGCCGAATGGGGCTTGCCGCCAGGCAGCGACATGGAGGCGTACGAAGACTGCATGGAGAGCCGCTCCCGCTCCGCCTCCTGCTGCTGGAGGTGCAGGAGGTGCTGCTGCTGCTGCTGCTGCTGCTCGCTCAGTGCGGCCGCCCGCCGCTCCTCCGCACGAATCGCCTCCGCACGCAGCGCCTCCTGCCTCACCTCCTTGGCCTTCGCCACGTCCATCTGGGGGGCCGACGTTGCCACGTCCACCAGGGCTGCCAGGGCGTCGGCTGCCGTGCTATACCGGGCGCCCGCCTGTGCTACCGTCGTCGGGGGCATTTGCCTGGCAGGGGCAAAGAAGGGGGCACAAACCAAAAGTAAGAGCTAGCAGAGGCTTAAAAAGTTATTGTTATTACTTTTAGGGCCTGATTTACGAAGACCTTTAGCATGTGCAAAAACTGCCGCAAAAGTAGTAACACAGCCAATGATTGCTGGAAAACAAATACCATGACCATTTTGACCAATTATTAGTCATGTTATTGGTTTTGCAAAGGGGTTAGTAAATCAGGCTCTTCGTGGTTAAAAGGAGAGCAGACAGCCCTCCCTCGTCAATCAGACTAGGGGAGAAGCAGAGGGTTATAGTGGGAAATCCAACCCATGCCAGTACAGGGGGATTCATATAGGAGGTGAGAGTTGGCTGCCCAAAAGAGATATGATCCCATACACTGTCAGCGAAAACAAAGTGGGTGGGCTGTTTTTAAAAAAAACGGTACAGTACATTAGCAGGACAGCAAATGTGACAATGCTGCGTTAGCTTGGACTTACATAAGCGGGGTGATGACACTCTTGCTGTTGGTGCCCTGAAATATGCTGGGCCTCTGCTGCACCACACTTTCCTGTGACCTCACAGACGGAGAGGGGGAGCGCATGTAACCATGGCTACTAGGTCTGCCCGGCTGCTCGATGCCTGAAAACACAAAAAAGAAAGAAAAAAAGAAAAAGAATTTGCGTCAATTGAGCTGAAGTAAAAAAAGAAACATGAGGTGGTTTTCCTTGCCAGAGCACAATGGGGCTAACAGACAGAATACTGAACAGAAGGGGGCAGCAGTATAGCGCTGCGGTTACAGAACCAGGCTTGTATCTCTGAGGTTACGGGCTCAAATCACAGATTGGGCACAGCTGGAGAGAGCCCTTGAGCATGTTACTTTAATTTCCTCAGTAATTAATTGGCTGTATAAATGAACACTGTACAAATATGTCATACATGTAAATCACTCAGAAAAAGGGCTTCAAAATGTGAAGAAAATAATGTGAAGCAGACAATGCAAGGTGACACGGTGTTATTATTCAGGGCCTCGTTTCCCAAAACAAGACTAAGATGATCGTAAAAGTCATCCTACAAAGCATCTTTCAATTGCAACGTGTTTCTTAACTAAAAACTTTTCTTAACTAAAGACGGTCTTAGAAATGCTTGTAGATTAACGAGTGCCTCTGACTACTCATAGAAAGCTAATTGCGCCTTCAGGGGAAACGTGATGATGCAGACTAAAATACAGTATCACCAAATTATGTATATAATGTAGAAAAACTAAAAACTAAATATTTTTATTGAGTGAAAATAGAGAAATGTAGGATATTGACACATTTATTGTTTTATAACTTATCAGACAGAAGACCATCATCGCTAAAATAAGTTGCTGGTGCACTGGGGTGGTGGGTAGGGCCGGTAAGGTGTGGATGTGTATCAGGAAGATTTTATGGTTTAGATAGATTGAAGATCGCTCTCCTCCATCCTCCTCCTCTTCTTCCTCCTCTCTGTCCTGCAACGGTGCTCATGCTTGCACTGCAACGCTGTGCATCATAGCGGTCAAACTCCTAGCAGTATGTGTTCTACCTATATTCTTTATCTCTAGGCACAACGTTGTGCATCATAGCGGTCAAACTGATAGCAGTACGTGTTCTAGCTATATCCTTTATCTCTAGGCACAACGTTGTGCATCATAGCGGTCAAACTCCTAGCAGTACGTGTTTTAGCTATATCCTTTATTTCTAGGCACAACGTTGTGCATCATAGCGGTCAAACTCCTAGCAGTATGTGTTCTAGCTATATTCTTTATCTCTAGGCACAACGTTGTGCATCATAGCAGTCAAACTCCTAGCAGTACGTGTTTTAGCTATATCCTTTATTTCTAGGTGCAGCATTTGCAAATGAATATGACCCAAACTCATGTTTTGCTTAAACCGATGACTTTTTTTCAGAAAGCGCGTAAAACGAAATTGCCTAATGCTAGTGCCTGCCTCTGGATTATAAACGTAACAAATTAATATTAAACCACATTTTTGAAGTTCATTCAATATTAAACTACATGGAAACAAGGTTGATATAACTCCAATTCTTCAGTTTAGAAATATCTTGCTAGCCCACATTTTTCTTTCAAAATGTAGGCTAAATAACACAATAACAATAGGTAGTATATGTTGTTGAACCAGGGCCTGGTTCTTAAGTACCGTTTAGTTACAGAGCTATTGTAACTGCATTTCATGCCCCGTAAGCAGTCCAATAAGTTATTATCGAACCACCCAACTTTTCAGCGCCTTTTCAAGTTGTGCTAAAGATGCACTGAAGTATTGAGCATGTGCTCTCTGGTGAAGTGGTGGTTTGGGAAACGTGTGTAAAAATGAACACACGTCCTCAAGATCGCACTTTGAAAACAAGTCTTTACATCCAAGATTGTTTGGTAATGAGAAACGAGGCCCAGGTTGATTGCATTGTTCCCTATCGCTGAAATAATTAGGTCATCCATCCCTTGGTTTGTTCATTACTTCAACATGAACTCTTTTGTATATTGTCCATGTAAAGCTTCGGCAATATATTCAAATATACCATGCCAATAAAGCATTTTTTAACCGATTTGAATGTGGCTGGCATGAACAGGCATACAGTTATGCTGAAATGAGGCGGCCATGATTATCTCACCTCCACGCATGTACTCATTGGCTGCCATCATCCGGTCCCTCTCTCTCTGCTCCCTCTCTCGCTCCCTCTCTCTATGCTCCCGCTCTCGTTCCTTCTCTCTATCCCTCTCCCTGTCGCGCTCACGCTCCCTCTCTCTCTCCCTCTCCACGCTGGCTGCTGCAAGGTGCCCGGGGTGACCTGCAAAAACAAAAAAGGAACACGCACAAACATTTACATGCAGGGCCAGACATCCCATAACTGATGCGCAAAGGAGCATGAGGGGTGGAGGGGGAGGGGGGTACTCGTCCCATTTTGGGACACCTCCCTGGTGCTTCAGGCCAGGTGAATGTCAAAGCTGGGGGGGCGGGAGGAAGGGCTGGAATGGGATAAACGGGGACTTTGGGACGCGCATTTCTGGGTTTCCACTGCCCAACAGTGGATCTCTACCAACCTGGCGATGTTTGTGACATCACGGTCCATTCGCTGGAAGCCAGGAGGCGCATTTTTTAATATATATTTTTTCGTTCCACACCGCCACTAAAGCACGACTTTTCTTTTTTTTTGCCCTGGTTTTCTTCCGTGGTGTGGAGATGAATGTGTTAATGTGTCCCTTGGGTCAGCTGGCTCAGGCACAAGCGGTGTTTTGTGCTGCTGGGGGGTTCTCACCTGGAGATATGGAAGCTGGGTTGAAAGCCCTAGGAGGGAAAGGGGGCTGAGCTCCAGGGATGTAGGTGATGCGGTCCATAGGGGGGGTACCTGTTCCCCCAGGGTGAGGCAACAGGATAGCGGGAGGCATCTGGGCTAGATCAATAATCCCTTTTCAGACAGAAGCAAACGGCCAGGGTGAATAACCAAAACTAACCAATTTAAAACAAAAAAATTAAAAATAAGTATCCCGTACATTTTGATTTCACCCTCACTCATGCCAATCAAATTGAATCAATGTCAATGTAACATTATTAGGATTTTTAAATGTGCATAAAATTAAACAACTGCATCGAGAAATTAATTAATGTCGTAATTTACATCAAGCCAATGACTATATAAACAAGTAAATTAGGGCTGTTAGTCGATTAAAATGATTCAGGAGATTAATTAAATTTATTAGTTGACTACTGAACAGTTTATTCTGTTAACTTTTTAAAATAGTGATTCAAACAGATGGCTTTGCATGGTATACACAATTAAACATTACCATGCAGCATATGCAAGACGTATATATCGATGAATGTGTGTACACTGTCTAAACTATCGTTTAAACGGTAAGCTGTCTAAAATGAAGCCTTGAACTTCAGCTACTATTCTTTAAGGGAGAAAGATGGTTCTTTTGCTATGTATCTATTATCTTTGCTCCCTTTAACCAAGTATATAAACTAGCTTCCATTTAAAACTGCAGCAAGTATGAAAATGGATCCAATGATCATACTGTAAGTGGTGATATATTTGAAAATAATATTTTTTCCAATCAACCTCTGATCAAAGCTTTGGCCGAGTACCCAATTTATCTATTAATCGCCACAGCCCTAAAATATAGAAAGTGTTGCATAAATTTTTTTTTTTTTAAAAAGAAAACATTGGATTTTGAGGGTCATTTGCTTCTGGGTGTCTGGAAAAGGTTGCCTCTAGAGTTCACACAAGCACACTGCAAAGTCTGCAAACTACACCCAACCTGACCACCCACTGAAAGGGCAGGCCATGCCCAGTACCTTGCACGCCGGGTGGGTAAGGGATGGCGATCTGCTGTTCCCGTGGCGACAGCACCCTGGCGACGTCCTGCCGTGGGATGATCTGCATCTGCTGGGAGGTGATGTAGTCGTTGAGGATAGTCTGCCTGGTGTTCTCCATGGTGTACAGCTGGTATGTGTTGTGGTAGCCGGTGGGGGACGGCTGTCTCTGGAAGAGATAAGCTGCTGTACGGAGGAAGAAGCACAACAAAACAAAGAACTTAAAAAATTATTATTATAAATTATTTTTCTTAAGTTATATTTTTAGGGCTTTTCGCTTTATTGGACAGCACAGTGTAGAGCAGCGGTCCCCAACCCTGTTCCTGGAGATCTACCGTCCTGTATGTTTTCACTCCAACCCTAACACTGTCAAATTAGGGTTGAAATGAAAACCTACACGAAGGTAGATCTCCAGGAACAGCGTTGGGGACCACTGGTGTAGAAAAACAGGAAGGACAAATGGGAGCGAGAGAGAGGGAGAGACGTGTGGCAAAGGTGGCACAGCCGGATTCGAACCGCCAATGTCACGGCTCGCAATGAGCTTGTGGACTGTGCTCTTACAGGCAACGTCACTGAGACACGCCCCAAAACAAAGGACTTTACTGATGGGCTGCATTCCTATCACAACAGCACAGGCGAGCCCAGCCAAGAGAAACAAAGGTTATTCCACATTTCATTTTACACAAACGCACACGTCAGCAAAATCAATTGTGTCATCGTTAACAAATATTATTATTTACTTTAGCAATCTTCAGGCGGTTGGTGCGAGTAAATGTTTGGGAGGGTAGAGGGGTGTGTGGAAGGGCAGAACAGCTCGTACCTGGGTCGAGGGCACGGTGAAAGGCAATGGCAGGGTCCAGATGGGGGGGTAAGTGGGCACGGAACACCTCTCCTGGGACCACAGGCCGATGGTGTGGGTCGTAGGGGCTGTGGGAGGACATGGGGTCGCCCCCTGACACGGGAGACTTGGCTGGGACGCTGTCCCGTTGGGTCGGGGTCAGTGTGCTCTTTCTCTCCTGATTGGCTGGCTTCCCAGAGGCCATGCTCCCTGTGGGGAAGAACAGGAAAGGGACCAAAATAAAACCTCTTTAGCTAGTGCTACACAATCTCAACTGCTTATGTTGCGCGAGAAAATAAATACTGCCGTTTGGTTTGATCTGCCATCCATAAATATTTCCTGTCAGGGTCACAGAGGTCTTGAGTAGTTTTGAAAGCCGAAACAGCTACAGGCTACAATCAATGGTACATATTTAATGCGAACAGCCTTTAAGTTAAAGCCGTGCTTTTAATGGGTAACAAAACGCGCTGTTTTCGCTAGACCCCGCCCCCTTTTGAAATTCCAAAAATGCCTAAATCTGAGCGTGATAAGGTGGTAATATAGGGGCTGAGCTCCAGGTATCAAACCACGCCCCAAATCACTCCCCAGCTATTTTTTCCCCACTAGTAGCCAAAAGCTAATTTCTCCTCTGGACAGCACTTACAGCAGCTGCTTTGTTTCTCTCTCTCTCTCGCTCGCTCGCTCGCTCGCTAC
Organism: Ilyophis sp. 1 JC-2022; assembly: GCA_022702515.1. Lineage (NCBI taxonomy): Eukaryota > Metazoa > Chordata > Actinopteri > Anguilliformes > Synaphobranchidae > Ilyophis > Ilyophis sp. 1 JC-2022. Next base: position 62,158,045 of record CM040401.1, on the reverse strand, counting down.
CTCTCACTCATGCTGCTGCCATGCCCCGTTTGAGCTTATAATGATGCGGCCAGCAAACAGAAAATCACGCGCTGTCCAAATAGTTACCCACGCCATGTAGGCTACTCATTTTATCGTTTTAGCCATCAGTGTGTACAGGATCAGTTGTCGAAACCAACCTTTAGAATCATTTTGTCTGCGTCATAAATAACGTAGCCTACAGTTGCATTGGTGGTACTCACGATTTCTGTTCACAAAGTCAATTTGACAGTTGAACATTTGTGTTTATTTTATGATTATTATATTATCTCTATATTGTGACTGCCAATCATGGTTCAATTTGGAAGGAGGAGACACTACACCACTTGATCTCGGCAAATGATCCATGTTGTTTATTTTATCGATATGGATACCATATGGAAACGCAAAACATTCAATCAGTTGTCAAGGAAACATGCATCGCAAAGAATTATAAAACCACAGAATGCCTGCAAGTAGGCTAACGTGTACTTTGTGTACTGTAGGTCAAGGTAGCGAAAACCTCTAAAATAAAACCCCAGTGTGCAGCTACGAGGCCCATGAGAGAATGTCTGTTGTAGGGACGTACATTGCAAAGGTAAATGTGTAGCATGCATAGGCTATAGGCTACAACAACTCCTGGCTCAACTATTTGACCCAAATGGCCCCTTTCTGCAGGAAATGCCACATATAGCAATAATATACCCTAAAACATAAATTCAACAATATTTTTTAAAAGTGACTTCATTAACCAACAAAATGTAGTCCACACTGAACAGTGTTGTGCAGTGCGAGTAATAATTTGTTTACAAAAATATTCAACATAAACAGGCCAGCAGGGGTACAGTGTGAACAAAGTAAACAATTGATACTTTACTTACCTCGTCAGAACGTAAAATTTAGTTTTGTTTTAACATAGAAATATAGGAAATATCCACACCTTGCATGCAACACAGAGAGTAGCTCTCCACGTCCCTGTCAGATACGCAGTTTTCATATGCTTTATACTATATAGCCTAATTATTTTTAATGAAGTAGCCTATGTATTTATAAATTTAAAACAAAAACTGGCTAGCTACTTGCTAAGCTAGACTGAAAACAAACTATCAAAAAGCAAGGGACTATCAAGCCATCTATAAAAAAAAATAGGCTACTATAACTAGAATATTCAAAAAAGCTCAACTGTAAGCTAGCTATATCACTCGCTCGCTCTCTCTCTCTCTCTCCATCTCCTGATTCTCCTCTCCAGTCTCCACGCAGATGAACCGCTGCCCTGAGATTCGCTTTTATAGCTGCTGCGTAGGCCGCCCTCGCTCCAAAACCTCAGGGCGTAGCCATGAAACTATCGGTGGGCGTAGCTGTACAGGTTTCTATTTCGTAACCGAGAAATATGTAGGCAAAGACTTTTCTGGCCAATCACAGATTGAACGTGCAGTACTTAACGTTTTACCACTAGACACACTTTTGAGCCAGATTCTTAAAGTTTATGCTTTTTTGCACTGACTGCAGTAATTTGTCAAGATTTGGACCACAATCAATGAGTAATATTTAGAAAAACCCAAATGCATCAGTTATCCTCTAAAATAAGTGGTTTTAGTGCTTTGTTACCCTTTAATGTACCAGCAATCGATAATGCAAGGTCCTGCGTATGACAGAATGGCGGGTAGGGGGGGTACCTTCTTGCGCCCGTCCCAGCATGGGCGATCCACGGGAAATGGAGCTGGTGCTGTAGTTGACGGGGGTCCTTCGGGCATTGGCGTCCTCGTAAATGCCGGGGCTGGGCTGCGATCTGCCCACGGCCTCCAGGTGGGTGGAGCGCAGGACAGAGGTGGTGGAGTTAACCACGGAGGCGTGGCGCATGCGCTCTGGGCCCTTGCCGGCCTCCTCGTACTTGCTCCTCTCCATGGCCTCCAGCTGGGGCATGCCGTGCGCCATCTTGGCGGGGCTGGTGATCAGGGACTTCACATTGTGCTTGATGGCCGACTGGCTCATGCCGCTGCTGTCGTACTTCAGAGGCGTGCCCTACAGTGCGATCGAGTGATTCTTCATGCGCCATGTTTGTTCAATGTCTTAATTTACCCATAATTCAAAGCAGATTTGGCTATGAAAGTCAGACTTTCCACTGAAATTAGATGACTAATCCAAGTCTTTATGTAAGCCTAAATCGGATGTTTATGCAACCATAGTCCATAGTAAAAATACCTTTGAATAGAGACTATTAGTCAAGGAGTAGGCTTTATCTTAACAAGTGTTTTAGTCTTGTAATGAAACTTCAGATATTTAAGCTTGACAAGTGAAATTGTATTACCTCGTTGGCAAATCTTGAAATGAGTAAGACCGTCTCACCTCATCTTTTTGTCTTATTTAGCAAAAAAGTAATAGAAACAGGCTTCTAAGTCTAAATGATACTAAAATGCTTGTTACACTGCAAAAATCAAATCTTAACAAGCATTTTAATCTTATATTTAGACTTTAGAATCTTGTTTCTGTTATTTATTATTTAGCAAAAGAGTATCTGCCATTAGGGTGAGATAGTTTTACTCATTTTAAGATTTGCCAGTGGGGAAATTTTTTTTACTTGTCAAGCAAAAATTTCCCTTAAAACGGGCTAATATTTTCTACTTTTGAGGGCATATTTTAAGTATCATTACAAGATTAAAGCACTTGTTTTTTGCAGTGTAGGATTTACTTATTTTTTGGTCTTTACAGTGTGGGTCTATGAAAATACCCCAATGAGCACAACTAGACTGACATTTCAGAGGTAGGCCAAGACTTCAGGTCCTCACCAGCACCTTCACCATTTCAGCAGTGATCTTTAACCATCACTCGCTGATAAAAAAAGGAAGCAGGTTCCTGCCGCGGCACTTGGCTCCTACCTAAGATATGGAGCCCCCCAGAATGGAGCGGCTGTTCGGGATCATGTCGGGAGTCTTGGCTCTTACCTGGGATATGGAGCCCTCCAAAATGGAGCGGCTGTTCGGGATCATGTCGGGGGTCTTGGCTCTTACCTGGGATATGGAGCCCTCCAGGACAGAGCGGCTGTTCGGGATCATGTCGGGGGTCTTGCGGCTGTCCTGGCCCAGCAGGTCTTGCCGGGGGATCTCGTGGATGGAGCGGCCCATCTCCTTGATGGTGTTGACACCCTCGTAGGGCTTGCCCTTGGAGATGCCTCCCTCGAAGGAGCGAATTGGGGGGCTCTCCCTCTTGATCTGTTTACCGTATTTGTGACCCTCCTCAAATGTGTCCGCCGATGTCCTGGGCGTGCCTGTTCGTTCAGTGAAGAAGTGGATTAAATGTAAAAACAGGAAGGTAACATTATTTTTAGTCAGTTGGAAAAAAAAGTGCTTGCCATAAGCAAAGAGCGTGCCTATAACCCTAAACAGTACATATCCAAGGGGGGACCATTTCATCAGCTGACTATCGGCTGGCTTTATCCCTAACAGTTTGAGTGGGCTTATGTTCCCATGGCTACCAGCTGCACCTGTGTCCTGTGCACCTGCAACTACTCACAATGCACCTACAGGTGACCAATGTCATCAGAGATGCACAACGTGTGTGAGCTCTGCTGTCTGGTATGTTGCGTAGTACTGCTTGTACTTTTAAAAACAGTTACTGGCTCAGGGGGGCAAATAAACTGGAGGACTGGATGTGATTAACTAGCTCCCTGCAGAGGTGGCAAACCACTGACCTGACCCCATAGCATAGTTCCGAATTTCCAAATTAGGGAAGTATCAACTAACCCCACAGAGAGCTCATAAATAAAAGTACTAATTTAGGATACCTCAGAAAGGGTCCTTAGCAAGTAGATCTATAAATACCTTTATATCAAAGCAAACACTTTCCCTGATTAACTCATTCAAACCAGCCAGAGGACCTTTTTTCCTTGTATGCACCGAGAGGCAGGCCAAGCGGAGCACCAGAAGGCCTTACCTTGCATGATGGATCCAGTGAGCACAGTCCTGTCCTTGGCCTCAGCGTGGGGGCTGTCCCTGGGCAGGGCACGGCTTATTAGACCTAAAAAATGAGATGGGACTGTCAGTGAGGGATGAGGCGCACCCCGCCATGGAAAGGCTTGGGTGTACGTGAGCAGGACGTGGGGGAGCTTGGGTGTACATGAGCAAGACGTGGGGGGGCTTGCCTTCGTAATGCGCAGAATCTCTCAGAGGGAGGCCCCTGGTTATGGACCCCTCCATCATGTCATAGGAGCGCTTCAGCTCCTGGCCGGTCCTGGGGCTCCGGGTCCCCTCCCCGGGGTTCTTGATGGCTGCGGGTCAGGGTGTTAAGACACAACATCAATAACAACATCACCACACGACCACAAAAAAGAAAACGATAATTGTTATTACACTTAAGAAAACACTGGATAATCGATAATCGATAATATGGTTCACGTATCGCCACTTCCAGGTATTCTTTAATCATTTTAAAAGCAGCCAGATGCTGCAGAGGCTGAGAGATTTCACCGTCGGCGTCGCGCCGACTCCATCACGTGTTTCCACAAACTTCTCCGCACGTGTTGTTTGCAACGTCACATCAAGTTTGTTTTTAATTAAATGGCGCGAGTTTCATTCAAAACAGACAATTCACCTTCACGCAAGTTTATGCTTCTTTATCACACTGTTGTAATGTAAAAAAAATGTATATTCATTGGATGAAAAATGATAAAATAACGATGTCGGTAGTGCAAAACCGCATACCATTGCATGAATTCATACCGGTATACAGCCCAGCCCTACACCCCCCGTATTCCGCTTTGCTCAAGGTCTCCTGACCACATTCACTCCACACAAGTGTCACTCATAGTGCTTACAATCATAAGACAGGATGTGCCCGCTCTTGCCCTCGTAGATGACGTGTCCCTTGGCAGGGCCTTCCCCCCGGCCCTTCTCCGGGCTGTTGAGTTCCTCTGTGGCCAGTTTGGTGATTGTACCTTTCAGCAGGATGTCCGCAGCGATGCTGGACTGTGGCAGGGCCGGCGTCCCCTGTTACCATACACACACACCAAACAACCCCAGAGTCAGAGGCAACACAACCCTCTCCATACATACATACATGCGGCTTCTGCAGGAACTATGGACTTCTGACTATGGAAAAAAGATTTTAAAAAATCTGGTACACACCAGATGAACAGCTTGCGATGGTGTAAATTGAGATATTCTGTAGGGTAAGCAATGACGGCCTGCTTTGGGTCGAGACCTGACAGGTGGGTTAGCTACCTGAGTAATGGAGCCGCCTCGGAATGACGGGGCATCAGCAGACATCTTAGCTGGAGTACCACGTGTTATGCTCCCCTCTTGGATGGCAGTCATGGGGTTTCCTGAGAGCGACAGAGAGAGATAGATGCAGAGAGATGAAGATAATAAGCTGAGGACTGGGAGAACACAACAGTACCCTTGTGTACCGATGCATAGTTTAGTCATGGAAGTCAGAAGGTCACGGGCGCATAAAAAGGACACGTCCCTAACCTCCGGGGAGCCGAGGCCGGGTCATGCGAATGTTTGGGAGGGAAGCTGTGCTTTGAACTCCTGCTGTGAAAGCATCTGAGCTTCCTCGCTTGCGTGACACATTCTGTCAGGTCTGTGCAAACGGAGTGTGGCGGAGCAGAGGTGTGGGGAGGGGCGACGGCGGCAGGCAGTACGCTTTCTTTTCAGATTCGAGGGTGCTGCTCCCACCCTATGCCACCCTGCCACTGCACACTTAGGAGGTGCCGCTCGGTTTGTGCAGCACACTGGCCTCCAAGTTTAAATTCAGTTTTCACAAAAAGAGAGGGCATATGCCCCCCTCTACAGCCCCGCAACTACAACCCCCCCCCCATCATGTGCCATCAGTGCAAAAAACTGATTTCTCAGAAGTAACTGACCAATGATTTACTCGCAAATGTCACATACAAGAGCCAAGCCGGTCAGACTCATAGTACTGCAGGGATAAAAGTCTAGCGTGTGATGTTACTGATTGAGATGAGCTCCTGCACAGTACACAGTACTTTGCACAGCTTTCTGTTCACAAAGTGCAGCTCAAATTAATCTTTTTCAAATGGCCACCAATTTTATCGCTGTTACAGTATCATTGCTCAACAACTTCCAGGCCATTTAATCTCGACACCCCTTCACACCACTGATGAGCTCTGTGCTCGGTGCTGCTTTAGTGACACTTGCTTTGTTGACAGTACTGCAGCCTGTCTGACTCCACCAACCGACATGCAGAACAAAGCCCAGCAGTTGATATTGACGTCGTACCTCTGACCACGCCCTCGTACTGCGCCCGAGAGAGGAGCCCCTCGGCCTGGGCGCTCTGGCCCCGCGGCGAACACTCCTCCTGCTTGATGTAGGACACTACCGAGGCAATCGGAGAGAGAGAGAGAGAGAGAGAGAGAGAGAGAGAGAGAGAGAGAGAAACGGTCAACGTCAAAAGCCACGCAAAGATTTACTGCCACCAAAGACATCGCAGTCAGACATCACACTACTGATGTGGATCATTCAGCGGTGTCACACGACTCTCGACTGGCCCGCATACCCCGCCGCCCTGGCCCCCTCTTACCTGGCTTGATGGGGTCTTGCTGCCTTGGCAGGCCCATGGATATTGAGCCCACAGAACTCTTCACTCCCTCTGGACCGTAAGCTGCTTGGCTGTGGGACGGTAAGTATGTGCCAGGAGTTCCCTGAAATGGCAAGAACACAGAAAAGAATGTGGGGGAAAGTTACAGCCCGCTCTGATATTCTGCCTCGACGTTCAAGCCTCGTCATGGGATACCGAGAACAAAATGTGACACGCGGGGGAAAAAGGTTATATAGTTGAACATAGTCCAGTTCCAGTGCTTAAAATCCCATTGGGTTAAAAGGGATCTAGCACTGCGGCATGCATGCAGCTAAACCGAGAAGGCTCTTACTCGGTTTTATTATCTGAGGGAAACCTTACTGCTAAGAAATGTCAAGTTGATTAGTGTAGACAGAGGAAACGCTTCTTTTCTACTGTTCAAAATGAATTTTTAAACCTTAACAAGGAGACGGTGTTGAGAGCTTGAAGGCATTGCAACACCTGACAATTACAATAAGCAGTGATTAACATTTTCAAGTAATTAGTACATTTTTATTTTTATTTTTTAATTAGTGAATAAATTTTGTATTTTATTTTTTTATTTTTTAAAAAAATTTTTTTTTTAACTGGACCTCATCAATACAGCAAATGTGGGCGGCTGTGGCTCAGGAGGTAGAGCGGGTAGTCTGATCGATGGGTTGGGGCGGTTTTCCCCCCTCCTCCTCCCTCCACATGTGAAGAAGTCAAATGGGGCAGGACACTGAACCCCAAATTGCTCCCAATGAGCAGGCTAGCACCTTGCATGGCAGCTGCCGCCATTGGTGTGTGAATGTGTGTGTGAACGGGTGAGTGAAAGGCCATTGTAAAGCGCTTTGGAGAAAGGCGCTATATAAGTGCAGTCCATTTACCAAATGCGAAGACAGGGATGTAATGTCCCTACGTCTCTCCCTTTTTCTCCCTCCCTCTCTCCCTCTCTCCCTCTCTTTCCACAACATGAGCCCCATGCTTACCTGGGAAATGGATCCGCCCTGGATGAAGGATGGCTTGTCAGAGGGTTTGGAGGTTGGAATGAGCGGGGGTGGGGATGGAATGTTGGCGGGCCTGCTGTGCCTGGAGAACGTCACGCGGACCCCATCGGGCAGGTTCTGCACCAGCTGATTCGGAGCTGGCTGGAGGACTGGAAACATGCGGGGTGGGGGGGGGTGAAAAGATGAAGATTAAGGACCTGCCCAGACAATGGTCCCACACATAAGTCTTCTTGGTTGCGCCAGAAATCACTGTGGATCGTTGTCCAGTTTATAAAACGTTTGATGATTTCTGCTGCATGATTCCATAGAAAATCACATTCATTTCAAAACAAAGCACCTTCATCCCATAAGCAGAATAATAACAGAATCATTTACTGAAGTAAAAAAACATGCACACCTTCAACCTGCTTTTAACAAAAAAAAAGCAGAGAGCAAAGAAAATACATTTTAAAAAATGTAAGTAAATAATTGCAAAAAATTAATAATTAAACAAAAATTTTAAAAAATGTAATCTTCAAAAATGCCCTAGTTATAAAGAGTGATTCACAAATGCAGCTGCAGTGCTACTGGTATACCCTTCACCTTTGATCAAATAAAGCTTTTTTTCCCCCAGAGCACATTAAACAAGAGAAACCATATTCTTTAATGCAGCAAATACTGTCACTTTCTGCAGTGTGCTGATATACAGCGAAGAAACACAACAGAAATAAATAATATATTAATTGTAAATTAATAATAAAAATAAATGGCAGCAATGAGGTTAATGAACTGTACTGGCAAAGAGAAGGGTTTCAGGTTTAAATTCAGGGTGAGGAAATTACTTTTACACCATTGAGCTCAGGTACTTAACCTCAGCTGCTTGATCAAGGACACAATCACAACAGGCATTTAATAGCTTGCCCTTTGCCCTCTGACACAACTAGTTCAGTTTCACATTAGTTAGCCATCAGCTTCCACCCTTGGAAATAAATGATGTAGCTTTCATAGGGAATGCCAATTCCCCTCAAACAAATATGCCCCCAAGAATAATGCAATTTCTATTTAATACAGCTTTACTCTGATGGAGGCAATCAGCTCACTAAAAGACTTGAATATTTTGCTGAAAAAAAACAAAACATCAAGTGGCCAAAAGCCAACGGGATAGAGGAGATGCCGCTCTATAAGTGCTCAGCCACATGCGTGTGGGCAAGCATGACACAGCGAGGTCACGTTACACCGCATACACGCTACTCGCCTCCCCGTCTATGCCAATTTCTTAGCAAATCCAACTTCATGAGTAAGGTCTAGCAATTCAATTCCTCCTATTCCTGACTCACTCCATTTTACATTACCCACAGTTTCCCTACAGAGTGCAGCTGAGGGTGTGACAGATGAATGTGGTCATATGTTAAAAAACACAAAGCACATCCAGCTGTGTAAATGGATAGTGTAAAAAATGCATGCTATGCACGCCACCCTGGACAAGTGCGTCTGCTTAGCAAATAAATAATGTAATGCAATGCGAGTAGGTCCTTCTTCTTTTATTGTTGACAGTATGATATGAGACTCCATTTTAGACCTCATCTAAACGAGATGTTGCCCAGTTTGACCTACATCAATAGAGTGTGTTATAAAATATTGAATGAGTAGATCTGAAGCCTGGCTAAGCCAGTGACGATTGCCTTTTAATTGAGGACATTGAGTGGGATTTCTGGTGACCTGAACACCACTCACTATGGACTTGTTCAGGTTATCCCCAACTCCCCTGAGGAAGCAGCCATCCAGCCTGATTTTAATGCAAATCATGCTCAACTACTGCAGAATACTCAAATATTACTGTGCCACACAGTCGTAGGAAAATGATCCCTGACTGTAATCCTACAGGCTGTTCTGTCCACAGCAGTGAGGAAAGCTTTAGGTAAGTGCAATACAGTAATCTCATTTTTTAGTTTTTTTCTTAAATGGCAGAAAAAGTTGCTACTCGCCATATTAGCATTCAATTAGGTCTGTGTGTAATGGCTGCATCTGAGAATATGCAAGAAGCTTATTGGTGAAGACTGGCTAATAAACAGACTGAACGCACCAGAAAATACAGCTGCCCCCAAATCCGATCAAGTTACAAAGCACACCAACAATTAAGCATTGTGAATGATCACCCATGCTAAAACAAAATAAAAGTAAAAATAAATAAATCAAAGTAATAAAAAAACGATTTAAAAAGCTGATGGGTGGTTCAGTATTAAATCACCAAACACGTAAAATATTATTGAACAGATTAGGATTAGCTAGAATAAAAGAGTGTTTTTACAAGCACCTGTGTGAAGATGGAAGGAGTCAGTTGCTCGGACATCGTGGGGGTGGGGGTATCTGTGCCGAAGGTAGTTAATGTTACCTGGTGGCACGCTGTAACGAGAGGCATTGGCGTCAGGCTGCGGAGAGGTCCGGCTGGGTTCCCGAGGAGAGAGCCTGTACGGAGACGCAGACCTGCCCGAGTTACCGTGAGACTGCGCCTCCGGCTCCATCGCCAGCTTCATGTCGTAAGGCATGTAGGCAAAGGGCTTCCCTGCAGGCGACAGACACCGCACACACAAACACTGTGTTATCCTGCAGAGGGTGGCTTTGAAAGTGAACTTCAAAATTAAAAAAAGGTTAGCTCGTAATTTGCCTGAAACTGCTTATTGCCTCCGGGAGAAGCTTTGCTAAGCATATCTTTTATGGTAGTTCACGGTGCACAACTTTAGCCTGGCATCAGCGTTAATGTCTGGGGTAAAACTAGGCCAACTGGCACACTCTTCTCTTGTTTAGACAGCTTGCAGCTTTCTTTTTTCTTTGTATAGTCTGCAGCCATTTTTTTATAAACAACAACATTTCAAACTGAGGGGAAAAAGGCTCAACTAAAGACACATCCACATCTTTAAGCCTTTTTAGTCTCTCCTGCTCTGTTGCTTTCCCTCACCCTGAACGGCACCACAGTGTCACTCTCTTCATCGAGTGGTCCTGGACAACAAACTGTCCCTCTCAGAAAACATCACGGCAGTGCGTCAGGCAAGCAGATTCACCATCCGGAGAATCTGCCCCTTCCTCACCACCTACTCCAGCCAACTCTTACCCAAGGGGCTGATCATCTCCCGTCAGGACTACTGCAACTCCCTTCTTGCTGGCCTCCCTGCCTCTGCCAACAGACCTCTGCTTATCTGATCTACAACCTCCCCAGAATCAGCCATGTCACATCCCTTCTTATCTCCCTCCACTGGCTCCTATATCTGTTCACATCAAATTCAAATCCTTGGTCCCTGCCTATTGGGCAGCTAAAGGGACGGCTCCGTTATATCTTCAAAAGATCATCAGACCCTACACACCAACCACACCTCCCTATTCTGCTACCGCTGGGCACATGGCCCATCACCTCCTGCATATCTTCACTTCCAGGTCACGTGTCCTGTCTGCTCTGGCCGCCCAGTGATGGAACGAGCTTCCCACTTCAGTCAGGACAGCAGAAACCCTGCCAATCTTCCAACGCAAACTGAACACTCACCACTTCAGATTGCACCATGGTTTCTTTCTTTCTCTATTTCAATTTCCTTTAAATGTTATAAGTATAGTTGTGTAAAGACAGCTTATCCGTCTAGTGGTACTTTGTTGTAATACAAACTGTTAGTTATGTTAAAATTACATTTATTGTTTATAAATGGTCCTTCTGTGCCTTCTTTGTGATAATTGATTTATTACTATTATTTTACATTTTTCTACTCCTGAGACTAACACTGACAGTCACCACTTTCATACGTCACTCTGGATAAAAGCATCTGGCTAACTGATTGTAATGTAATTCTGTAAAGTACAATGCTGCTGTACCAAGACGTACTCTACTGAGCCCCAACACTGGATTTCACCTTTAAGGAAAGAAATTTAAGCCTTTACATGTTCAGTCTTTTTAAAACTGAATCTGCAGTTGATGCACGGTAAAGTGCATTACTGCACAGGGCTGTGTTTCACAGGGACTGTCTCTCAACACTAACCCAGCGCCGCATGAGGCTATATGCTATTCCCCTAGATTTAGGCATCAAAGTGACTTTCCTTATTTAAAAGGGAAGCTCCACTGTAAATCATCCTCCCTTGTCAATCCACTGCAGCTATCTGCAGAGATATTCATTTGTGGTGGTTTTGAGCTAATCTGATATTTTTGTGGTTTTGTAACAACGTTCAGCCTCATTCTAAGCCCATTCTTTATCACGTAAATGCATGAATTCTGCACACCCTCGACTAAGCGTTTGCACGCTTTTAAGTTCAAACGCGTCTCACTGTGACCAACTTGATTTCATATCCATTTTAACAGTGCGCTAGCCTCTTGTTAACAACTAATCTGCATTTCAAATTAAATTCTCAGAAGAAGCATTTCAAAACCATTTCAATAAAACTCAGCGAATATACTTTGAAGACCCATACCTATACAAAAATGAAGAAAAAACTTTTAAAAATGTTTTTATAAACAGATAATTACAAATGAAATGCTCACTTGTTTAAAAGCTTTAGAGCTAGATCTTGGATCAATGATAAAAAGCAGAAAATATTGTGGTAGAAAACAAGAATATTCACTGCTGTGAAACCATCTGTTGCTTTTCTAAATGCACCACCAACTGAACTTTAGGTAAGAGATGACATGTTATATTTCAGACTTTTGGTGGTAACCATTTAAGACTAAACTACCTGATGGAATGACCCTCTCACAGGGAATTAAATATGACCTGGAATTTGCACTGCACCAGTGAATTTTACAAGTCAGTGCTTGAATCAAAGAAGATACTAAACAGGCTCGCAATCGGAGCCTCCATTACAGCGGCCTTCAAAAAATCCCTTTCAAGTGAAGATCTGAGGAAGTCAAGCTCCATTACTCATCCAGGTCAAGTCAAAAAAACAGGAAATGTTTTGGTGGAATTGGCAACGAAGAAAGTTATGTTGGTGTGGGGTTGTGTTGAGAATGTATGTTGTCTGACATACAGCGAGAACGTGTCAGCAAATGAGTGTGTGTGGATGTGTGCATGCGAGTGAAATTAATACCGCATTTCTGTATTCCTGAAAGAGTTACACCGATGTTCTCTACTTCTGTACGTCTCCCTGGACAGAGCATCTGGTAAGTGATTGCAATGTAATGAAATAAAATCTACATGTGTATGTGTGAGGGCGTACGTATCAACACGTGTCCCTGTATATGCATTGGTGTGTGTTTATGTGTGTGTGTGTGTGTGTGTGCGTGCGTGCGTGTGCATCTTACCCTCCCTGTCCAGGATAGTGGGGCTCCTAGTGGCGTAGTGGGGGTAGGCGGTTGGCCACCTCTCAGAGTCCGCCTGGTCTTGCCGTTGTTTCTCCTCCTGGTGGGAAGACTCGTGCACAGCCTTGATCTGGTGCTGGAACATGGCGTAGCCGCTGAGCGGCGCACCGAGAGGCATTCCGCCAGGGCCGAATGGAGCCGACACCTGAGGACAGACACTTTGTCACGGAGGCTCTGCGGAACCGAATCTCGCCAGAGCGGACGCACAACACAAAGTCAAACTTTATCTGATGTATAAACCTAGCAGTCATCAGATGCTGATGATGAGCAGCACCATCTGTGACACGTTTTGCATTTGATATCTCTGTACGGCTTTACTGCTGCCAGTTTGATAACAGAAACATCCGTACAAGCAATTGTTTTAGTGTGGAGGAAAGAGACCACAATGCCCCCGTGTCTGTACTGTACATAGCTCTGAATAAGAGCTGCTAAGTGGCTGTACTGTACGTAGCTCTGGATAAGAGCTGCTAAGTGGCTGTACTGTACGTAGCTCTGGATAAGAGCGGCTAAGTGGCTGTACTGTACGTAGCTCTGGATAAGAGCTGCTAAGTGGCTGCACTGTACGTAGCTCTGGATAAGAGCTGCTAAGTGGCTGCACTGTACGTAGCTCTGGATAAGAGCTGCTAAGTGGCTGCACTGTACGTAGCTCTGGATAAGAGCTGCTAAGTGGCTGCACTGTACGTAGCTCTGGATAAGAGCTGCTAAGTGGCTGCACTGTACGTAGCTCTGAATAAGAGCTGCTAAGTGGCTGTACTGTACGTAGCTCTGGATAAGAGCTGCTAAGTGGCTGTACTGTACGTAGCTCTGGATAAGAGCTGCTAAGTGGCTGTACTACACGTAGCTCTGGATAAGAGCTGCTAAGTGGCTGTACTGTACGTAGCTCTGGATAAGAGCTGCTAAGTGGCTGTACTGTACGTAGGTCTGAATAAGAGCTGCTAAGTAGCTGTACTGTACATAGCTCTGGATAAGAGCTGCTACGTGGCTGTACTGTACGTAGCTCTGGATAAGAGCTGCTAAGTGGCTGTACTGTACGTAGCTCTGGATAAGAGCTGCTAAGTGGCTGTACTGTACGTAGCTCTGGATAAGAGCTGCTAAGTGGCTGTACTGTACGTAGCTCTGGATAAGAGCTGCTACGTGGCTGTACTGTACGTAGGTCTGAATAAGAGCTGCTAAGTAGCTGTACTGTACGTAGCTCTGGATAAGAGCTGCTAAGTGGCTGTACTGTACGTAGCTCTGGATAAGAGCTGCTAAGTGGCTGTACTGTACGTAGCTCTGGATAAGAGCGGCTAAGTGTCTGTACTGTACGTAGCTCTCGATAAGAGCGGTTAAGTGTCTGTACTGTACCTAGCTCTGGATAAGAGCTGCTAAGTGGCTGTACTGTACGTAGCTCTGGATAAGAGTGGCTAAGTGGCTGTACTGTAGGTAGCTCTGGATAAGAGCTGCTAAGTGGCTGTACTGTACGTAGCTCTGGATAAGAGCTGCTAAGTGGCTGTACTGTACGTAGCTCTGGATAAGAGCTGCTAAGTGGCTGTACTGTACGTAGCTCTGGATAAGAGCTGCTAAGTGGCTGTACTGTACGTAGCTCTGGATAAGAGCTGCTAAATGGCTGTACTGTACGTAGCTCTGGATAAGAGCTGCTAAGTGGCTGTACTGTACGTAGCTCTGGATAAGAGCTGCTAAGTGGCTGTACTGTAGGTAGCTCTGGATAAGAGCTGCTAAGTGGCTGTACTGTACATAGCTCTGGATAAGAGCTGCTAAGTGGCTGTACTGTACGTAGCTCTGGATAAGAGCTGCTAAATGGCTGTACTGTACGTAGCTCTGGATAAGAGCTGCTAAATGGCTGTACTGTACGTAGCTCTGGATAAGAGCTGCTAAGTGGCTGTACTGTACGTAGCTCTGGATAAGAGCTGCTAAGTGGCTGTACTGTACGTAGCTCTGGATAAGAGCTGCTAAGTGGCTGTACTGTACGTAGCTCTGGATAAGAGCTGCTAAGTGGCTGTACTGTACGTAGCTCTGGATAAGAGCTGCTAAGTGGCTGTACTGTACGTAGCTCTGGATAAGAGCTGCTAAATGGCTGTACTGTACGTAGCTCTGGATAAGAGCTGCTAAATGGCTGTACTGTACGTAGCTCTGGATAAGAGCTGCTAAGTGGCTGTACTGTACGTAGCTCTGGATAAGAGCGGCTAAGTGTCTGTACTGTACGTAGCTCTGGATAAGAGCTGCTAAGTGGCTGTACTGTACGTAGCTCTGGATAAGAGCTGCTAAGTGGCTGTACTGTACGTAGCTCTGGATAAGAGCTGCTAAGTGGCTGTACTGTACGTAGCTCTGGATAAGAGCTGCTAAGTGGCTGTACTGTACGTAGCTCTGGATAAGAGCTGCTAAGTGGCTGTACTGTACGTAGCTCTGGATAAGAGCTGCTAAGTGGCTGTACTGTACGTAGCTCTGGATAAGAGCTGCTAAGTGGCTGTACTGTACGTAGCTCTGGATAAGAGCTGCTAAGTGGCTGTACTGTACGTAGCTCTGGATAAGAGCTGCTAAGTGGCTGTACTGTACGTAGCTCTGGATAAGAGCTGCTAAGTGTCTGTACTGTACGTAGCTCTGGATAAGAGCTGCTAAGTGTCTGTACTGTACGTAGCTCTGGATAAGAGCGGCTAAGTGTCTGTACTGTACGTAGCTCTGGATAAGAGCGGCTAAGTGTCTGTACTGTACGTAGCTCTGAATAAGAGCGGCTAAGTGTCTGTACTGTACGTAGCTCTGGATAAGAGCGGATAAGTGTCTGTACTGTAGAGGTCTGCATCCTGACCCAAGCTTGACAGGGCCTGAAGGTATGCTGCGAGTTCTTTGGATATCGGGCCCATTTTTAGCTCTGTATCGTCGGGTCAGATCGGGTGCAGGGCCTATAGAACTTTTCTCATGTAAGCACTGCCAACCCGGACGTTTACAAATGGTAGTGTAGCAAGACTTCTGCCGGCTGTTAACAACGATTGACAACACCGGCTCAAAGCTTCCAGTTTTCGTAGTTTACAGTTAAAACAGCCGTATTTGACAGAACAGGAGCAACAAGCTCAGTACCGTCACATTTAACAGGAGGAAAAAGCTAAAATAAGGCTGTTTTCATTTAGTTAAGCATAACGAAACACTACAAAAACCAGAAGGATGCAAAAGTCTGCGATTGCAAGCACCTTCACTAGCAGCTTTCCTGCGTGAAACACTGCATTATTACACCTGCATGCGTAGCGCAAGCAGGGGGTATTGTTTTTGCCCCTGTCTGTGCATGTGTCTGTCTGTGTTTGTGTCCTTATCATCCATAACTGACCCAACTGACAGTTGGGCAATGACCTAAATCTTGAAAGATCGCTTTTTGTTTTTGCCCCATGCGCGAGTGTAGCAGCTCTCTGAGTGCCATTCGAGTTTTCTATTGTACTGTCTGTATTGTGTTGTTGGCTTGTTAGTTCAGAGATCGGACTATCGGGTTCGGCCTTCAAATTTGGTTAGTCAGAGCTTGTCGGGCTGGTTCAGGTCGGGTGGGTAAAGACGGCGGTCCTCATTTCTAGCCCGATGCAGACCTCTATGGTAAAGTAAAGGGGCGGCACAGGGACTGACCATGGGAGGTATGGTAGCGGCGCGCTGCTGGAGCTGCTGGACGTTCATGTGGCCCTGCATGAGGCCCTGCAAGTGGCCCTGCTTGGCTGAAGACACCAGCACTGAGCCAGGAGGGTTGAGCAGGGACAGCTTGTCCGGTGAAAACATCCTGGGGAAGAGGATACAACAGACATGAATGCACCCATCCAAATTTCAGAAACCACTCAAATCATCCACATCGTAGTCCGTCTCAACGAGAAAGAATTCTTGCTTGAATTGCTTTGTTTATGGTTAAGGTCAAAGAGCAATACTGAAAGAGTGAATATCGCCAGTATACAGAAAGAAAGAAGAGTAGGGGAGAGAAAGGACTGAGGACAAATAAGTTAAGTTCACAAAAATTGGACACAGGCCACGCCCTGAATTCTGCCCTGCGTTAAAGCCCCATACAAAAACAGGCAACGCTTATCCTTACGTCGACAAACCACATAAGTATGAGCACGAAAAAATCTGGATGTTTTTATTGTTTTCTGGCCATCTTGGCTGAGCTGGATTTGAAATGAAACGCCTTGTTCCAGTAACCTCTTCCCACTGATGGAACCGTGCAGAGCCAAGCCATACAGCAACCTAACTGGCCGTGGCTGGCAGGCCCGAGATTGTTTTCCACTGAACTGTCTGAAAAGGAGGAGAGATGCACTCTGTCATACTAGTAAGCACGAGATATTTCTGTATGCTGTAGAGCTTGAACTTTGATAAATGAGAAAACGGACGCAGTTAGCCATGTTTTGCATGACTCCTTACCAGTATCAGGCAATTTATAAGCATACAGCTACCCAATGCTTTCTGTGATAAATATACGTATATATATTCTGAACAAGCTGTCACACACCTTCTGTACGAGCAGCCAAAAGAAGGATCATTTTGAGGAGGAAACAATTGGGGCTGGGGGGACCTCCTTTAAGGATTCATCCATCCCAAAATCTTTAGAGCTGACAGACAGAGCGTCATTACGCAGTTTGCTTAGCACAACCCTGTCCTGCTTGCAATCGGGCCAATACCAGACGGTTTGGAGCCAAGTTGTCAGTAGCCATCTTTTCATCATTGAGCTAGGCCAGGTCGTGCCAAAGTTTGGTCATTCCAAGACTAATAGCCCTGCGCTTAAGTCCTGGGAGGCTGGGACCAAAAATAAAAATCCTTGGATTTCCACAGTTGGGACTGTCAGCTCTTTGGCCCCAAAAGTTACACCCAATCCAATAATGCGCATCTATATTTCAGCTCAAGCGGAAGAGGTATTTGGACAGAAGCTACTTAACGCAAACCCACCACCTACATTTCACTGATGTTTCACAAACGGCACTCTCATTAATCAGAGTTAAATGAATGCTAGCCGATTAGCGAGGCAGCCATTTGTTTTGCAACACGTGCTCGCAAGTCTGACACAGAATATTTACTTATTTACTTTGCAAGTGTGGTTACACTTGTCCATGATCAATCAGCTTCTACAAGAATAGATTTTGACATGTCTGTTACCCAATACTGATAGGGAGGGACTGCTGTATTGTGTTACGTACGGACATGACAAAATCTGTCCCAGCAGAATCAAAAATCAGTCCCTGCAAACCAGTTCTCTGCCCAGATGCTGTACAGAGAAATGGCTGCTGTTCTTCGGGTTAGAAAAGCAGCAGTGAAACCCCACCCTAATCCACAACCCAGGCCTTTGCCCTCTCAAGAACCAGGAGAGCGTAGCCAAGGAAGTCCGTGAAGCTCGGATCTCCCCAGCGGAAAAGCAACAGCCACAATGAAAATCAGGTAATTGGACTTTGTTCACATGAAACAGAAAACCCACCACAAGCAAGCCTGGGTCCGGGTCAATTTTCACAGACTGCCGACTCCAGAAACCTTTCACTTCAGACTTAGTTTTCTTGTGTGTTTTTTTCTTCCTGCTCATTACTGCAGTTCTGAACCTGCAGCTACATATATTACATTGATAGAAAAGTACTCTCAAATTCAATGCAACTCAAAAGGTAATAACTTCAACCTTTTCAACCTTTCAATTCACAACTGACTCGACTGCAATTAGGTAAAACAAAAAGCTGATCTCAGGAATTATTTAATGAGCACAAGAGCTTCCACTCAAATGTCTCAAGATTCACTTGAGGTTGAATAAAAAGGACAAAAGAATCTTGACCTCTTCAAATTAGTTTGTTCGAGGGGAACTCCTGCTCAACCCACCCAACAGATGAATGCATTTTTGTTGTGCAGCAAGATGGTTCTTGGAAATGAGAGGAAAGGCTATTTCTAAGACTAAAACAAATGTCTACATGGCTCCTTTAGGCTAAAAACAATAACTTGTGGAGAGGGGTTCAGAGCCAGGCCCCCCCACCCCCACCAAAGTGCATTTTGCAATGTTAGAGCTGTGAGGCTGTTTTTCCAGATTAGAATGCTTTCAGATCAACAGTGTAATTAACTCAAAATACATTGTTTCTAAAATGTTTTTCAGGGCACTGTGAAGCTTTTAGCTGAAATTTGCAGCTTTCTCGCCAAAGAACTGAGAATTGGGGGAAATTTTAACTCCTCAAAGGGATAGTTCACTCGATGTTCGAGAGTTGTAAGAAGTGTTTGTAACTGTGAAAGTAGCCTCCTCTCTCCCTTGAGAAAAATGTTTTTTATGAACATTGGAAGATCTTGCACATTGGGGAAAAAAAGCAACTATTTTACACATTAGCAGGTTTATTAGAAGGCGCAGGAGCGCACACTGAGGAGCGCACACTGAGGAGGCCAGTGAGACGTGGACCCACCTCTGTCTGTCGGGTTCGATGTCCACGTCCTCATCGGCGCTACAGGTGGCGCTGGAGTCGTTGTCGGAGTGGGCGTCCCGATGCAGCCCCCTCTGGGACAGGCTCACGCCCGCCTCCCCGTGCTCCACCTTGTCCCCCTTCTCTTTGGCGTCGGGCTCCACTTTCACCTGCACGTCCCCGTGCAGCGTCTTCATGTCCATGTCCACGGGCTCGCTCTTGGTCTGCACCTGGGGCTCATAGATGGCGTGCGACCTCTCCTCCGGGGGTGTCGGCTCGCCGCCCTCCGGGCTCTTCTCCAGCTTCACCCGCAGCTCGCCGTACAGCGCCTCGTGGCCCTTGGCGACGCCGTAGGCCTGGCTCTTGTGCCCATCGTCTTGCTCCGACGAGGCGTCCGCACAGGGGGCGCTGTCGGCGCTGTCGGCACCGTCCGCCCGCGGCTCGCCGGCCTTGGAGTCTCCCTGAGAGGGAGAGGGAGCGCTCTCTGTGTCCGAGCTGTTCTCCGCCCCTGGGTGGAGAGAAAGGGCACACGGGCATGGCTAAGTGTGCGAGAGGGGCGAATGCAAATTAGGACCTTTCACCTTACGAGTTATGCAGCGGCCAGAAAGCTCAGCTATATTCACTGCCTCGACCGCTTCAGTCACTACGGACAACTCGGTCACCTAATGAACCGGAGGCTTTAAAAGCAGTCGTGCAATGCAATCATGTTGCAATCGTTAAAAGTATCAGAACTGTGCGCAGATGGGGTTAATGTACATGGACACCCAATCTCAGACAGACCGAGCAAACTTTTTTTTTTTTTTTTTTTTTTAAAAGGAAAAAATGTTTTGAGTGCCAATGTAACAAAAAAAAGAAAAAAGAAAAATCACATGATATAAAATGAGGATAAAATGGCTGGGAGATAACGGTGCTGATATAGACTAACAAAAATGTTATGAGATCTGAGAGCAATATTTTTAGGCACAGACGTCACCTGCCTGGAAGGTCATAATATAAACAGGATCATACGTACTTTAGGCCCAGAGAACAGGCAGGGGCTGACCGTCACCCTTTTATTTCCCAACAGCTTGATTTATGGGCTCTGGGGAAACTCACACAGAGCCAGGCTGGTGACACTGCGTCACAACAACAGTGCGCTCACATACAGAACTACGGAAACAACAAACCCAAACATATAACCCGGCAAGCTGGTACGGCATCCCAGCAGAGAGGTGCCAGCGTCCGAGAGAGCCTCTGCTGCTCTGCGTAGCGTCAGCTCGGCTAAGATTAAAGACTGAACACAAACAGGTAGGGACATGAGCTTTGCCCCCCAGAAGGCATGTGAGGCTATTCAGTGACACCCCATCAAGGAAGTTTGGTTATGCGGGATGGTCGGAAGAGGAAGAGGAGGAGAAGAAGCAGGAGGAAGAGGAAGAGGAAAATGAAATGGAAGGTGTAATGCAAACAGTCTTAGTGCCCTATTGTGTGCAGAGACCGGATGATTTGCCTATTTAAAGCACGGCTTGGCGATTGGGGCCATGTTGGGTGAAGCAGGATACACTCCTGTAGAAGTGGCCGATGCTTTACAAGATCAAAACCCATACGCCCCCCCCGCCCCCCCCAGGTTGAGATACTGTATCCTCTTGCTCTGCAAGAAGAACCTACACCATGTAGTAACGAGTAAAGCCATGTAACAACAGCATGAAAAGGTTTATGGTGTCCCGCTCTTTTCCAAAATAAAGAATTAAGAAACTGATGTGCTGAAAACGGACGCCACTTTCAGTTTCAGATGAAAAAAAAACAAAAAATGGAAAAAAGATGCTTTGCAGAGGAGCGCAAAATGCCAATGTGTGTGCGTCCGCGCATGCATGAGTGTGCCCAATTGCTTGTTGCAATAAGCGCCCATATATCCCCACGTGGAGATATACACATGGGTGTTTCTTTGTCCCTGTGCATGTGCACATATTTGTCTGAGCGTGCATCGTACACATGTTTCTTTAAGAGTCCTGACCTTCACTATCCTCTGGGTTTTCGTCCTCGTTGGAGCCCTCGTTATCCTCATCATCAGCGGCCGAGGCGGTGGAAGTCACGCTCTCGCTCTGTGACACGTCTCGGTCAGCCCTGGACCTCCGGGAGTCCTGCACGGGGCCAGATGAGCAGAGATGCATAACACCGCCCGCTACTTCCTTACGAGTCCGCCAACCATTCTGTAATGCCGCCGCCACACAACAGAATTGCCCTAATTTCAAATCTGACTCCAGATTTCCCTACTTCTGCCCGCTGCCGCTTCTTAGAAAGACGGCTTCATTCACGTAAAATGTCACTGGATTTAATCCCATTGCTCTGTAATAGGCATAATTCAATTCTGAGCATAATTCAGTTCCCTTTCAGATAGAGCAGAATGAGGAGGCACGCAAAAAATTTGAATTTGGAAGCTGAACTGAAGATACAGTAACCCGAGAACGGCGACGGTTAACAGATCTACCTGTCTTTGGCGCCTCAGAGCTCTAAAAGTCACTGGGTCGGCCCCCGTACCTGTTTATGCTGCTGGAGCAGGTTGTCCAGGTTGTGCCGTCTCTTGTAGTTGAAGTAGAAGTTCTTGCACTGCGCCTCGCTCTTGGTTCCCACCATCTTGGCGATGGCCGACCAGTTGCGACCGTGCTCTACCAGGCCTGAAACCACAGTGGCGGGTAAACTCCATGAGGGCATGCCTGGTTCGGCTGGCGTACGGCGACCCGTGTCGTGCAATCGGCCGGTGCGTGACATCTAAGAGCGGCTAACGACCTAACTAAGACCCCTGCCTTTACGATCTGCACAGTGGCATCATCTACATTAACTCCAAAAGGAGAGAGCTTATCCAAAGCTATGGAGTAGAGGTGTGTGTGCACGTGTATGGTGTGTGTGTGCCTGTGTGTGTGTGAGAGGCCTAGAGGGTTTCAAAAAGAAAAAAAGAAAAAGAAAAAAATAATTTAAAAGTATGTGAACACTATGTGGCTTGCCTTTAAGATCTTAACATTTAATTGCCAACACTATGGAAAAACAAATAACAAATTTGCAATCGGAAAAAAATCTATTCTTCCAAAAGAAAAGAAAAAAGATCCAATTTATATCCAAGCTTTTTACATCAAAATTCACAAAAGAAAAGCAAAACATGCAACCTAGGTTTAGACCGTGTCTACCCCACACTAATCTCACAATCAGCTTTGATGATTTCAATAAACTATTAAGACAAACACTTTGCATAAGCGGGGGACTGGAATTTAGCCGATTAACCCTCCTGTGACACCAGGGTGTTTTTACCGAGCGCGTCCTAACGGCCAATTTTGGCAGTACTTGGCAAGAGCACACTGGCACCATATCAAGAAACCCTAACACTATAAATGAATCCCATTAGTACGTAGCTATAGATGTGTCACAGCTTGAACAAACCGCAACGCCGTCTCGTTCTCATGGAAGAAATCTGCATGGCGTCAGGCGACATGGAATTCCTCGAGAAACGACAGATGAAGGGGCAACTGGTCCATTGACTTTAATGGAGGAAAACCAAATTTAAATAAAATAACATCAGTGGCAGTAATGCTGTCAGGATGTTACGAGAGTAGTTTGACACAGAGGCGGCCAAGTGCCGCAGCTAAAATGCATGGGAAACCAGTGGAATGGAAACCAGCTAAAATTAATGGGAAACTGGACCAGTACTCCTAACAAACAGTCCTCCCAACTATCAACATGTTTATCATCACTAATAAGTTTGTCAGTTAGGTATAATTTTGTCAGTTAGGGTCATTGTAAAGTTAATAATTAATTGAGTTTGCAAGCTATCACAAACGTACAACACCAAATAATTCACAAAACGCAATACTTAATGTATATGTTCTTGAAGCATAATGGCATATTTAAATGTAGCTACCAGCAATATTGGTTTTTGTTAAAGTAGGCTACAATTATAACAACTTACCTAGACAAACATAGTCAGCTACAGTCTACAGAGAAGGCGGGCTAGATGAAACAAATCTATATGCCATTTATGAATACTTAATTTGGCTTGAATTTTATAAGAGCATAGATTTTAACAGTGCATCAATACACTCTGTTCGGAGTCAGACGCAAGAACGATAGAAGGCATTGTCTAGCTGGGCACTTCCACAGCTTTAGGATAAGGAAACACTAGTCAAGAACGATCTGTATGGATTCAATGAAGCTTTCAAATAAGATTTTCCTGTGGTAAGTTATAATTTTATTATGGTTATAACTTATATAGTGAATTATCACTGTTGTAAATTCCAGTAGTCATCTCAACAAACTAGTACCTTAACCAATGACTTTAGCCAGTTAACATTAGCTATCCAGCAACAGTATAGCTAGTGAGCATGTACTTGCATAGCAAACGGTATTACGGTATCTAAAACAACAACGTCTAGCTTTAAAGCCAGCGGCTTCATTAGCCAGCATCTAACTTTGTGCTTGCTAGATAATAATTTAATGTTAACTTGGCTTGGATTGCTGAGTAAGTAACAGAGAAACAACCTAAGGTTTCCCAGCTAACTGCCTTGGCTACAGGACAAGTGTGCACGTATTATGCCTTTTTGATTGCTTCCAGCGCATTTCTTTGTTATATTTAACCTTTTATTGTAACTGCCATTACAACAACTCTTCACCACGTCTATTTAACCATACAAGTCCGTTGCTAAGTTACCCGGACGTTCGACCTCTTCCTGAACAAAACACAGGCCAATTTTAAGCGCTTACGTCCTCGAGTAAAAGGAACGTTATTTCTTAGTCCCGTCATTTTAAGAACTGCCAAATATTTACCAAGAAGCAGGCATGCCAGCATGGGCACGGGTTCCCAAACGCCGCCTGCATACTTGTCGCAGGCGTTTACAATATTATCACAGCCACCCGTGCAGTTTACATGGCGCTGTCAGGCCGCTTAGAGATGTAATGTATACAGAGTTCCTCCTCCAGGAGGGACCCTCCTGAGAACTCTCCTGACGCTAATCCGGACGTAACCTCGCTCCGCTCTTCAACGTACCACCCGGACCATAAACAGCAGCGCGAGTCAACGTACTCCCCAGCTTCTAATCGCCTCTGCCATTTCTATTCAGGAGAGGGGGGGAAAGACGGAGAGAGAGAGAGAGAGAGAGAGAGAGAGAGAGAAAACACTAACCCCTCTCTGACCCTCTCCTGCTGTTAAAACAGAACCATATCTCTCCTAACAGAGACATGCCTTGGTTTGTCAGGGTCTTTTCATTTGCCTTTACACAAGTAGCTGCTATCCGAACCAGAGGCTTACTTTAAAACAGCAGCATTAACACCCACTTCTGCTGCGTGGCAGAAAGGAAAGATTACAGTTGTATAGTAAAGGATGGCTACGTTTACATGTACACCAATAGCCAGATTATTGGGAGTAATCCGTTTATGCCAGTAGTTAGATTATTGCGTACACATGGATACAAGTCATGATTACTCCAATATCCGTGTTTACATAACTCTTTCCAATAATCGGCGGATGCTCAACGGCCACGCTTGTTTACATCCGGGATCTTCGACTTCCGACTGACATGCGCGGTTTCAAAAAACAAATCGGAGCAAGATGTCTACTTGCACCAAAAAAAATCTAAATATTGGGCAAAAATCCAGGTTTCTTAATCGGGTTTTGAATACACAGATTATGACCGGTAAAGATAATCAGATAAAGGCGTTTACATGACCATTTCAATAATCAGAGTATTTCCATAATCGGGGTAATAGAGTAATGGTGTGCGTGGAAATGCACCCAGTAACAGCGCATCACGCGCTTCTACTCAATTTGCACCTGACCCTCGCGGGATATGTGTGAAATCTGTTTGAGGTGGAAAGGGGATGCAAGATTTCTAAGGATTTATAATGGAGAGCATCCGCCACCTTTCTGCTGCAGTTTATCTTTGCTTTATCAACCAGTCTTGTAATCATTCAGTTTATTTAAAAACATCCAAAAAAAACTACCAAAAAGTGAGCCTCTTTAAAACTGTACGTAAAATCATAGGTCCTTTCTTGGGATTTAACACTAGTAGCTAGCTGAAATAGCCTAAACAGTTCAAATGCCTATGCATGGTTATCGTCTTATCAAACTGTAGTTTATCAGCTATATAAATATGCAGCAAATGCAAAACGGTATTCGTCTTGCATTCTAATGCAAGGGTGAACCTCTGAACCTCTGGCCTGTTCCTGTTAACACTCAGTAGGGCAGCAGTGAACCCCACTCCACCCTACAGTCATACAGTCCCTGTGAGTCTATTGCACATCCAGGGAGGGTACTTGTTGACCTGGTAAGCAGAACATACAATTTATAAATGGACCTGCTTTCAAGTGACATTCCATGAAAGCCAATTAAAAAACGTGCTGTACTTGTCCTATATTCTGCATCTCTCAGTTCAATCCAAGAACTACCGAGTCACACTGCCTACGTACATCAGTACCGTGAGGTTGCACAGAGCAGAAGTCATCCCACCATAAAATTGAGCTTATAAAACTCAACCAGTGCTTTCCGTAATGAGGGGAAACTGCAATCTAAACATAACAATGTAGCCTAATGAATCCAAATGAAACTTTCATTTCATGCCTCAGTCAAAACACCAGGCCTTCATGCTGCCATCAAATAAACAGGCTGCTCCTGTCTGCCAACTCATCAAAAGAGACCAAAGAGCTCACCTGTGCATGAAGCTGCACTGACAGTCACTGGCCTGGCTAAAGAAACAAGCAAAGAGCCTTTTACTGGGCCCTGCTCAGCACAGCAGCTTTCAAACTCAATATTCAGCAGACAAAATAAAATTATTACAGCACCTCGCTCATCTTCCCAGCCTTCCCAAACGCACGGATTTCGGAAAAGTACTTCTGAATAATAGATTGACATGTTTAAAGGCAGCCAAAAACTGTCACGCTCTTTTACTTCTGGCTCGGCTCGAAAAGAACGCTGCAACAACGCTTACATGCGTTCTCCCTAAAGATTTCTTTTTTGGGGGGGGGGGGGGGGGGAGGACAGTTCCCCAAATATGATCATCTGCTGAAAAACGTCCAGTGAAGCAGAGGGTGTGTGCAGCTGTGCGTATGTAAGAGTGTGAGAATGCGAGTGTGTGTGTGTGCGTGTGACAGAGTGAAAGTGAAAGAGAGAGAGAGAAAGAATAAGGGGAAAGAGAGGGGGGGGGGGTGAGAGGAAATAAGGGGAGAACAAACCTTTTTTGGCCACCTCCATTTCTTCCTCGGTCCAGCGTGAAGTCTCCCCAGCCTCTACCGCTCCTGAAACCACAGGAACAGTCCTATCAGCCTGGAGAGAGAGCGCGAGAGAGAGCGCCAGAGAGAGCGCCAGAGAGAGAGAGAGAGAGAACACGCACGCAAGAGAGAGAGAGCACGCACGCATGCAAGAGAGACAGAGAGAGAAAGAAAGAGAAAGAGAGAAAGAGAGAGAGACAGCGCTACCTCCTCCTCCCAGCTCTCCTACACTAATAATGTGTTTACATTCGGGGCTGCTGGGACTGGCCCTCAGAAAGGCAGGGGGCCTGTCAGCTGACCGGGCTGCAGTGTCGGGAGCAGAGGAGAGCCTCCTCCCTGGAGGAAAATGGCCCCGGACACCCCGCTCTCCTGCAGCCTCCCTGCCCTGGCTCCGCTCCACTGCAATCACCATCCCGGGGCTCGCCCCGCGAGCTGGGCCGGTGCCATTGGGCCGCATGTAACCCCCCCGGTGGGGGCAGCGATTCAGAGAAAGCCACCCTACCAGTACCCGGGAGAAGACCCTGAACCTTGCCCAACACTCGGCAGCCTGCACGACTGCCTGATACCGAGTACACACAGGACAAATATAGTCCCAGGTGACCCCTGACATTTATGCGATTTCCACCACCGCCACCCCCACAAAGCAAAGTTCCAGCTGTGGCCGTTTGAACGCTATCTGCAACTGCGCTGCACCGCAGAGAACTCGTAGGCCTGTCCAAATAAAAGGCAACTGCGCCATTTAACATTTCAACTTTCTGAAGAGACATGGCGCCCCATTACATTTCTCCAAACGTACAAAATAACAGAGTATACTCCCAAAATTACAAGGATCCTCAAACCTCTCAACAGTAAAACGGTCATTTTACGGTTTCAGTTTGAAAAGGAATTCAAAATTTCAACAAGTTTACATTTTATATGACATTTCATATAAATTAAACCACCATTTCACGTAAATCTAACCACCAGCTTTTAAATGAATAACTATACGTTTGTGTGCCAGTAGTTTTATCAGTATAATCTGACCCTAGTCGAGCGAGGGTCCAAAGGAATAGTCAGAATGTAATTTTAGCAAGCCATTTCATTCACTGTTTACCAGCAAGCATGTGTCTAAAAGGCCTATATTAGATTTGTTAACATTCGCTTGATAGCTGGGAGCTCTCTCAGGAAAACATTTGTGTTACCATCATAAACAAAATAAATATTGGCATCCAAGTTCAGCAAGCGTGCTCATGAAGAGAAATCACACACAACAGCAGATGTGCCCTGATATCACTCGTCAGCCAAAAGGCAAAATATCCAAAACACTCCCAATAGTCATCTTTTTCTGTTGGATAAATAAATGAAACAAACAGTTTTACTTAATATCCATTACCAATACCCACAGGGAAATATGTCATACAGCTGTGAATTTCTTTTCCATAAACCTTTTTAGTAATTTGTAATTGACTTGAGATGAACCAGACCAACCAACCAAATCTTGGCAATTTTCACAGCACCTTTCCACAGAATCCAATCCTGCAGGTCCCTCAGCATCACAGCCCAATATGGATTTAGCCCAATCTGGCCCCAGTCTTATGGGGCTCTATTCAAAAATTGTCCATTTTCTCAGAAAAGGGGGGCTTCCTAAAAAACCTGAAACCCTTTCACTAGAAAAAATTCTGAAGGCCAGAGATACAAGGTGCTTTAATTGCATCTTGGCCTTTTAAAGCCTTAAATACCGATATACGTAAATAAACCTCTTTGGGAAATAATGAGTAACCACAAAATCAATCCAGTTAAAAAAAAAAGTACATTTCAAACACAAATATTAGCCTATTACTTATTGTGGATGTGGACAGTATTTTGACAAACTTATACATGGGAGTAATGTAAAGATGTGCAATTCTTTTGAAGCAATTTTTACAGTGCGTGGAGCTTCTCACAGGTAACAGAAATGTGGAATAGCCCACACCCAAACACCAGGGGTGTATCAAAACACAGAACTGGAACACTGTAGCAATGTTTCCCGGACAACTAAGGGAAATGAAGAACTCAGAGGGACACCCATTCCCAGTGCAGCTCATTTCTGAACCAGCAGAGGGCACTACACCAGTCTGCGATCACTAGCAGGCCCACACTTACCCAGACAGTGCTGCGGGATAGACACTGCTGTGTCAAAGCACCAAAGCAAGACTTTTGTAAAGCACTCCCGGATTTCAATGACATAATATACTATGTTAGTATATTTATGATACAAATATTAAGTGTTACTTTCGGGAAACAGCCTGAATTGTACAGTCACCACTGAAACAGCCAGAGAAATGCACCAACAACAATCTCCACAATCCCTTGGAGTTTCCTCCTCCATGGGGAGGACAACTAAACAAGCTTATGTGCAACATGTCAGGGGAGAACCATGCCTACAGGACTACCTGGGGAAGACCCGGTTGCTACAGTGGAACATGAGCACAGCCTTTGAGTCTGTAACAGGGGAAAGGGCTCTGCTTGGTAAACAGTGCCAGTACTGATTCTGGAAATAAAATCTGTTGGGAGGGGGGGGGGGGGGGGGGTGGAACAACGACACTTGATGACACACTGCAACGTCAGGCAGGCAGCGGCCTGGACGATCGGCGGCATGCACGGCGGCTTGCACGCACACAGGAAACTGTCTGAACAAAGCCAACGCGCTCTTGTCAACAGACCGCTTGCTCGTATCATCCTTTCCAGGATCTCGCCACAAAGATGAACAAAGAGAGAAAATTAACCTACCTCTGTGTGCCTGAACATCCATGGCTACAGGCGTGGCCCTGGCAGGGTCGCGGGCAGCTCTCTGGGCCAGCTCCAGCTTAGGCGGCTGAGTGGTCTCCGGCAGCACTGGAACAACAGCGGAGGCATAGCGAGGGGGTTACACAAACCCAATCAAACGCATGATGGACTACCATGATAAACCAAAGCTTGGCAACCAAACGGACCTCCGACAGCTGTCCAGTATTTAACTAGGAAGGATGTTGCAGACCTGCGGGAGATTAACTGTCTCCACGGCAGGAAAAACACATCGGCGAAGGTGACGTGACCATAGAGACAGGTTTCCGAGGTCTTGCGAAATTGGAACCTTTGCGCACGTCCTCGTGTGGCAACGCTATGGGGAACGAGTGCATCTGCCTGGCGTCACGCCACAGCGAGAGACGTGTCAGGCACCAGAGGGCCGGAAATGGCCGAGCGCGTGGGAGAGGGAGAGCTTGCGACGGAGAGCTGATCCCGAGCGCGCGCCGCGCAGAGGCAAAGCAAACAGTGACTCGTGTGCAAATGCACTGACGGGGACAAACCTGGGTGGATGGGCGGAGCAGTCTGGCCTCCATGCCGCTCACCTGGCTCGGGAGGGGGCGGCAGAGGCTCCTCAGGCGCCACGGACACCGCTTCATTGGCCATAGAGCGGGTGGTGATCCTGCCCTTGCGTCGGCCCTGGCTGTTGGCCGTCTTTCTGCCACGCGGCGTGCTCTGCTCTTTACCGTCCTCTTCCTCCCCGGTGTCACACTTTTCTTTGTCTTTGCCGATGTCCCTTCACAACGGAGAAGGGTCGGGGGATTGATTATTGTGGGCTCTGGCCTTCTGGAAAAGCCTCCTCTCCTTCAACCTGTAACGCCAGGCTAATCGGGGGGTGATTGCTTTCAGCAATGCAACAGGGTTTCTGTTGGAATGTGCTGCAATACAAATTAAACTACTTTCTTTGTGAACTGCGAACAGCCATTTATAATGAAATCCTTTGCTGATGGAGCCATTTTCTGAATCCGTTCAGAAATTAAGAGAACCTTTATGAATAGGGCTAGCATAATAGACTCTGCAAAAACCAAAAAATAAGTCAATCTAATAGTTAGATGTAAAATCTTACTTTTTTGCTAAATAAGACAAAAAGATTGCCAATGGGGTGAGATAGTTTTACTCATTTCAAGATTTGCCAATGGGGTAAAGATTTCACTTGTCAAGTAAAAAGTAACTTAAAACAAGCTAATATTTTAAGTCTCATTAGAAGACGATACCTTTTCACCTTTGCACTCTCTTTTATCGATGGATTATCTGCCGTAGTTAGTGTGTGCTTTAAAACGATTACTTTTGGTGAGGTCCCAAAAATGAATGGGAGTGAATAGGGACCCTGACAACTGGGACTACCAGGGATGCCGTTAATGGTCAGCAGGGACAGCTGATGTTGGTAGTATTCATGCTATGCAAATATAATGGGGTCAGCGCCACAAAATTACTTCTGTCACACAAAAGTGAAATATCCCTTTACGACAGACATTTTTTGTAGTGCAGTTCTGCAACTATCAGTGATGAATCTCTCAGGCCGTTTAGGGACAGAAATAGTCTTAACCAGATTGTGGTCGTGATGACACTGCATTTTGCCCAAGACTGAATTCATTGGCTGTACCCTTCAGATTATTAGCGTTGCACGCGATTTGTTAATGTGTAAAAAAAAAAATATTTATTCATTTATATTGCATGAAACCAACCATCATTTGTCACTATTAGAATGTAGGTAATGTAGAAAGTGCACAACTTCATCTCTGAAGTCTAGCCTAATTAAAATATTGCAGTTCTCATGGGGGTCTGTAAGGTAACCCACTGAACAGTCGTTTCAATTAGTGAGAATGTCAATACTTTACACATTGTTTGCAGACTCAGGGAGACTCTTTAGATTGCATTCCAGATAAAATGTACAACAATGTATATGGATCAACTCTAAATTAACTTGCTGTAAATACACATCAAAAACCTGACTTTTAGGGAGGTTGTCTACACACCCAGACACATATACACAGCCACACCCACACACATATATACACAGCCACACCCACACACATATACACACAGCCACACCCACACATATACACACAGCCACACCCACACACATATACACACAGCCACACCCACACACATATATACACAGCCACACCCACACACATATACACATAGCCACACCCACACACATATACACAGCCACACCCACACACATATATACACAGCCACACCCACACACATATACACACAGCCACACCCACACACATATATACACAGCCACACCCACACACATATACACACAGCCACACCCACACACATATATACACAGCCACACACATATATACACAGCCACACCCACACACATACAGCCACACCCACACACATATATACACAGCCACACCCACACACATATACACACAGCCACACCCACACACATATACACACAGCCACACCCACACACATATATACACACTCACACACACACTCACTTGGATTCCTCTTTTTCATCTTTCTCCTCCTCTTCCCTCTTCTCCTCGTCCTCTTTTTTCTCCAATTTCTCCGACTTCTCCTCTTCGATCTTGTCTTCCGATTTCTCTTCTTGTGAAGGGCGCGTTAGCTGTTGCTAAAACAAACAGCTTCTGTTAGATTAATTCTGTTCATGGAGCCAATTGGTGTCAGTACGAGTCGGCTCATTTTGTTTAAGGCAGCAGCCAGAAAAAGTCAACAATTTTAGGCATCAATAACAAAAAGGTGCCAATTCCTGTGAATGCGGTGGATGTACGGTTGCACCCTGTTATTGCGAATCAGGTGGCGGCCATGTTCCCTCATTTATGGCATGGCAAATACCCATACTGACACACTGCGCCATTTTGAACCGCCAGGCCAATAAAACCTGTTTCTCACAGTTATTTCCATTTTATAGCCTGGATGCGTTTACGTTTTGTTAAGAAACCTACACTTACATCAGGTCACTTTTTAACATCAGGGAAAGTAAAATATGCAGTTGGGACAGGATTACACGCATTGCTAATAGCAAGCGCCAAACACAGCTGCCTCTAATTTGCACCTCAGCCCAACAGTCTTTGTATGCATGCCCAATTTAGCTACATACAGACATATGACGTTAATGCCCCACGTGTCCTGGGGGCCTCAAACACAGGCTCTCCATCCAGCATCATTTACACAGTTATCTGTGGCCACCAAACCCCTTTAAACGATGAGCACAGTGTGCAGTTTCTCCTCTTTTTCACACTCAAAAACAGTTCCTGACCAGACAGATGCTCAGTGGAATAACGACTTCCAATTAAATGTACAGGCAAGGATGGCACAGGCTTCTGGATAAGTGCACAGCAGAAGTGATGGCCATAAGGAAAGATCTATTCAAGTGCTGCACCCTCCTGGCCAGAGCTCCTTTGAGAGTACCATCTCAATGAGACTCAAAGGTAAATTAAGGATGAATTCAAAAATTTGGTTGTCAGGGAATTATATGTAAATGTCATAATAACGTAATACTGTGGTGAACAGCCTCCTCAATGTAATACTGTGTTGAACAGCCTCCTCAATGTAATAAGGCGGACAAAGTATCCCTGTTGATAATGAAAGATTCTTTGAAATTTTCTCTCTTACATGAGTCAACAAAATTATGACAAAAAACAATTCACAAAATTCCTATTCCCCATATGTGAGGCACCTAGTTCACCATATGAGATATAAAAATGTATCTTAAATACTCAGTCATGTGTCATACAGTTTCCATTCAGCTGTCCTTTCACCGATCCGGGTCTTTATTTGCTTTAGCTATTCATTTATGTGCAAACCAGTTTTACCTTTATCTTCCTACATAAACACCTTGTGTTTAACCTGGTTGCATGTACAGGTCACCAGCTGCAGACTAAGGTGTGTCCAGGTCATAAACGAAGGTGAGATAGCACCTCGCCAACACACAACCTGCACTAGAGAAGACTAGTATAAAATTCAGCAGTAAAAAAATATTGTTTGTTGTAGCTCAAACCAAAGTATTACAAAACAACAATAAAAAACAGAACCCTTATATTTGAAATATCTCAATTTTATGGGAGCGGTTTCCTTTTTCATGCGCAAGTTCCGTTTCAGTCGTTTAAGTTCAGATTTAACTAAACATATAAAGCAAGCCAAAGTGATTAAGAATTATTCCAAAAATCTAATCAGAGTCAGCCGTACAGCCCTTTGACACGTTTCCAATGGCCTGGTGTACGGTCAGAATCGCTAAACTCTCTACCTTTGATGCATTCACAGAGCTTCACTGGCCAGCGCTCAATCTTCCACATGGTTTTACGCCAACTTTGAAACGCGCACAAAGCTGAGGTTTCCCCAACTGTCACACACACACACGTACACGCACACACACTAACCCTAACCCTAACCCAACTGTCTCGGTTCAATCAGTGTGAGGAGATGAAAGGATCTTATGTTCTCTAATGCACTGCTGTGCGCTCCTTTGACATTTAGACACATTTACATGGCAATTCTTAAGGTCTGCGATTAAACAATCGCCAACTTCCCTTGTGTGTGACGTCATGCTCCAGGACCCCTATGTTTGCAATGTGGTCCTGGGTACAATGAAGTTACTTTAAGTTAAGAGCCATTCAGTGACAGAAATATGTACGGTAAAAAA
The DNA here is from genome assembly GCA_022702515.1 of Ilyophis sp. 1 JC-2022. NCBI lineage: Eukaryota > Metazoa > Chordata > Actinopteri > Anguilliformes > Synaphobranchidae > Ilyophis > Ilyophis sp. 1 JC-2022. Next base: position 62,124,151 of record CM040401.1, on the reverse strand, counting down.
AGAAGAAAAAAAAAAGTGAAAATTCTGTATGGAGGGGGGAATTTTTTTTTAAAAAATCCAGGCTCCTGCAAGTGGTAGCAGCATTATCTTTTCATATCCCCAAGCTTCTTCTCATGCATTCATAAATCTCTTCTCTTGTTACCCTCGGGTGTACCTATTGTAGAGAGAGGAGGTGCAGTAGTGCTGGCAGCCATCTGTGAATCTCCAGCAGCTTTTCAAATGGAGCTCAGAAAAAAACACAGCCGAGACATTTGCCTCGCTCCCCACATTTTTTTATTATATCTGTTTTTTAAGATGTACCCAAGATGAAAAACAAATTTCTTCGAAGGGAGTGGGAGGGAGAGAGAGCGAGAGAGAGAGAGAGAGAATGTATTATCACAGAGTTCTGCGGACGGGATTGTCATTGTGCTCGGCAGAGAATCGGGTCGGAACACGCCCGGCTACGCCAAGTCAAACATCCCATGCTGTTACCAGATGGGGTCTGAGGAATGTGCAAAACTCAGCCAGGAGACCGGGACGGAGGGAAGGAGGGCGATGGAGCGCCAGAGTCCGCCTCTCCACTGCTGCCACTCCGCAAAAGCCGCTCTCTGACTACGACGCAACGTTTCCGCACAAACAAAGCCCCGTCTGGGACGGCAGCCCACAGGCAGGCGACCCCCTCCAAAAAAAACAACAAGTACATAAATAAATAAATAAACTCCTTGTTGATGCGTTTTTCTACCACAAGCCTTTTCCCAGCTCGTGGCAACCCAAAGAGAACCTTAAAAGAACCCGCAGTACCACCATTTAGTTTGGAGAACAGGAACACAATGGTGCACTACCTGGCTTCAGCTCGGGTGCAGGTACTCTGGTTTCCAGATGCATGACTTCCTGTGCCACAGGAAGTCTAGCACCACAACATCTATCGCGCAAGACTGACATTAGACATTCTCACTGACATCTCTCGTCTGATGGTCACAGGTTACTTCATGCTAAATAAAAAATTAAATAAAAACATGGCACTATAAACCTGATGCCATTGCAGCTGTAATAGAAAGCATAGGAAGTGTATTTTCACTGTGGCTCAGTTGCGAGGCTGCGACCTATAGTAAGAGTGTCCTTGGTAGAGAGAAAAACTGGGCTGGCTTTTGAACAGCAGCTGAAATGGGACAGTCTACGAAGGATTCACGTCTACGTCATGAAGTTCCCACCCACAACCTCCTCAGACCTAAACAACCAGCGTGTGAGAACTTAAGCCAGTGAGAGACTCACAAGAAAATAAAACCGTGAGTAAAATAACATTAAAATACTGAAATATAAAAATGAAAAATTTATTTGAGGTAATATATGTTTTAGCCAACAGGTAACGACATGATTACCGATAGCCAAACTTAAAAAAAAAAAGTTTACACAAACTTAAATTTAAACACCAGATCGCTGCTCTCGACTGTCTTTCAGGCAAACTGCGCAAAGAATTGTGGGATATCGAAGGATACAACAATGTATCCTTCAAAATCGGGCAAAAGTAGGCTGCATTTCCAGGCCGCATTTCAAGAAGTCTTGGTAATGGGACAGTACTTCTGACGTATGCGGTCCTGAAATGCAGCCTTCGTAGGTCGCAGCCTCGCAATCGAGACACAGCCTGTATCTGACACTAAAAAGGAAGTTCTAATCTAATGCATCAAAAGATGAGTACAGAACCGAGATTCCTCTGACCATTCACAAATAAGTCGACACATTTAGTTTTTTTTGCTCGATTACACTGAGACTGAACTGGCACATTCATGCCTAATAATTAACACCATAAAACTCATGAGGAAACAACCCTCGGATGGCAAAGGTTCAGCACTATAACAACAATAGCTGCACATTTAACCCCCGTCAGTAAAGAACAACAAACAAAAAATATATATTGGCACTAATGAAAATATAGGCAGGCAGTGAGGCCTGGTAATGTGTGGTGCTTAGAGAACACTGTGCCTTAGTGAAGCGTCTCCTTGGGGCAGAATGTGCCGCTGAAGTGCAAGGCCACACACAGCAGCCACAGATCCCGCGAAACTGGGAGGCTTGAAAAGTCAGAAACACAAGCACACACTGAAACCAAAGTTCTTTTGAAAAAATGTACAGGTAGTGCACAAATTGCTTATGAGATAATAGCACGGCATATCTGCATCCTACAGACTTGCACTGGGCTGCTGATACAGTAGTATTTATTGTGATAGATAGGATCTACTTTCGGCAGCATGGAGGCACTGACAAAAGGGGGAAAAAAAAAGAAAAAAAAAAAGATTGCAAAACAAAAAGTCACGTGAGAAGTTTGTTGCGTGTGAGTGTGGGGATGTGTGTGAGGGGGGGATGTGTGTGGGGGGGGGCGCGGTTAACAGCAAATCAATCTTATGAAAGGAGTCACTAAAAATAAAAACAGGTTCAAACGGCCGCAGCCAGTTTTAAAGGCTGCAGTGCATTTCCATATGACCATCAGTGTTTATGTTTTCCGGGGCCTTTATGTGCCCGTGCCCGTGCCCGTGCCTGTGCCTTGTACTTTACATGAGGATTAAAGCCAATTTAAAGATGTCAAACAGCTGCATTAAGTAGGTATATTTCTGTGTCATGGTCATGCCACATAAATTCAGGCATGTGCCAGACAGTACTGTGCACAAAATAGCACACAAAAGATACGGTTATGACTCAGACTGTTCCTCCACCATTTCAGTGAGGCGTTACCAGTCAACTGTGACATAAGCCACGCTGTTAATAAACCCACCATCCCCATGATGCACTATGTTGGCTTCAGCACCAGGGCGTCTGAGGGTAACGGAATTTAATGGGGAAATGACTGCCAACTTTTTCCAAATGCGTGAGAGCCATGCTCAAGGATGTTCAGGAGTTAAACACGTCGTAAAAAATGAGCAGACAAGGTATGACGCCTGTAATGACATTTCAGCGCTCTCAAAATACTTTTCTCAAAGGCAGCTGCTCTGTACAGTTAAAGGTCTATTCCAAAACATTGCTTAATCTGTGCACAAGTTTGTGACTGTCAACAAAGATCTGCTTTAGCTTCCTGAGTGAAGCAGAAGGAAGAAGCACGCTTCAGTAAACTCTTTCCTCAGCCACCCGATGGGATTTCACACTTCCAGCAGAGCCACGTCTTCTGCACACCAGAGACTACAGCTGACGAAGATGAGACAGCCTCTCGCTGGATCTTCACAGTGACAGTGTTTGAAAGTGAGAACATTCAAAATGGCATGCTCATAATATTCTGCGCAATATGGCATTAAGAGAGATTCAGAGGCGCCAAAACTGAAAGGTTCACAAAAAAAAAAAATATATATATATATATATCATACATGTTCCAAAAGTATAAACATGTTACAACACTTTTCATACCAAGCAAAGGAAAAGTATGCTGAATAAGAAAACCACTTAAAATGGTCAGTTCATACTGTAAGGCACTGCTAAAATGCACACACTGGACTGCAGCCAAGGACTGTCACTTAAAATGGTTAACATTAAGAGGGCTGGCGGCAGAAGAATTGGCTCAAGTTTAGAGTAAAAGTAACTTTGCAGGCTGCCCGTCCTCCCTGTGGTTCACTTTAAACCCCAAGTTCGCAAGTCACGGAAATCTGAGATGAGCAGCATGAGAGTTAACAGGGAGCTGCTCTAGTTCAGGATATCACAGAAACACAGACAGCGAGTGTGAGAGCGAGCGAGAGAGAGAGAAAGCGCGAGAGAGGGAGAAAGAGCGAACACAAGACAAGAGTAACCGAGATAATGCAGAGACGGGCTACAGCTTCACAGCCAACGACATACCTGTGAGCTCATCTGCGGTCTAAAAGCGCTCTGCCCCTGATCGACCGCGGTAGGTCCCGGGCTCGAACCTGAGGTACAACAGCAGCCTAGAGGAAAGCACCATTGCGGAGCTCCTTAGAAAGGCTGCCTGGCCCTGCAGCGCGCATATTCCAGGAAACTGTGTCATCGGGCCGCTTAAGCTGCCTGAAGAATCTCCCATCTCACATGCACGCTCTAATCTACCAGGGGTCACTCAAGGTAATCCCTGCCGAGTGCTTCCTTTGATTGGCATACACAGCAGCACAGCAAGTTTTTGGTCTTGTCAGATCACTGGGACGTACCACTCGGCCTTAACCAAGAGGGGTGCCTTATTACCGTGAAGAAGAAAAAAAAAAAAAACGAAACCCAATAAAAAAACTGAAGACCAACAGAAAACACAAAAAGAACAGCAATTCAACGCTTCTGTGCAGATTGAAAAAATAATAAAACCTATTTTTCGTTCCCGAAAACATACTTGCAGCCCCTCCCTCTCATACTCTCGCGCACCCCACCCCCCTCTCAAAGCAGGATGTGCTAGCTCGAGCAGCCTCTCTGGAATTACTACCAAGTACAAAGCCTTGCCTGCAGTCACTTTTAAAACCACAATGTCAGTACTGAGCAACATTTAAGAAGCAGGAAAATCCTGTGATTATTATTTTATTTATTTATTTATTTTTTACAATCTCAACTGCTTTAAAAAAATCCACCATGTGAACGTACTCTCCCCAGACCCACCACACCCCCGCCCCATGCCCCTTCACCTTCTTGGCAGACGTACACGAAAACCACCCCCTCGTTAAAAAGGTCAATTTCGGAGTTCTTGGCATGTTAGTAAAACTATTTCTGCTCAGTCAGTCCATCCCCATGACTTGGGGGGTCTCCAGGAGTGTTTGGTTTTAACAGACATTGATAATGGGGGGGGGGGGGGGGAGCTTTTCACTTTTCAATTTTCTACAGACAGAGACAGCACTGCTGCTTTCTCAATGAGGCGCATTAACTGGGTATTTTATTACCACATTTCCATCCCAAATAAATGTCACAAAAACACCCCCTTTCAGGTGTAAATTCAACCAATCATCCAGGTCAGGTTAAGGTGTCTCAGTTTGTGTTTTGTGTTTTTTCTTTTTTTCTGGGACGATAAATTTAGCGAAACCTTTATTTATTGCCCTGGTTCTGTTCCCAGTGGGAAGCGAGTAATCACTCAGTCAGGCCTGACCAACAGCAGGAGCCCCTTCCACAGACTGGCAGCAGTACGTCCCACAGCAGAAGAGATGGCCCGGAGGAGCCGTGTGCCTTGCTGCGGTCAAGTGATTCTATAACAAGAATCGATTATGATCGCCAGGGTGGAGGGGGGGGCACATGAGGCTTTATACTGTACACAGAAGCTCACATTTCCCCAGCGCTGGAAGCCCGCCAAGCCATGATTCACATACAGCCGTGAGGGACGGAAAGGACCGACACCAACGCCCAGCTGAGAGCAGAGATGGGTCCGTCTACAGTCTCAGACACTCAACCCCACCCGCCCCAGTGCCCCTGCCCCTGCTCCCGTTTCACTCCCATCAGCCCCGCCCAGCCACGTCACCAACTCCACTCACTCAGCACCGGAGAGAGGGAAGGCATTTAGGCTACAACTCTGCCAGAGATAGGTCTTTGGCCACCACAGAGGAAAAGCAGCAAAGGTCAGAAAGGAAAGGTCGTAATAGAAATTCTGCTACGGTAAAAAGGCAAAGCAGGAGCATTCAGTCTCATTCTGAGCTGATGTTTCAGTCATTCCAGCCTCCATCCCTCACAGAGCTCCACAAAGCTACAGAACAACTCATTTGGCCTCACTTTTTACCCACTAGAACATTCTCTCAGTACTCTACAGGTGCAAAACTTTAGGTTACTGTCGTAACCCCGGTTCTTTGAGTAATATGAGCGAGATGTCTCGCTATGGGATGTGACCCTCCGCAGCCCTGACAGAAGTACCTATCTCAAATAACCAATCCTGATTGGTCAGAGAAGCGTGTCCCTCCGCTGCGTGATGTAGTCCCCCCCACTACAAATACCGCAACAGGAGGACACGCCCGCCATTCTAAAGCCCGAAATTCCTTCTCACCGCCCAGCAAGAAGGGTTGTCTGGCGAGACATCTCGCTCATATTACTCAAAGAACCGGGGTTACGACAGTAACCTAAAGTTCTTTTTCATAATCTGAGCTCAATGTCTCGCTATGGGATGTGGTTACTCCCGAATTGCCAGACAGCTTTATCGAACAGCAACCAACCGATGGGAGGGTCCAGATGTCCAGATGCTAGGTCTGAAGGACCGCGCTGGCAACGCACGGGCCCGACACATCCAGCATGTAGAATCGGACAAAAGTCAGAGGCGAAGTCCAACTCGCCGCCGCACAAATGTCCTGAATAGACACCCCCCTGAACAAGGCCCAGGATGCAGCCATGCCCCGCGTAGAGTGAGCGCGCAGGCCCGCAGGCGGGCGCAACCCCTCATTAGCGTAGGCCAAAGTTATAGCTTCCACCAGCCAGTGTGAGAGGCGCTGCCTCGAAACAGGCTGACCTTTCCTGGGATTAGCCCAGGAAATAAAGAGCTGGTCGCTCCGTCGGAAGCACTGAGTCCTGTCCACATAACAACGTATGGCCCGGACCGGACACAATGTATGAGCCCGCTGGTCAGCAGCTGGAGCTGTGAACGCAGCGAGAGAAATCGGGGAGCATGAACCCACCACCTTAGGCACAAAGGCTGGGTTAGGTCTCAGCGACACCCTTACGTCCCCTGGGGCAAACTGAGTGCATGATGGATGCACCGAGAGTGCATGAATATCGCTGACCCGCTTCGCGGAAGCGAGCGCCAGCAACAACATTGTCTTAAGAGACAAATGCTTCAAACTAGCACCCTGTAACGGCTCAAAGGGGGGACCCTTAAGCCCCTCCAAAACCACCGTCAGATCCCATGGGGGCATAAGCGGCCTGGAGACTGGGAGCAGTCTACGGGCACCCTTCATAAAGCGGCACACCAGAGGGTGCTGACTCACTGTTTTGTCCCCAAAGCCCACGTGACTGGCGGCAATGGCCGCCAGATACACTTTGACTGTCGAGAAGGCTCTGCCATCATCGATGAGGCTCTGAAGGAATGATAAGACCACCGGAACAGAGCACTGAAAAGGGGCGTGATTCCGATCATGGCACCACCGCTCAAACACCCCCCACTTACCAGTGTACAAAGACCTGGTAGAGGGGGCCCGAGCATTCTGAATAGTGTTAATCACACTCGGAGGAAGGCCCGCAGTGGTCATAGAGAGCCACTCAGGGGCCACGCCCACAGTTGTAACCTGTCCGGGTGTGGGTGGAACACCGTCCCCCCCCCCCTGTGACAACAGGTCCCTGCGTATTGGCAACTGCCAAGGCCGGGCGCACAGCAACTGATAAATCTCCGCCAACCAGTGCATCGCCGGCCAGTGTGGAGCTATCAGGATAAGAGAGTGTCTGTGTTCCCTCACCCTCGCCAGGGTGGGAGGAACCAGCGCCAGAGGGGTAAACGCATAGAGCAGCTCGTGAGGCCAGTCGTGCGCCAGAGCGTCCAGCCCCAAGGGGGCCCCCCGACTGTGTAGGGAGAAGAACAGCTGACACTGGGTGTTCCCCTCCGACGCAAACAGGTCCACTTTGGCGCGGCCATAAATGGACCAAATCTGCGTCACCACGAGAGGGTGTAAAGTCCATTCTCCGTATACGGGCGCACCCCTGGACAAGAGGTCCGCCCCCACGTTCAGGGTCCCCGGGACATGCGTTGCCCGCAATGACAGGAGACGCACACTGCTCCACAGGATCAGTTTGCGTGCCAATATGTGTAATTGACGTGAGTGCAAACCCCCCTGGTGATTTATGTACGCCACCGTGGTCGTATTGTCCGTCCTCACCAGGACATGATGACCCCTGAGGAATGGGAGGAAATGTTTCAGAGAGAGAAACACTGCCGAGAGCTCCAGAAAATTTATGTGATGTCGCTGGAGACCCAGGCTCCAGCGGCCCCTCACAGATCTGCCCTCGTGAATGCCGCCCCACCCCTGGAGGCTGGCATCCGTAGTGACCACTTTCCTGGACAGGACGGTGCCCAGGGGCACACCCTGAGTCAGAAAAGAGGGCGCCCGCCAGTGACGTAGGGCCAACACGCAATCCGACGTCACCAAAATCCTCCGTGCGCCATGACGCACGGGGTCCAGCCTGAGCGCAACAACCCAGCGCTGAAACTCCCTCATGTGGAGGCGACCGAGGCGTATTACGTGTATAGCCGAGGCCATCAGGCCCAGCAGGCGCAGACACACCCTGAATGGAACGTAACAGTGTCTCTGAAAAAGAGCAAGACATGCCTTGAAACTGTTCGCCCTCTCCTCCGAGAGGCGCGCAGTGAACGGCATTGATAACAGCTGTAACCCGAGGAAGATTATTTCTCGACCCGGTGAGAGATTGCTCTTTTCCGTGTTTATCACAAAGCCCAACTCTGACAGATGACGTGTGACAAACTCCGTGTGCGACCTGGCCTCCTGCTCCGAGCGCGCTAGGAGAAGCCAGTCGTCCAAATATGTGGCCAGGCGTATTCCCCCCCGCCTTAGCGGGGCGACCGCCACGTCCGTACACTTCACGAACACCCTCGGGCTGAGGGAAAGTCCGAACGGGAGCACTCGGTACTGATAGCACACTCCCTGAAACGCAAACCTCAGATACTTTCTGTGGGCAGCGTACACTTTTATATGGAAATAAGCGTCCCTCAGATCCACTGATGTGAACCAGTCGCCTGGTTTTATTAGACGCAACAGTGATGCCTGTGTCAGCATCCTGAACTTGTATTTCCTTAAGTGACAGTTCAGAGCCCTGAGGTCCAAGATAGGGCGAATTCCTCTCCCCCCCCGTTTGGGGACGAGAAAATATCTTGAATAATACCCGGATTGACTCTGCTCGGGAGAGACGATCTGAATAGCTTTTTTGTCTAAAAGAGACATTATCTCCTCCTTTAGCACGCCAGCTAAACGTCCCTGTGCTCGTGACTGTATTATGCCGGAAAAACGAGGCGGCACAGTGTTGAACTGTAGCCGGTAACCCCGCTCTATCGTGCGTAATACCCACGGATGAGCCCCTATTTCTCTCCACTTTTGAATGTGAAAGCACAGTGAAGGGGAGAAATTCGGCTGAGGCTTTGCCAACACGGGAGGGCTCATAAGCGGTAGTATGGCTCCCTCCAGTGGCAGAGCGAGAGAATGTCCCTCGGGCCGTACTGCGCATGCGCGAACTCGCGCTGCAGCCTGGGCAAATTCCTCCGTAGCCGGAAGTGGGATGCCCAACGCCGGCAACAGAGGGACAACATGCCCGGTGGACATGTTGCTTATGTGCAAAGCATTTATTTTGTTTGTGCTTGCTTTGTTTTGGGTATTTTTCACACATTTTGTTTTCAACTTTATTACCTTGAATAAAGGCAGAACATTGTGTGTATGCGCGTGCTTGTGGACATGTGAACACGGCTGTGCAACGGCAAACAGCCCGGTGACAATGTCCCTCCTCGTCTCGTCTGGCCCTGGGGCGGAGATCAGCGACTGGAGATGCGCACTTAAAACCCTCTTTGGTGGAGCCCATGAACGGGGAACTGATGGGCGCGTCACCCGGAGAAACGGCGAAGGCGGTCAAGTAGCCTTCTTCTTCCTCCTACCCTGCGCAGCTGAAGCGGCCGGTGAAGGCGGCGGGGCTGCGGGCTGAGCGCCGGGGGGACCCTTCCAACCAACCCGAGGGGCAGGCGACTGGGATCGGGCCGGGGAAGGTTGCTGCTGCGGCCTCTTCGGGACCTTAAATCGCGCAGATTGAGCAGCGGCCTGGGCGAAAGATTTTCCCCGGGGCGGGGGAGACGGCGAGGGGGCTCTACGCGGCAGGCAGAGCGCAAACGCCTCGTTATCTTTCTTCCTCGTCTCCGCTCTCTCCTGCATGGAGGTCAGAGCTGAGCCGAAGATACCCTCCGGTATGACGGGCGCATCCAGGATGTCATCTCGCTCTCTGTCAGTCAGCCTGGCGAGATTGAGCCACCTGGCTCGTTCCTGGACCACGAGAGAAGCCATAGCTTTCCCCGTGGCGAGCACCGCCACCCGCTGGACATGAAGGCACAGGTCCGAGATCACTCCCGCCTCGCGCCAAACCGCGGCGCTAGGTGCGCCGTGGAGAATGTCAGCTTGGTAAGCGGAGAGAAGCGACAGCACATTCACAGCCCTCATCGAGAGCGCGGCTTGCTTGTACGCTCTCTCGGTCAAAGCAGACTGAAGACGCTCCGATTTAGCGGGGAGGGACGGACGTCTGCTTGAGCCAGCCATGGCGCCACCCGGGTACAGATGCGCTGCAACCGGGGACTCGACCGGGGGCATGGCGAGGAGACCCAGGGCTTCCATGTTCTCGGTGTCGAGAACGGAGGCACCCGGAATCTGGTTCCTTCCGCTGTACGGCTTGTCGCTCCACATCTTGGTGAGCTCGAGCAGTAAGTCAGGGAAGACGGGAAGAAGCTGCTTGGCCGTGTTACCGCCCGGTGCTAATAGCCTGCCCTCGTAGCGAGAGCGCAAGGGCTGTGTCACCGGAGCGGGCCAGGGAATACCCATGCTCGCTGCCGCACGTTTGCACGTGTCGAGCAGGACCACAGGAACCGGGGACGAGGGACTTGCGTCCCCGCCGTCCTCCGAGCCCTCAGAAAGCAGCCCCGGCTTTGCAGCCGGCACCGGAGTGATTAAGGCCTCATCGTCATCCTCGCTCTCTGAAATGAGAGGGGGATAATCGAAGTCATCCTCTACACACTCCAGCTCTAACACATCGTCGGAAGGAAAGGCAGGAACCGGGGACATCACAGACAGGGTGGCCCAGTCGGTGTGCACCTCCGGTTCCTCCTCCACCATGAACTCCTCTTCGTCAGCGGCTACCGGGGCAGCGGCCGTCAGAAGCGGGTCCTGGTCGGACAGGCTGGCTTGGCGAGCCAGGCGGCGTCTCAAGCTTTTCGTCGTGAACATTTTACAATGCACACACGAACCGGGGACGGATAGGGACAGCCTGGCGTGGTCAGTCCCGAGACACCTCACACACACGGAGTGCGTATCCTTCCCCGAAATCCGGGCACCACAGGAGCAGGGCCGGGAGTCTCCTCTGGCATGAGGAGCAGCGGACGCCATGGGGGCAAAAAACACCGGCTGGTGTGCGGGTGTTTTTTACGGTAAGTGCTAGCTAACTGGTGTGTTAGGAGCAGGTAGCTAGCTAACTGGTGTGTTAGGAGCAGATAGCTAGCTAACTGGTGTGTTAGAAGCGAGAGGCTGATAACTGGCGTGTTAAAAGCAAGATGCTAACTGGTGTGTTAGCAGGAAACGTCGAGGGGAGCTGGCGTGCAAAACCTCGGCGAATATCGTGAGCTGAGTTAGCGTCCGTCGACAGAAGCTAATAAATAATTAATTCCGTCTGTGGACAGTTAAACTAACTTAGGCTCGGGTGAGATAATGCTTCTAGTAGGGGTGGGACAATGCACCGGTGCATCGCGATGCATCGATCCGAATGTGTAAATACAACTGCATCGATCTGCAAGATTCGAATCGATAAGCATCGATTAATATCGCATTTTAAATGAATGTACACATGTATTCATTTATTCAAAAATTATTTAAAATATATATTTCTGAGACACGATTACTTTTAAAACTCTTGACCAGCTTCAATCCATGTTTCTGCTCCAACCCCAACGTAAGCGTGAGTTGAAAGTAGCGACTATGAGACGGACAGATCTGAGCGAAATGGCTAGCTGCGTGCTCGCTGAGTGCGACAAAAGAGACAGAAACTCAGAATTTGCTATGTTCCGAACAGAAAATCAGTGGTATGGAAGCATTTCGGGTTTAGAAAGAAGGAGGGTGTACTTGACAAAACCGCTGCAATATGCAAGATCTGCCAAGTAGAAATCAGATACACAGGCAACACCACAAACATGATAAACCATTTGAGCCGACGATACACAATTGACGTGAAGGACAGCAAGCGCGTTAGCAAGCTAAACTCGGGAGTCATTGATGAGTTTCCTGGAGAAATGGCCAAACAGTTCTATTTTTTTGTACAATTGTTTTTATTCGTTTTTATACACATACCGTGTCCAGACAGTTAATTGTAAAGTGCTTTCTGATATTTAAATTTAAACCATTTTCTATTCAAAATCAAGTAGACGTTAGAGACAAAAAAACAAAAATAGTAAGACTATTTCCAATGTCTTACGTTCAATTAATTATTACTACGTTAACTGTCCGATTCACAAAATGAATGTCGTGGAACCTAGATACACCATACCATGCAGAAAATATTTGAGTGAAAAATGTATACCTGCTCTGTATGAAGAGGTGAAGAAAACTGTTCGACTGTCCTTGCAAAACGCTACGAGAGTAGCTTTAACTACGGATGGATGGGCATCTTGCTCCACCGAAGTTCTAGATCGTACTAAGATTTAGGAAAGTACTATGCATGACACTAACCTATAGGCTATTTCATTTTTCTTGGCCCAGTTTAGTAATTGTTATACATTTAGCCATTTTCATTTTGTAAATAAAGGAAATGTATTAGGGTACCATGTCTGACACTGTTTGAAAAACAATAACCTAAATAGGGCAACTTTAGAAAATACACTGTTAGTCATGTTTATTGCTGCATCATTTGCTGCAGACAGCTGCAAAATGTATGGCATGCCTTAACAATAAACATAATGCTGTGAATTTGGTGTAAGGTTCTAATTGAATATTTAATTACTGCTGAATGTATCGGTATCAAATCACATTAGCATACCTATTTAAAGTATCTAAATTAATCGAACCGAATCGAATCGAATCGAATCGTGGTCAAACGTAAGATATTATGATGCATCGAACCTTTGCCTAAAGAATCGGAAACGAATCGAATCGTGATGGGATTGAATCGTCCCACCCCTAGCTTCTAGGTGAGAAGAATTTTTAGAATGGCGGGCGTGTCCTCCTGTTGCGGTATTTGTAGTGGGGGGGACTACATCACGCAGCGGAGGGACACGCTTCTCTGACCAATCAGGATTGGTTATTTGAGATAGGTACTTCTGTCAGGGCTGCGGAGGGTCACATCCCATAGCGAGACATTGAGCTCAGATTATGAAAAAGAACCATGCAACAGGTGCACGTTCAGGCTAGTGCTAAACGTCCAATGCAGGGGCCATTACATATAAATAAACTCAGATGATTAACTCATGTAACAGAAGCAAACGACACTGTGGACCTGAATAGAGCGAGGCCTGTTGTTCCAAAGGGTACAGGGAATATTAATTTGGTAAGGATTTTAATCATTTATACAATGCTCCAATGATCAACATGTATAATTGCGGGGTTAAAAGATGAGAAACTTCAAACCATTTGGTGAATCCTACATCAGATCACTCAAGGTTTGTTATTGATACAACCGTTTTATGCAGCCCTGGGTGGATGGTAGTAGAAATTTAAAAACTACTGCAAACCTTAAAAGGGGCTAGCTCAGCTGCTCCAGCAGAACTTGAAGGGAGCTTTCCTGCTGGGCATATGGCAGAAAAACTTCCTGTTTTCTTAGGCATAAGTGCACTGTGACATGTGCTCGCACGCACAGGTACAAAAAATAAATAAAAACCCTACCCTCCACCCTAACCAGCCTCCATATTTGAATTCTTATAGTTGATCCGGCAAGACGAACGAAATTCCACTTCCTGTTTACCGTTCGACAATAATACGCTAATTTCAAAAGCATTTAAAATGTGGTCATTTGGGGAAAAAATCAAGGGCTTCATGTTATGTAGCCTGATTAGCAGCCTGATTAGCTGCATTAATGCTTGTGATGAATGAGGCCTCCCCATTCCCCTGAGAGTGCGCATTGTCCCGGCTCAGCACTCAACTGCATCATGGGTCCATCGCATCTGCAGACCCTGCAGCCTAAACTAATGCCGCTGGCCAATTATCATGGAGCTCTGTAATATCTCAAGCAGCCACTGACGCATCAATCATAAAAATGCCCCTCGGAATAACAACAGTGGCAGTAATCTACATTCATTCGGTTTCCATAGTTTACAAATGCAGTACTACGAGAATTACGTTGTGAGGGGCGGGGCCTAAATAATGGAATGAAAACATAACGATTCCTCATTCCACAACATCACAACCAAAGCGCTTTGCTCCGCTTGTCCAGGCTCCAGTTGGCCGTGTTGAGTATCGTACTGAAAGAGCCCAACGGCACCCATCTCCCCAGCCCAAGCCAGGGCACACCTGGGGTGTGTCCCAATACTCGAAAAAAAGACATCCTCCTTTCCTCCACTACCGCCTCCTCTCCTCCATGCCCTGAAACGGATCTTCGTGTCCTAATCTAATGTTGCTGCATTACATATAACATATGAATTGTTACATATGAACTAATGTCTCGACGCGAACCGCAATGTCAGGTACATGCAACTACTTGTGTACTGTACATGCAACTACTTGCTGTTTCGCATGCTTCCGGGCAGGAGGCGAGTGGAGGAAAAGAGGTGACGAGTGAAGAATATTGAAATGCATCCCAGGAAGCAGTGTGAACGCATGACAGGCCCTCGGAGCTTCCAAGCAAATGACACACTAAAGCACGCAGAAACGCACGGCAACATGGCAACAGACCTGTTCATCCAGCCTCTTCATACTGCTGTTTTAGACAGTTCTGCCTAACTATCCAGTCCCATTGTGAGCCCCACCTGGAATCCAGCCACAGACAGCAGAGGAACGTGCATGGAGAAGGCCCACCGCAGCCTTTCAGCATAAGTCATTAATGCACAGAGCCCACATGGGACTCTGGGGACACTTGGAAAGCCTGAAAAGTTCCTCTGGCACAGAGAGCGGCGGAGGAGTCTGTGAGCGTGGCAAACAGATAAAAAGATTCCTAGAACTTCTGCTGTGGGGCTCTTCCAGTTGCCCATAAATCAGTCCTAAGGCCGGCCTGTTTCTTATTTACAGAGACCGAGGAGGCCAGTCCCCGCCTCGCACGATTCACACGCCGCGCCGCTCTCACACAGGCCAAGCTTCGCTCCGTACACTAGAGGGCCTCCAAGACGGTGACAGCGTACCACGGCAGTGTGGCATGACGGAAAGCACATTAGCACTCCATCTAACCAAACAGGAAGCCTCGACACGGCAGTTTGTTTACTACTGCAGTCTGCCTGTCGCCATATTGGCATTTCATTCCTCGTAGCTCTTTACAGGCCACCTCTGCTGTTTTATAGTGCAAAAACCGTTTAATAGTACTCCTTGCACTCCTAGTCCTTACACATTGGAAATAAAATTAGAAAAATAAATCCAGCCTTGTTCCCCTCACTGTGACATTAAACACCACAAAAAAGAAACGCACTACACTCAGAATCATGGGGAACTCGGACAAGAAAATAAAACCGGTTCCTACAGCCGAAACCATTTAGACTCACCTGGTTTCTTCCTCGCCGTCTGCCATAGCGTCTCACGAGTGTCTTATAGTTTTGACTCTTCTTTGTTAAGTAGTAATACAGGACACAGTCAGAGACACACTAAGAGGAGAGAGGAGGAGACGTTACAAACGTCTAAACGTATTACTCAATGCAAACTCAACTTCGGCCTCCCACAGCATCCTTGTGCAAAGAAAGAGGAAGATGATAAATTAATGATGTATACATCTAGACTCTTGTGAAGAGCTTTTTTTCCCCACTAAATATTTTAGAGTCAACAGTCAAATCCGAATGAAGAGCACATAGGCGAGGAGACGGTATTTATTTTAATATTCTCATTTCTATATATTTTTTTTGCTTATTCGTCCACAATGTGGAACGCCCAGTCACTACTGTAGGTGCTTCCCGTCACCATGACAGCCGTGCATTATGGTGGGTTCAGACTGGCCTGTACATTCTCTGAAACATACGTTAAGCTTGCATTATGGTGGGTTCAGACTGGCCTGCACATTCTCTGAAACATACGTTAAGCTTGCATTTATTTTTTAAATAAAAAATGTTTTTAAAAGTCTCCGCGACTGATCACTGAGGCAGGGAATAGCCTGGAAACAGAAATCCGCCCTCCGCGAGAAAACTATGGCTAGTTATACATTTCCCGGAGGGGTCACTGGATGGCCGCTAAAGAGTGCACCAAGAACAATCACCTCAGCTAGGCACCTCACTCAGCAGTCCCTCAGAATGTGAAAGTTATAAATATCTTTCAGGAAAATGCCTCAGATATCAGCAAATCTGATTTTCCGCTCACCTTTCTTTCTAAATGGGAAGCGATGAGGCAAAAGTTCTTTGGATGCTGTACAAACCTGCAAAAGAGAAAACAAAAATGAATCTCAAGAAACATGGGTGCACTCGCACAGAGAATACAACGACAGGGAGATGGAATCAGTGTTCTTTTTCTAAAGCACCAACATCCAAGTATTCCTAAAGGACCTTCTATGTTTGGAAATAAAGATGCAGCACACTGCAATAGAAGCAACTGCGTATTCTGTTAGTTACACCAAGAGTTTCAATTTAACATTTCAAACTGCGTAAGACTGGTGAAAACATAATTATTTTGGAAAGTAAGTGCTTTTCAAATGTTTCTCTTTCCCCCTATATGGCATAACTAGTCAGGGGAAATATGTAAACTTTCTGTCGTGCCTCACTCATCTTCTGTTCCTGATTAAACATTTAACACTTCATATCAAATGTAGATGACTGCACTTTCAAAATTTTAATTTTCATAATAGTTTCCAATATATTACTATCAAGCCTTAAATGAAAGTATTATAAGCCTGTTCAGTGTTCAGGTTTAGACGGTATTTCCAAATGCAAATGCAAGCACTGAAGAAATATCTACGGCAGTTCTAGGGCTGTGATCACACATTCACGTCAAGTGGTTTCAACTACTTAAACCCTAATTAATTAATTACTAATTAAAGCCTGTAGCGGCCCCTTTTGTGCAGACAAATGTGTTACACACTCTAACTGCTGGAGCAGAGGGCTGCTGTCCTCATCTTTTGGAATCTCTAAATACCATTCACCAGTATTTTTCCCACAAGCACATAGGGAATATTGCAGTGTGTGCACTCCGATACACTCGCCAGTAGCTATCGGTTATATCATTTTGAGAAAATGCCTTTTCTATCGGCACCACACATAGAGGAAAATAATGAAATAGTCACACTACTTTGTTCGACAAAACTTTCTGCCAAGTGCATGTGAGGGCAGGCTCATGAGTACATCTACAACATTAAGCATGTTGGTACGGTTCATAAACAAATCTGCCTCTTCAAAGGGTGCTTCAGAGCGTAGATCTTCCGTAGCGATGGCTTTATAGTTCAGTCCCCTTTGAAGTCCCTCTCAAACAAGATTTTTACAGTCCCCTTTAAACACTCTCTTAATAAGTGCCGCTGATACAAATTATGCACTTTATTTGAAGCGGATCCCAAATCTCCTAGCATCCACAGATATTTCTGTCATTCTTCTAACAAACTTCCAAATCCCTTTTATCCCCCCCTCACCCCTCACTCACTTCTCCTTGAAAATGTCCTTCTCATGCTCGGTCCATACATTCATAAACTGCCGAGCCTTGTAGACCTTCATGGGGTCGTCCATTAGCCCGTTCATGTTGATGAACCTGACGCGCCTCTGCTCCGTGTCGTACATCATGGGTGGAATGACCGAGAGCTGACGCATCTGCTTCTCATTGTTCTGGGGGGTGAAAAATGTAATTGTATGAATTAACCTAAGAGACACGACCTCTGAACTCTTCCTTGGTGATGGATGTAAAGTGATAATCACGATCAGACCAATTCTGGGCAAAAGCAATGCCTGTTGGCAACCAATGACAAAAAAAACGAGATGCCTCAGGTTTTGGGATACGTTTTTTGTAAGTATAGTACAAGCACCCGCTTACTAAATGTACTACAGAGCATAGAATTCATACTGGATTCCTAGGTAAAGTGCCAATTAAATGTTACATACCTCCATGTATCTATTATTCTCAAGAGTTTTTCATTTTAGACCGTAATAGTTTCTACAAATGTTGCCTGGCTACACACAATGGAACAAAGAATGTACAAAAAAAATTATATATTAAAGTGCAGCAGAATTTACGTTGAGGTCAGCACAGCTGGTGCAACTAAAAAACAAATAATTGCAGCTAGGTAGAGCCATGCAGGAAATGCAAAAGCAGTGCTAGCAAGGTCACTCAAAGCTTTTTCTAGGCAACCATAGTTGAATTTGAATTGAATAGTTGAATTTCCTCATTTGGGTAGTGGTTATACGCCCTTTCATCAGAATGCAAATCCAAAAAACTGCATTTGTGAAAAGAAATTAAGAGTTACTCAGGACACACTCACCTCCTGCTCAGAGAGGCCGTTGATGATTTCGGAAATCTCGTGCTCGCTTCGCGCTATAGTCGCAGAGAGGCCCGTGCCCCGCTGGCCAACCCTTGGAAAGAAAACAAAAAAAAGAATCTGAAAACGTATACCACAGTGCGTAACAATTTACAATGAACTGCGCATGAAGGCCATACTTCCGTAAATGTTAATAGAGCATAATGAAAGCTCAGCTTTGAAAAGCCTACTCAATGAACCAACAGGAAAGAGATAGTCTGAGATCGTCTGCTCCTCGGCCAATATCTGAAGACGGGACCAAAAAAAGCACAGCTTACTCATTGCATTTATTTTCAAGCAAAAACCTGATCCACCCTCTGAAGTCAATTTGGCAGCTATTACTGCGCAATAGTTTCTAACTAGTGATTGTGTTTAATCCGCTCAGTCATAAAACAAATATGTTGATGTGACAGCATTAAATACTGGAGTGAGAAAGGCCTGTGGCTCTGCATCACTCACAGATAGTGTTAAAAACTCAGAGAAATCACCCACTTCAGTGTGCAGTTTCTGCTGTCTCAAGTACTGAGGAAACAGTGGCCACCCCAAATGACATAAGCACTGAGGCTTTTGCCGTCTAATTGAATGACCCTCTCTCGCTGGGTTGTGGCCTATCCATCACCCTTACCGGCTGAGACACCCCAAAACGGTGTTTTAAGAATCACGCTTTCCTGAGGAATTTCACATTTCACAAACGAGGGGGAAACGGTTAGGTCAGACTATTTTGTTCTTCCTGCACGTAGCCAAATCTGGAACTCACTCCTCATTCACCTACTTTCTAAAACAGGAGCATCTCAAGGTTACAATTTGTGCCAATTTTTAAGAGACTTTGAACAATAGACAATTATGAGGAACAAATACAGCTACCTCCCTGGACTGTTTGTGCTCTCTTAGGCAACTTATGAAAGTTGCCTAGCATGTCTGAAATCCTGTCATTTGGTACCGTTTCTCTTTATCTTTTTTCCTACAAGCTGAAACTACACGCTAACCAAAACGGATTTACCATTAACATAACTGTTTCGACATACCCTAATGTGTATAAATTGCATTATGTTGCCCTGCACAGATAAAAACCAATTTTCTAGAAAACTGTCCATGGAAGCCTGACATCGACAACCCCTCACTTGAGTCAGAATTCAAACCGGTTTGCCGCCTCCCTCCAGCTGTTACCGTCTGGCCAGTTTTCCAAACCCAGCCCCACCTGCAAGCTGATTTTGGACTTATAGAAAACCCTCAGCTACAATACCAGGAATATTCACAGACTGTGACCCACAAAGTACATGGCAATTGGAAAAGGCCGCTGTTCAAGCCAGACTGGGAGGAGGGGGTGGGACCCGTTTCACCAAAGATTTGCAAAAGCTAGCATCCAGGTTAATTAACCATTTAAACTGCCCACTTTTATTTATCATTATCCTAAAACACATTCCTACCCTTTTCCCTAAAGTATTTTAAGGTGCTATTCCTAACGGTATGACACTGAAATGCAAGTGATTTTAGGGTTCATCATTTAAAAGGCTGTCAGATTTCTCCTCAAGATAAAACTGCATTTCAGCTTAACTCTTTTTTTTTTTTTTTTTTGTATTTTGGCTGCTGGTGTGAGAGGCCCAGCTGACCTCTGGAAGCGCTCCTGTTGCTCGCGCTGCTTGCGGATTTCGGGGAACTGCCTCTCGTAGTACTCGCGGGTGCGGCTGTCCTTGGCTTTGCGCCTGGGGTTGTTCTCCATGCGCTCCATTTTCTTCTCCCAGGCCTCCATCAACTGGTCATAGCGCTGGCAGATCTTCTGCTCCTGATCATAGATAGACCCGCAATGTCGGCCACTGTGTGTTTGTGTGACCGCAAACCCCCAAAATGTACAACCCTACAACACACTTTTACACACAGAGGCGCACACACACCCACACACACACACACACACACACACTTCCCCATTCCCTCCCCCATATTCTAAATATAACCCCAGGCAGAGAGCTTCCCCGTCCTCTCAGCACACTGAGCATTCCACCTTTCAGACAGCTGCAAAAAGACTGATATTAAAAAGGTGCTACACACAGAGACAAGAGGACACGTACCAATTAAAATAAATAAATGTATTTACTGGTAAAGTTCTCCTACTAACCAGGCCTATAAAAATAAATAAATAAAGCACATACTTTTTAAATTTTATTTCAAAACCCTGTACCACAAACCCATCTTACAGGACCCCTCATATAATTGTGCACATCACTATTGTAGAGAGGCAATTACTATGTAGTATGTGTGGTGTGTGTTTGGTGTTGTGTGTGTGTGTGTGCGCGAGAGAGAGAGAGAAACTGCCCTGTGTCAGCCGTCTGTGTTGAAGGATTAATAGATAAAGAGGATAAATGTAATAAGTAAAAAATAAAGGTAACACTAGAGTTAAACTCTTCTCAGACTGGCGCACAGGGGACAATAAAGCCTTGTTTCCACTTTCCAGTCAGGCTCAGCTGAACAATTCACCTTCCCCTTGGCAGGTGGCCATGCGTACCCTGCCATTGTGCAAGTCCAAAGGTCCGTCTCTCTCTAGATGCAGCCAATGAAAGGTCACATTCACCAGATCCTAAACTACACGGTCCTTACCGCAACAAAAATACATGGAAAACGTAACCACATATGCGGCAGATGTGCCATTTTTAAATAATTTTTTTAGACAAGTTAACTATGCACAGGGGCTGCGTGTGCCCCATAAAACCACCATATCCTGGGGCCTGCAGAATCCGGAACTGCTCTCATGTGATTTTACATCAAGACAGCCAGCAAGGCTGGGTAAAGTTAAAAGTGCTGAAGGAATCTCGGACGATAAAGATGCATTCCCTGGTGTGATACGTTCTCCCCATCTGCACATGCAGTTTCTAACCGGCTTCCTTCCCACAATGCCTTCCATTGCTCAGCTTGGTCTACAGATAATCGCAGGGAAGAGTGACGCCAGTCTTTCGATGTGTAGGTGTAAACAAACAAAAATGGCTCCTCCTTTCTGGTACACCCTTAAAACGATCTCGTCAGCTCCAGCCAAACACAAAGTTCAACTCAGCTAAATAACCAGACACAAAAAAATAGAAAAGTATACGGTGGAGGGGAGGTAACTCGGTCAACAGCCAGTGTTTAATATTAACAGGTTTCCAGAAATAGTAGAGCAACCTCATTATAATGTCTGCGTGTGTGTGTGGGTGTGTGTGTTTGTACGCGTGTTTTAATGAGTGTCTATATGTTCAATTTAAAAAATACCCCCAATACCAACAAGTTAACTCGTCATAATAACCACCGTATAAACGAAGTGTCTCCACAAATGGATATGCTTACCTTTTGTTTGCGCGCATGATTTCTCCTCTTGAAGAAAAGAATTAGCTTCTTTCTCATCACCTGGTTGCTGAAATCGGATTAAAAGTATTGTTATAATGTAAGCATGCAATTCGGTTGACTATAAAGACATTGCCCTTTCATTGCAGAAGCAATAACAACTCGTATAAAATGTACACACCACAAAGTTAACGCTCTTTGTTAATCAAACCCATTTTCAAACTAACTTGAAATATAATGCCATAGTGGTTGTTATGGTCAGATTTCCACACTTTGCAGAGACCATAAAGCAAATAAAGACTCTTGCACCTCTTTTTTCAAAGTGAAGCTGCACATCATCCTAGCTTGGCCAGGAAGCAAAAAAATACAAAAAGAGGACAGACTGGTCTCCATCAAAAAAGCAGTATTCTGTAGTGTGTTTAGTGTAGTTATTGAGGGTAACTTGTGTAAAATCTCTTCTTTTTTTTTTTTTTTAATGCAAAGTACCTATGGTACATATTTTGTGGTTTTCTGGTGGATGCAAGGTGACTATTCCCATAATTTAAATAGACTATTATTATAGACATTACAGCACATTGCATTGCTCGTGCATTTTGCTCCAAAGGCTGTCAGCATTCTGCTGAAAATGGCTGCAGATTCCCAGGGCTTATTCTGCCATCTCCTACAGCCTGTTTAAGTCAGACATTGCAGTTTGGTTTGAAAACATAAGAAACGGAAGAAAAATTAACTATGTGTACGTTTATGCTTGAAAGGACAAATGCAATGCAATCAAGTATGGAAACAAATACCAACGTTTCTAATCAACGAGAATAAAAGTCATTCATGAGAATCGGTTTTTGACCAACGCATCAGTTATTCTGCAATGTACTAATGCGCAACCATTCACCAATCAAACTTACACAACTGGACTTGCTGGCTCAGGTTGAACTACTTTAATGTACTGTCCTTGAAAAAAGCTAAATAAAGCTTCATCCATCAACAAAGATAATGTTGTACTCTCATAGCTTTTTGGAAGGGGACAGAAATAATGTAAAAAGGGTACAGCCTTATATATTGGGAGTTCAACTAATTTGGTACTTTCAGACTTTAACCCTGGCAACCTTGATTGTGTACATCACACACACACACACACACACACACACACACACACACACACACACACACACACACACACACACACACACACACACGTGTTAGTTAATATCCTTTCCCTGCTCCAATGAGCTCAACAGCACCACCATACTACTTTGGTCAGGGCATGACATTACAAGAAAAGAAGAGAATCTGATATTAGGCAATATAAAAGGGAAACGCTTATCCAAAAATAACTTGGTACATGATACTGAAACATGATATGCGTATATGTGTGGGAAATGATTATTAGATAAAGAAGATACTGGCTTAAAGAGGAAACATCACCCTGTGAGCAAAAAAGAAGACAGGGATTTGAGTGAGCGCTCCTTGGTTTACCTTCTCTATGGCAAGTTTGGGGATCCTAAGTGCAAAACGAAATCTCATCGCATGTGTGTACAGTGATATACTATATGTGTATAGTGAATATACCTGCATATACTGTACAGTGATCCTTTATTTTCTATGGACTCATTCATTTGAATTTCAGTAAGCTTCTTGGGGTGGATTCGAATACATTCAAGTTATGGATCTAGGACTTAAATGTAGCCAAAACAGAAGTACAAATACATACATTTATCTTAATCAACATAACTTCCCGTTATAATTTTTTATTTATTTAAAAAACATTTTTTTACAAACTCCCACGAAAACCTGAACCCAAAATAATTTGATATAAAATAGAGAAAGCGATCACAAATAGCAGGCTGTGCTGATAACCATATCCAAACCCACCAGTAGATCAAACCAGAGTCCACATTTCATTTGTCCTCATCTCAAGAAGCAGAATAACTGAACGTTTGCAAACTGGTTTGGTTTACCCTTTATTTGTTCTACTGCCGAAACTCGTGAAAAGCCTCAAAGCTTTCTATGTAAGGGGCTCTGCACCATGATAAATACACACTTGTATGGAACATTCTATGCTTTCATAAAACTTTTTGATTTCAGTTCTAAGATTTCATACAAATGGGCCTTTTGTGCCATCAAAATGATATCACACTTTTGTATTGCCAACAGTAAAGCTGATGTTCTCCATTTGCGTAAGTCGCTCTGGGTAAGATAAGTGAACGCAACGTAACGTCATATTTTCAAGCTGCCCTTAGTGCGCCTTTTTTCATATTTTAAAGGTGGAAACGAGGCTTCCAACACATTATTGTTATCCACAGGTGAGCATAACAGAGCAGACCGTCTGAAGGCAAAATAAGGGTTAACAGGTGTCTTATGTGCTGAACGTGCACTTTTCAGTCAGTTCAATGAATTCTCACAGTTCAGCGACACTGATAATGATGTGGTCTGACAGGCATGTTTCTCATGGTTAGCAGATAAGCCTGCTCCAGACAGCCTGTCCTTTACCCTTCTTTACTCTCGCTGCCAAAATCCCCCCTTCTCTAGTTCAAATACTTCACATTTGTGTTTAGCCTGCCTAATGCAAAATGTTTATGGCACACGTAGGATAATGGAAACATTTAAACCAATGTGAAGCCAAATAGATTCAAAACCTTCATACTTCACAAGCCGGTCGGCTACAATTATTGAAGCCAAATGTGAAATAACCTTAATTTGACAGTGAACACTGCATATTAAGACAACATATTATAAATCATATTAACAGCACTACTTCAGACTCATATTTTTTTTATGGTGCAACCCAGGTAACCCCCCCCCCCCCCCCAATCTGCACACATACACACAAGACTACTAGGACTGTAAAAAATAACAGGGGACTTAATGGTGCTTCATCCTCAGGATAGTCCAAAGGGCATGAAGAAAACAAGTCTTGTTGTGTTTAGAAGGATCTGTAAGATAAGTTCACAGGGACGAAACTGATATAAGGAGAGCTGGTTTCATGGCGATTAATTCAACGTGTTTACTTTAGTGTGCTCCATCCCTCTTCATTTTGGGTTAGTCCCCATTAAGTTGTCCAGACAAAGCCCTAATTACACCACAAAACTTTGGCTTCATACAATCCACGTAATTCATTTAACACACAATAACCCTTAAACATGGGGTACCGAGACAACCTTTCTTAACCATTTCAAAGACTGCTTCCTTGATAACAATTTAACAATTCTAAATATATTTATGAAATTACTTACGTTTTAATGTTTTCATGGTAAACTTTTGTATCCGATGGTTGATTATAAAGCGGCTGAAAGAAGAGAGAAAAAATATTACTCCCAAGCGCATTACTGGGTTGGAAATGACATGATGACCCTTTATTACATGTCAGGCATGGAGACCCTATATTACACGTCAGACATGATGGCCCTATGTTACATGTCAGACATGAGACCCTATATTACACGTCAGACATGGAGACCCTATATTACACGTCAGACATGGAGACCCTATATTACACGTCAGACATGGAGACCCTATATTACACGTCAGGCATGGAGACCCTATATTACACATCAGACACAGAGACCCTATATTTCACATCAGGCATGGAGACCCTATATTACACGTCAGACATGATGGCCCTATGTTACACGTCAGACATGAGACCCTATATTACACGTCAGACATGATGGCCCTATGTTACACGTCAGAAATGATGGCCCTATATTACACGTCAGACATGACGACCCTATATTACACGTCAGACATGAGACCCTATATTACACGTCAGACATGAGACCCTATATTACACGTCAGACATGATGACACACTTACCAGTTCAACCTTTGGCCCAAACCCTTCAAATATCTTATGGGCTTCCTCTGCCTTTTTCTGTAAAGAATAAAATGAAAACATTCCGATTAGCACAAAATAGAATATACAGCGCGTTGGCTGGCTTACTAAAGAAATGACATTTCGATTAAACCGAAAACTGCTGTTGATACACTACACCAAATGCATTACTTCCACCCACAAAGCAAACAACTACTGTACACCGTGTCCCATTAGCGGTGTCATTCATTGTTGGTTTAATCTCTTTGGCCAAACAGCCTCATAAAGACCCCTTTTTAAAGCCAAGTTAATATCTGAATGGCACATGCAGTGTAATCCTGGCTCTGGAGTCTGTACCCTTACTTTGCCCCATTTTGAATTAATGTGAATTTCTCCAACTACACTGACATCTCCTCATCTCCAATGGCATTCGCAGCTACTGAAACACATAAATTAGCCTTCGAAAAGAAAAACATACATACATACATACATACACACATATATAAATATATATATACATATACACATATATATACATATATATATATAGTGCCCTTCACAATTATTGGCACAAGATGAGTAAAAAAGCAAGGCTGTTTAATTTAGGTTTTTCCCTTTTCTTTCTCCTGCTGAAGGGGTTAAGAGCTGCCCAAGCAGGACACTGATGGAGTGACAGCCTGCCCTGCCAGAGTGCATACTGAGACCTGACCTGCAGTAACCCTGGGCTCGCTCACACACAATCAGTCGCTCTCTCTCCGCCTCTCATTCACTTGCTCTCTCATGGTCACTCTCACTCTGACTTAAAACATGTTACTCAGGGTGTTTCAAATTAGTGAAGAACATGAGAAGCCACAACAACATAGAGGGGTCACTGACACTACAGGGCAACGACACACACTACAGGGCAACGACACACACTACAGGGCAACGACACACACTACAGGGCAACGACACACACTACAGGGCAACGACACACACTACAGGGCAACGAAAATTCCACATATACTCCAGCCTATATCCAGTGTGCAGACCAGGGTAACAAACATGAACCAGACTGTCACTCACATGAATAGCAGGTGGCATTGCCTTCAGCAATGCACTTACCAGTAACCTTAATCGCATAGACATCAGTATACATGGCCAATTCGTAGCAAAGTATTAAATAAATGCAATACAATGATCTACAGATTATGCTGGCACGTATTCCTTGCTGTGAATTAGCACTGTATGATACGGGACAGCCATCCATTTTTTCTCTCTTTCAGAAAGTGACTGTAAGATGAATTGTAGGGGTCTGCAGCTGTGGTGTGAGAAGAGGAATGGGTCCCGTTTTGTGTAAGCACGGGTATGTCATACACATCAGGGCACCCGTACCCACCCGGTTCTCATCGTAGATGATCTGCACGATGCTGCGGTGCTTGTGCTCCACTGGGGGAGGGGACACTGGCCTTTCTGGCTCCACCGGCTTCGCCGCTTCCTCTTCCAGTTGTTGCTAAGATACACGAATACAAACGTTGCCTTGTCAACCCTTTATATATACACTGATCAGCCACAACATTAAAACCACTGACAGGTGAAGTGAATAACATTGATTATCTTGTTATTATTTTGGTCCTGTGCTCTAGCACGGAGCTTGAAAGGATACAATGACAATGAGGTTGAAGTGCACAGCAGACTCTCTGCTTCTCATCCATATCGGATATATATAGAAATTATAGAACCTTTTGGACATAGTCCCCCCCATTTTTGGGCATCAAAAAATATTGGACAGTTTATTTCATTTTTAAAACGAGCCTCAAACCATCACTCTGCTGCAAGATATGGAGTAGATATGGATGGATCACTT
Organism: Ilyophis sp. 1 JC-2022; assembly: GCA_022702515.1. NCBI lineage: Eukaryota > Metazoa > Chordata > Actinopteri > Anguilliformes > Synaphobranchidae > Ilyophis > Ilyophis sp. 1 JC-2022. Next base: position 62,096,988 of record CM040401.1, on the reverse strand, counting down.
TAAAAAGATATTTCACCTTCCTGTGATATAAGTAATTTTGTGGACCCTACCCTATTATATTTGCATAGAGTGAATACTACCAACATCAGCTGTCCCTGCTGACCATTAACGGCATCCCTGGTAGTCCCGGTTGTCAGCCTCCCCATTCACTCGCATTCATTTTCGGGACCTTACCAAAATGAATAGTTTTAAAGCACAAACTAACTACGGCAGATAATACATCGATAAAAGAGAACAGAACGGTGAAAAAGTACGAAAAGGATATGCGACCAAATATAAAAAATTATTACTTTATTTCTACATTATGTTAAACTGTCCAATATTTTTGATGCCAAAAAATGGGGGACTATGTACAAAAGATTCGATAATTTCTGAACGGTTCATCCGATATGGATGAAAATAGCCTCATATTAAAGCTGACAGTCTGCACTTCAACCTCATTGTCATTGTACACTAAAAAGTACACTAAGAGAAAAACTTAGTGTACACAGGGATACAGGATTTTAAGTCCGCTTTATGCAAACATTCTTGGAAACAACCTGTGACATATATGCAAAATCATTAATTACGCAACAATGCAAAACTAAGCCCCACCCAGCCAGAAACAAATCGCACAATATGGAGATTGTGAAAGTTGTTCTTCCTAGGCCTGTGAAGAAGAAGCTACAGATCTCATGACACCATTTCAAAAGCGAGCCTTCAATTGGCGAAACAGAAAACCGAGCTGGCCAAAGTCGTCAGCTCGCATCCTGTCAAATTCAATCTGCCCTCCACCAGTTTCAACCGAGGTCACGACTGAAAAATAATCTCCTCTAAGGCTCCATCTAGACTTCACAGCGAGTTCATCTGATCCCCATCTTCCATTTGACAAAGCATTGCAGGATTTATCACCTTATTTCATTCATTTTTTTATTATTATTGAATAAAAACATTTTTTTTAAAGAACTTTGGCGACAAATGTGAGACCTTCAGTGGACAAAACACTGGACAGGGGACTGTTTACATACAAAGGTTACGCAAACAAACAGGTTACAGACAAGAAATTTGCTTCACTTGGAATATAAAGACAAATATAAACGATAAATACTGGGAACAGCTTCTCCTCTAGGTCAACAGCAGACTGCATTCCATTCTAACAAGTCTAAATTCCAGCAAGATAGCACAGGGCCAGAAAGTTAATGCTCACTGCAACAGGAGGTCAGGGTATTTGCAGTAGAGGAAGGAAGCCAGATTGAACTGATAAGCCTCAAGCCAATTTCTTACCTCCCCCAGGAATGAACTGAATGGGAAGCGATTGGAGGCCCTACACACACAGTAGCCTAAATGTAACCCCACATTAACAGAGCCAAAGTGCAGTAAGTCATTACTTCAAAAATGTTCCTGAGCTCGAGACCAGGGAGAGGGGATTGGTGCCAGACATTAATGCAGATTAATGCAATGCAAAAATATATCCTGATGCCTCTCCTCCTATAAGTGGCTTGACCATTTTACGCGACTGATCCTTGGACATCCGAGATGTGACCAAGCTCTGACAGAAATGTCCTTAGAGCATTTGAAGGAAGGGCAAAGGTTCAGTCCAGTCAGTGCTCTGCAAATCTGTTTACATCACGTAAAGAGGACTTACAATCTGAGCCATGTCCACCTGTCACATTACCAGGTGTGAGACACTGGTTTTGCCATTTCATAGTTCTTCTTAGCCAATGCTACTTGTGTTACATGGCATTTCCAAACAGAATTAGCTAACAGCTACCATTCACAATTAGATTGATGCAGGAAGTGCAAAACTGGACAGATGAGATAATCAGGTTTACCTGATCTAAATTTAGAAGTTGCATCTCAGAAAGTTTACAGGAAAGAACCATCTCCTTAGTCTGTGTTTAGCTAGGTCCATTAAATACTTTCCTACCGTTTCAATTCAAAATGATTGCTATTAATATTGAGCACTACTGATATACATTTTTTTAAAGTATTGTTTTTAGGGAAGGATCTCAAGTGGCTTTTCAAGAAAAGCTGATACCAGGGTATCTTTCCAGAGCAGAAATCACAGTTTGACTAAAGGAAACCCACACAGTATGCTGCAGTACTGAACACAGAATTAATGTAATTAACAGTGAAAAATTCTAACCTGAAATACCACAGATAAACACAGATTCAACCTCAATGTGCAAAATATTTTCGTATGTTCCAGGGAAGCTAACACGTCACATGACAACAAATGTAATTTTAGAACAACATTCGGAAAATTTCTGTCCCAAGAGATTCTTATTATTATGCAAATTGCCAGACAGCTCCGAGAGGTGGCACTGAAAATCTTCAACTTGTCTCCACATCATCACCTTGAGATTTATCTACTGCTCTCGGGAATGAAACGCAGGCTCTATTTTTAGGTTCCTCAAGCACCTGGCAGCTCAAGTTAATACAAACACCTACAGTAAGAACAAAGAGCCACAGGCATAAGCCCATCTCTCCTGTTGTACAAATGCTTTGACAGACTATTGAGCTCTTAACTGGCAAATTGTAAGCCCACAGCAAGAACTATTTAGCACACAGGGAGAAAAAATAACGAAGCATCGTCTTGAAACATCTTCTTGATTTTCTTTCCTCCTCAACATGCACAAGTTACACAGCAGTGACCAGTGCCTCTGCTTTGTTGTACAGTCCAGCCGGCTACACTGTTTCTACCTCCATTCCGTCTGCAGACTCAAATCGTTGATCCAAAGCACTCTCCAAGGCGTGACCGGCACATCAAACACTTGGGTAGCCGTCTGCCTTGTCAATTACCAAGCCTGACAACAGTTTGTTTAAAAAAAGATACAAATTTGCAATCCAAGTAGATGAGTTGCAATTTGACTACTTTTAATCCAAACTGCCATACAATAAATTTTATTTGATTCTTAGCATGACGCATGACATTAGCCCAGGGGTGGCCAATTCCAGTGCTGGGGGGCCGGTGTGTATGCAGGTTTTTGCTGCCACCAGTTACCCTGGCTCAATAATTTAATTAATGACATACGCTAACATCGATTTACTCATAAATTAGACCACAACAAAATGCAACAATACATGCATACTGGCACAGGAACATTCATCAGCTTCTGTTCATATTGCGGGATGTAGCTAAAATATCAGATTATCTAAATGATTGGGCTAATTAAATAATTGATAACAGCTGGAAGCAAAAACCTGCATACACACTGGTCCCCCACGACTGGAGTTGCCCACCCTTGCATACACACTGGTCCCCCAGGACTGGAGTTGCCTACCCCTGCATACACACTGGTCCCCGATGACTGGAGTTGCCCACCCATGCATACACACTGGTCCCCCAGGACTGGAGTTGCCCACCCCTGCATACACACTGGTCCCCCAGGACTGGAGTTGCCCACCCTTGCATTAGCCCCTTCCTTAATCAGAGGTAAAAAGGGGGAACTCAGGGCAACAGAGCACTTGTGTATCACAGAAGCGTTATCTTACATTAGAAATATGATACAATCAACGGCAAAAGTTGTTTGCAAGTAGTTTTCTTGCAAATAGAAATTTCAATAAAAAACAGGCGGCTGTGGCAGTTAGTCATTTGCACACTGTGGTCTTGTTGAGCAGTAGTCAACAGTTAAGAGGATCATGACCACATTTCAGTGATAGTTATCCAAAATTCAGAGTTGTCTGAGAATTACTCCCACCAACATTCTATAAACAAACATAAACAATGTCTTTCTTATCCGAACAACTACTCTATAAAATAAGGCAAACGTGTATAAATAGCATCGGCATGAAGTATCACCACCATAAATAACAGAAAATTACAAACTGCCCATGTTGCATCGTGGTCACATCATTTCCTGTTTAAAAGTGGTCTGCCCGTGAAAACACTGCTGCTCAAGTTAACCAAAAAGAACGTTGTGTTAAGGACGTTTCATGGCTGTGCGAAAACAACGCAGTTCCCGTGCAACACTGTTGCGAAAGCGCTGAGAAAATTATGCTTCTGCGCCGGTTGTGCGCAGTGGTTGTGCGTACATGTCATTACACTAGAGGCCGGCCGATTAATGGCATTTATCTCCCCTCCTTTTTTTTTCTTTACACATCTTTTCTTTTACACAGCACTACACTAAAAAAGATTTTTGGGCAAGTGCGGAGTGTGGATAAATAGAGACAATGCTCATTTTTTATTTTCAAATATTTTTTGTGTTCAAGTGAATACATAAGTGTTAAATAAATGTTAATTTAAGTTCAGCAATTTTGTGTCTCATTTGATTGCTTGTACGTCGCATGCACGGCCAGTGGAACGGTTACGCGATGCTAACCCTACGCAGACCACACCACCGCGATGCTAACCCTACGCAGACCACACCACCGCGATGCTAACCCTACGCAGACCGCACCACCGCGATGCTAACCCTACGCAGACCCCACCACCGCGATGCTAACCCTACGCAGACAACACCACCGCGATGCTAACCCTACGCAGACCCCACCACCGCGATGCTAACCCTACGCAGACCACACCACCGCGATGCTAACCCTACGCAGACCCCACCACCGCGATGCTAACCCTACGCAGACCCCACCACCGCGATGCTAACCCTACGCAGACCACACCACCGCGATGCTAACCCTACGCAGACAACACCACCGCGATGCTAACCCTACGCAGACCCCACCACCGCGATGCTAACCCTACGCAGACCACACCACCGCGATGCTAACCCTATGCAGACCCCACCACCGCGATGCTAACCCTACGCAGACAACACCACCGCGATGCTAACGCACAACCATAAAAACAACCTTTAGGGTGTATTAACCCAGTACATCCAGATGCTAACGCTACTGCAGAAATACACCAATTAACTCCAAATTAAGTAAAATGGCAAGGATTGAGGAACAATACCAGGGAAAGGAGAGACAATATGTTGCATTAATCACTTACATTCAGCCAAAGAGCTTTCAGTACAGTGAGGAAAGGGGACGTCCCCTGAACATTACCTGCTTCTTCTTGAGTTTAAAGATCTGCTGCTCCACCTTGGCAATCTCGCGGTCCACGCGGTCCATGCTCTGGATCAGCTCCTCCTTGGACAGCTTGGAGGGCGAGGCGTCCTGCTCGTCACCCACATGCTGAGCTCCAGGAGAAGCAGCCTCGGCTTTCACATTGAACTGGGAATCCTGGAATGAACAGGCTCGGTTAGTCCAAGCAGCCGACAAACACAGTGCCTTCTCACAGAGACCATCACTGAAGAACAAATTTAACCAATGTGTGCAACAAACCCAAATAATTACGTACAGTTAACCAAACCATTTCAAAAAGCAGGATGAGTGAGTTAGCTGGATAACTGCACCGAGTAAAACCCGAAACCCTCACAAATATAGAACATAGACCGAACTAAAAAGAGCCGTTCCGGGTTTTACTCCACGTAGTTATCCAGCTAACTCAGCAATCCTGCCTTGTGAAATACCCCCCAGGTGATTCTAGAAGTTAGAATAATTTTTTTTGTGGTGGAGTTTGAGAATGGCCACTGTGAGACTGATGACAGTATCTACCCAAGAATGAATGTAGACAGACCGAGACCAAGGACGTACGATAGCGAGATGCGAGAAAATGTTGGAGCCTCCTCACCTTCTTGACCTCTCCAGCAGACCTCAGACCATCCTGTATGGAGTGGGGGAGAGGCAGGACAATCCCTCCCGACTGTGTGCGCGGGAAATTGGCTTCAGAGACCCCCTCAATGCGCGGCCGCTTGGAATCCTCGTGTTCGGACGGGGCGAACACATTGTGGAACTGCTGCTCATAGGCAAGCCTCCTCTCCGGAGGCCTGAGGGGAACAGCAGAGTGGCGTCAGCGTTACGCTCTCTTTTTACCACAGATGTTACAACTACTGACAAGTCGCTCAGCGTTGCACGTTTTGGCTGGGCTAGCTATCAACATGCACGGAATGGTGGGGTGCTGAGGACAGAACATCAATAATTAACACAGCAATGCAGGCCCTGGAATGTCCCGTTACCCAAAAAGAACCAAGACAAGAAAGCACAGAATGAAGACAGAGGCTGTACATCAAATTACATTTTGATCACAATCGGGGGGGTTTCGGACAGGTTGGCGAGTAAAAGATTAAGTGGTCAAAAGAATGAATGTCAAGCGCTGAGGAGGGTTTATCCATGCACAGGCCACACATTCCCCATTTAATTTTACAAAGCAGGGAGCCGGGAATAAACAGAGTAGAGATTTTAGAGGCAGAATATTCCCTGGATCAGCACAACATGTCTCTTTTGATTTTATTACTTTGGATAACTTGACACCAATTAGCCAACCTAACAAAATCCATGAATGTAGCCAAGCGGCGCAGATCTTACCTCTCGGCTCCTGGGTGGAACTCTGAGAGCAGGGAGGGCCTGCGTCGCTGCTGCTGCTGGGAGGTGGAGGTCACCTCCTGCAGGTGTGCGCGGTAGTCAGGAACCGCAAAGTCCTACAACACACACAACCGGCACAGTCAGACTGGACCTAACCTCACCACCCTACAGGGCCAATAGTCTGACCTGACTGACACCCTGCTGTGCAATAACTCCATACAAATTCTAGGGTTGAGCAAGGCTAAAAAGCCCCGGGGTGGCTTCTCACAAAATGTGATCTTGTATCGTCAACCGTTATTTTACTAGGAAGTCCCATTGAAACTCTTGACTAAGATATGGCAAGAAAAGCAGGTGGGGCTGCCTTATGTAGGTGGAGCTCAATTGGCGGGACAACGCTTCACCACAAACGCATTTATTTTTGTGACAGTGTTCTTAGGCATGGCGTATGTTTGATTTTTGTTCCTAGCAACTTGATTATTGGTCAAAGCGACTAGTGAAGTGTTGCCAGAGGGGCTGCAGACCCCTTCATCAGATAGATGACATGGCAAAGCCCTGCTAAAATTATATACTTTTCCCCCTGCCAACCTGATGGTTAAATGTTAAGCCAGAGAAAGCTGTAGGGGGTTTCTGTCCCATACATAGCAGGGCAAGTGGGCAACATGTTAAAATATTCATTCACAAAAGCTGCAAGACCACCGTTGTTTCCTGTCCTTTAATTTCTGCATCTTCAACAATCTCTTGGGGAAACTGAAATGTTGGTATTTTTTACCAATGACTACCCCTACATTTCTAGTGCAAGACACGGGTCAATCCAATCAGCACACAATGTACCATAGCAAGAGCAAGGCAATACAAGTCAGTATACCTTACAGTGCAAGTTCAAAAACACACACACAAAAAAAAAACTTCTGGGTTACAAATGAATGCATAATGTGCAATGAACTCTTCTAGTTCTAGGAAAATCAGATTCTGGGAACCACTCAATCGACTGGAGCAAATAAACTACCTAACCTTTGCATTGTGCACTCTGGCATATTAAATACTTTTTTTTTAAAATAATCAATTAAGGTTACATTTTGGGTAGCAACAGTCACAACAGCAAACCTGAAAAACACTACCTTATCTAATCAAAGTACCTTTGTCGTCCATTACAATTTTCCAGTCAAAACAACCGATAAGAAGAAACTGGGATGTGCCAACATCCTGGGTCATCAAGGCCACCCATTACACAAGTTCAGCTGGCTGACTAACCGGTAATTAAAACTGAAGTGCAGAGAGGGAGTTTAATTAGACATTTGGTATAAAGTGTACCTCAATTCCTCATTTCTCCACAATCTGCAACGGTGAACTTTTCCACCTTAAACGCATATAACATTGATATTGAAATCTGGCTCTCAAATATTAAACCGGTCCTGGTTTTCTTTCGCCCAGGTAATTACCTGAACAATTAGTGCTACGGTCTTCACACCTGACTCCCAGCGAAAACCAAGTGTCAAAAATGTCTTAGTCATATAGAAACAAACCACAAAACTGACTGGTTGAATTGGGGGGGGGTCCATAGATGCTCAGTTAGTATACAGTAGGCGCCTCTGCCATAAGCACAGCCCGGCAAAAAGTGCCTACAAACTCTATCATTGCCTGCAGAATTTCATAACAAATCATGGTTCAGCAATAAAAATAAGTTCAATACAAATAAACGCACAGAATTATATAGGAATATATGACACAAATTGAGCCATTTTAAAGCAAATGCTTTTCAAAAAGTGTCCCGTCTGCAGGCCCTACAGTGCTTATGTACTGGTAATGCAATTTACAAGGGCAGCGTTACAACAAAAACACTTGTGGCTACAGATCCTTCTGATTGGTAGGCATACACATACAGTGACTGAAACAGAAAGGCTTAACAACAGGGAGCAGTTGTGTGTTCAGTATGGGCGGGGCACCCTTACCTGCTGGTTGCGTGCGGAGCTGAAAGTGTTCTGGACAGAGTGGGGCGGGTAGCGGCTCTGTTCACTGCTGAAGGCCCCCTGGCCGGGTGGGTACCCCGAGCTGGACATCCTAGCTTGGGCCGGGGGCGTGTCACTAAACGGGGATCAGGGCCGCAGCGTCTGCATGGCAGGACAGACAAACCGCCTGGGACAAAGGACACGGACAGAGAGAGAATGGCAGGTTCATTCTCAAAGCCTTCAAGCAACATTAATCACAAGCTTTATTGCAGGGCAGGAGGATCGGAGTCTTCTTCGCAATACTACTTCCCCAAATGAGAAAGGGAAGGAGAAAGTAGAACATTTATGAAAAATAACAGCATTTAAAATGCATTACACTGCAGCCGTTCTGGAAGAACGCACACAGGGCCCACTTCCCACGGTTACTGGCATGGGCGATAGCAGGAACACGGAGAACAAATGCCTCCACCAACCGACAATATGGTGCACTTGCACAGGGCATATGAGGGCGAAGCTCCCCCCGGCATGGCAGAGACAGCGTGAGAGAGCGAGACAGAGAGGAGCAGAGCGACGCGGCTCCACAGTGACTCAGCGGTTTGTTCAGCCCTCCCCGCCCACTCGCTCGCCGGCTCGTCTCTCACACACAATGCCCAACCTGGGGTCAAGCGCTCCCTTCAACGCTCCGCAGGAAACAAAGCCTGTCTATTAGGCCCTGGCTACTGCTGTGGCAATACAAGCCTCGGGCCCTCGGCTGGGAGGGGGTGGGAACAGGACCCTTTGATTCACCCCGCCATGTTTTAAAGCTAGATCGTGTTGCAAGAAGCAGAGGGAAACGAGAGCTTTTTGAAACGGAGACCGAGATAAATAAATAAATGAACAACGCTAATTGCGCACGCTTGTCTTCGGCGCAGCAGTCACATCGCTGGTAGTTCAGATGCACCTCAACGTCTCGCTGACAGCTGACAAAGGAGGAGGACGATGCAAGCGTCAGAAAATAAGGCTACTTCAAGAAGCAAGCAGAGCAAAACGCACTGCAGGCCTACTTTAATCCTCACAAGGTGCCGGTAACCAGCGGCACTTGCATAACGTACATCTGAAAGGGGTTCAGGTTTGGACACGTTAAACTAAAGAACAGCGAGCACAGTACCAGATGCGTATTTCATAAAGCAAACTAGCCTCTGCAAAGCACTGCAAGGAGAAAATGCTGCTGTCGACAGCACATATAAATCTTATGTGCCACTGTAAACAGCTGGACAAGAGTAAGCCACTTGAGGATTTTTAGTGCAACATCGGCCCAAATACTGACCTATTTAAGACAACAACTGCATGGCATATGGCTTAAATTTTTCCAAATGTATATATACACTTCAAACACATGATGAAACTCAGTATTTGTTTGATACAGTATCCATTCTGTGACGCTTACACAACTGGAACTACTAAGGCTACAATGTGAACATTAATTACCTTCATAAACTAAGAAGATATTTAAGATAACATTGCTACACAGCAGGCCATATGAATCCCTGAAAGTCCATAGCTTCTATAATAATACTATTGCTCACCAGTCATCATGTCAGATTGCTTTACTGTCATGATATCCTCCTCTGCTCAGAAAGGCTAATTCCCCTTAAATTCCCACATGAAATGGAGGCAAATTTGCGATGGATAAAGTTATATCTTCTTTTCCCCTCATTGTAAAAATATGCTGCATGTAATGACAGAACTTTTCATGTTTTAAGTTACATGCAAGCCTTATAAAAGGGGTCATATGTGCAAGAGACTCTACTATGAAATTTGCTTTGTTCATATAGTACTCTGTAATGCTTCACAAAACAAAGACTTAAAAAAATACTTTAACTAAAATGAAAACTGAACAATGCACATATGGCTTAAATCCTCTACAAATCTCAAACAACATTAATATAACGGGGCATTCCGAGAGATTACGGCAGCACGGTCTGCAATCTACGCACATGAAAACGCATGAAACCTTAAAGGAGGCATGGGTAAGCAAGAAATGGCAATGTAAGACAAATCCACGCGCACGAAATAACGAGAGCATGTCATGTCAGTGATGAGGATGACGTGCATGACATTGGAATGGAATTACCATGATGTAGTTCAATTTAAAGTAAAAAAAATTATAATTCACTTAACGGTACATAATTCCCAATGCATAATCATGTAACGAGTGTTCTGAAAGCCAAAATAAATTACTGCAACTTGTGGCGATACAAAATCAATGGTTTTCTGTGCACCATTGCGACTAACTGCATGGCAAGTCATACTGTATTAGTCATTAAGTTACAGGCCTAGTGATTTCCTCAGGTTGGAGTTCCAGAAATGGTTATACTGCTTTAGTCACGTTTTGTATCTATAACAAAACGCTGCAACCAATCCCATGGCTCAATGTTGGCTATTGTTTGCAGTTATGGTGATTAGTCAAGTTTTTTAAATGGCAACCTACAGTGAGATAAACATAGCTATACGACACGGCAGGGTAAACTGCAGAGACCAAAAGTGAGAGTGATCTTCTGTCACAAACCGAAGAAGGGATTAAAAGACGCTGTGAAACAAATGACAACTCCAACTCCAGGCAGAAGCCAGTTCACCCCTGTTCCATGGACAGTGATACATTTCATTATCTAGAGAGGAAACCACGCTCCAAGCACTGCCAGGCAACATGGACATCAGCATATGGCTCAGTCCTTTGATTAGCTTTCAAGAAATCTTTAAGGCTTAGAGAACACTGTGCTGCCGAGGCTTTGTCAAAAACATCTGCTGCGCGAATGTCAACCGGATGGCGGCACGCTCCGATTGGAATCCCAAAAATGGGCAATTAAAAAAAATAAAAATAAAGTGTAAACATTTCTGAATCGTGCAAAATAAATTGTGATTTACCACAGGCACTTCTAACCTTAAATAAGTGACCAGAATAAAATTTAATCTACATAGATCTTGCACCTGTGGGGTAATACGACGAAGCTGGATTACTGAGTTAGCTGGATAACTGCAGAGTAAAACCCGGAACACTCCCAAATCGGAAACATGGACTGAAGTAAAAGGAGCTGTTCCGGGTTTTACTCAGTGCAGTTGTCCATCTAAGTCAGTAAATCTGCTTCATAGTGTACCCGCCCGGTAATCAATTTCTAAGCAGGCAGCCATGGCATACTTCCATCTCCTGCATCACAAACAGCAGTCTAATTATCCCGCAATCCAATGTAGATACAAAATACATTTGACCAGTAACCAATCTGACACTAAGATGAATGGAGTTAGAGAGCACTGTTCAAAGATGTTTAGCACATTGGTTTAGCACATAGCCTAGGCTAAATAAGAACAATAATAACCAATTGTATTAGCTGGATAAAATGATGCCTAACCACAGTCAATGCGGCAGCCTGCTCTCGCACAAATTTATTTTCTGCTCAGACTGTCCACAAAAACATAGTGGTAATTACACGCCCAAAGTCAAGCTACATGCTCATTTTTCCCAGAGGATTAAGCAAGACGTTATGGACTAAAGGCAATGGAAATAAACATAGCCCTCCTTACTCAGAGGTCATCTTGAGTTGCCTGTGAGTCCAACGTTTTTTAAAAGATTGAAAGTCAATCTAAGTTGAACGTCAGCAAGCAATGCAATACAGCATAAGTAAAAACATAGATTTGCAGCTGGACACTGAAGAATACCACAATGTTATAATGGGACACAAAGAGAAAGGCAGGCAGTGGTTGGCAATGAGCCAGGACTTCAACAAGGTTTCTGTGTATCAAGGTCAGTATGTCCCCAGCATGTACTAATGAACACACCCCACAACACCAGTGACCTACCAATTCAGTTTGTGCCTATTAAAAAATTAATTAAAAGTTAATAGAAGAGCAATACTATTAATATTCTGTTTTGTTTTGAAAACATATTCTGTATATAATACACTGGTCCTTTGCATGTCTTGTTTACAAAGTTTAAAAAAAACACATCATTCTTGCAAACAAAAAGAGCTCTTCTCAACTAGGACATACCTACAGAATACCTCATAAGTACCTCTTTTGAATTCTACCTCACATTTTCCTTATATAGCAACAAAATATGATTTTGAATGTGAACAAGAAAATAACTTATGGCTAAATATTTAAAGAGTTGTACCATAAAATGAGAAATACTACAGGACTGAATCTCTGAAGAGAAGGTGTGTATTGTGTAGGAACCTTTTTTTTACAGAAAGATAGCTTTATAATTTCATCATAAGTTCAAATCAATGAATAATGCCACTATGAATTACATGGATCCTTCAGCAATGGTGAAGCTGGTGAATAAAATTGATGAAACAGCACTGAGAGCATGCAGATAGTCAAAGACCTGCCTACATGTGACAAGCAAATTGTGACAGGTATCAAAGCTATTTCACTCATACAAATGTTTCCAGCTAACAAACATTTTCACTTGAAAAGTTCACCTGAGAACATCTCCCTCTCTTCTAACATGAACAGCATCAGAGACAAGACTGAATATCTGTCTTGAAACGAAAAATGTGAAGAGAACAATGTGCTATGATGTCAGTAGGCAAAGTCTGAAAAATAATTGTTTTTCCTTTGACATAACACCATAATAATTGAAACTGCCCAAAACCATTTTGACAAACTTGCCTCAAAATGCAATAACGCTATGTCGTAATGAATTTGCTATACTTCAATTAAGCCACATTATCTAACCAAAAATACTCACTTATATCACTGTTTAGCAAGCAGCTGAAACTCTCCAGACATGCATTCATTTTCAGATAGATTTTACTCCTATAGACACCATCGTTCAGTTTGGTTCACAGATTTTAAAGCCGTTTACAGTGAAATCAGTGTTAACCAGCATCCTGCAAAGACTGATTTTTGCTCGGTTTTATAAGATCAGAATCCCTCGAAGGAGCATGGATTTTACACTAAATATCCAATGGTAGCAAAGGGCATCAAAACTTGACTGGTCAAAGAAAACCCTTTGCGTGCAGAGTGAATTATGGGTTCGTTTACTAACATTTTGTGCAACACTGAATACAGGGCCAAGTGTACTTACAATTAGCTAACAAATAAGAATCGAATTGTTATAATAATAACAAATGTTAATATGCTTACTTGACTAGCTAACAGCTAATGTGTCGGTATATGGGAAAACTTCATAGAGTACCCATCTAGAATAGCGTTAGCTAGGTACACTCAATACGTTTTGGTCTATTAATATTACATTGGCCATCTGTTTCAAGATACCTCGCCACGTAATAATAACTAGAAAATTATAATTTCATAGCCAGTGAATAACGTTACGAGGTTTGGGACAATGTTGGCATAACTAACAAATTAACTAACAGTTAGCTAATACAACGGTTTAATGATCTGCATGTTGACTTGCTATCAATAAACACGTTTCGAATTGGGTCGCTACATAGCAAGACACGTAGTTGATATTGTCACGAGAAATAAATATGGCTTGTGTGTTCAAAACCCATGATTAAAATCAAGGAAGTACGACCAATTTCAGCTGTTAGTTGGCTAACTATTTGCTACCAATTACAGGGAAACTAGCTCGCTAATGTTAGCTAGCTCATTTTTACGTTACACGTTAGCCATATTTCAGTTATGGTTAGCTAGCTTGCTAGCGTTAGCTAGGTTGCTGATTGGCTGGACAAAACGTGTTTGGTTTCATTTCTATATAGTATATGAGGCACTTACTTTGTATTTATGGTTGAACTATTAGGTTACCTATATAATTCGCTAACCTGGTGGCAAAATGTGCAGCTAGATTCCGCATTCAACGTTAGCAAGCTAACCACAGCATTCAACGTTAGCAAGCTAACCACAGCATTCACCTTTGCATTAGCTAGCTAACAACCCAACCGCCATCTTGCAAAAGGAACTCCACTTGCACTAGCACAGCAACACCAACGTTAGCATTTGATTGTATTTATACGCCATTCTGCCTGTTTAACGCAAAGAAAATAGCTCACCTCATGTCTACAGAAAGACGTCTTTATCCCAAATAAAATTGTATTTTTCTACTGTCTTCTTGGAACAAATTCTTGTAATTCAGCAAGTGACAGGTTTCCTGTGACTGCTGCGGACAGTGCGCTGCACAACACTACCTTGCTCTATGGTTGTATTTGTCCTTGCAGGAAAATATGCATGTTTTCAGGACCAATTGAAATATCAATTAAGTGTTCATGCAAAAAAATAAAAAATTGTAAGAAAATTATTTCAATTAATTTAAACTGTATTTAAAAATAAATATGATGGAAGTATACAACATCTATACGATAAATTAAATTTTATATACCATGAAGGACAGCATAGTGTGACAATAAAACCTTCCCCATAGACGGCTCAAAGTTTTGCTTACCCCACCCAGATAAGTCTCTGTATATCCCACTTAGATTTTACCAATATTACGTTAAGACTGCAATAATAACCACGTGAAGAGTTATATTGTTTTTCCCCCCGATGAGCCTAAACGTATTTTTAATAGGCCTTACATCATGCTAGCAATGAATATTTGAGGCGGCTAATGTTTCACCTATGATAAAGTAGCTACATATTTATTAAAGTACATTCATAATTTTCCCATACGTTTGTTCTGCAACGTGTCACTTGTTTTTGTTTGTAACATTGCTGTACGTTGGCTGTGGCCGCAGCGTGGAACCCTGAGAGAAAAGAAAGTGTTGCCACACGGACTGTTTATACTACTGTAATGGTCGTTCGATAATGTTGTTTAGCGTAACGTTACTTGTCTCATGTTTTTTATGTTCTTTGTACTTTATTTTGTTAAAAGTTATTTACTACAGATATTCACAGGCTTCATGGAGTAAGCATTTGCTTAAATTAAATGGAAGAGAGGGTGGACGGTCTCGTATTTCTCGAAATACAGCTAGAAAGTATGTGTATCCATGGCAATCCGAACACAAGAACTCGATTAAGGAAGTCCGAGCCCTCCTAGTCACTGCACATCCAGATGATGAGTGCATGTTCTTTGCACCTACAATTTTACAACTCTTGCAATCAAATGCATCAGTGCATTTGTTGTGTTTGTCCTCAGGTATGTTTTGAATTCAGTCAAGTTTCTACAGTCTTGTATTTGTAGGTTTCCTGCTAGCTTGGTAAATTATCTAACAAATGTTAATTATCTGCTGGTTTTAATCTAGCAAAGCATTCATTTATGCCATTCAAAGCCAACTCGCTTGTTATAAGTTTTCTGCTTCCTAGTGTCTTTACAACTCCATCGGTAATTAGTCTGCTTGCTTGATTGATTAGATTGAGTACTTGGCAAACTAGCTAGTTAAATAACCGCCTGAATACAGTTAGCTATATTTTACCCCCTTAGTGTAACTCATTTGCTGTCGAAAGTTATAAAAGTTTATTTTGCCCCTTTAGTGCCTTCCTTCACTAACACGGGACCATGTTCACTTAAAATTTTTTGGCCGTTTCAGTATATTTATTATACTTTTATTTAGTACTCGGAGACACATTAGGGATCAGAGCCCTCTTTCACAAGAGTGCCGAGTTTGCAGACAAACACAATGAATGATACACTGTTTACTATTTACAAAACACAAAATTATTTGTTTATAATTGTGTGAGTGTAAATGTATAAAGTGGGCAAATGCATCTACCTCAATACATTGACTGAATTCATACATCTTCTATGTCAAACATCTGCAACTGATTTCACACAAATATAAGGAGATTGTCAGTGGGGAAAAGCAACAAAAATCACAAAGCAATATTGATTATTGTGTATTGTTCCAGCAACTAGGCTATAGCTACGGGAAGGTTGTAATTTAATTAAGCAGTTTGTATTAAATGCCTTCAAAACTTTGTTCAGGCAACTACTACAATCAAGGATTGAATCGGCAAAGGGAGCTTTGTGACAGCTGTGCTGTGTTGGGGATACCATCCTCTCAAGTCACCATCATAGACTGCAAGTAAGAGCAATATACTATACTATAGCCTCTGCAAAAAAACATTTTTTCACAGAAGTGTAGTTGAACCTTGTTTAGTAACTTTAGCAAAAAAATAAATGTGGGGGAGTGAGGTGAGCTTTGTTTCCTTTATGCTCATTGGCCAAATGGGATTGTGAAGCAAATCAGATCTACATGTTGAAAGTGATATAACTGGCACAGGGGCAATTGGGGTCTTCAGTACATTTACATAAGAAGCTGAACATTCCGTGTATCTTAAATTTACAACCATTACAGACAGCTAAAGCATGTAGATTAGAAATGTATCTCACCATGAACAGTCTGTCAAACCGATTTTGAATGCTTTAGCTATATCCCTCGTCACTGAAGGAGGGATTTACATTTTGCAAGGTTTTGCAATATTTTACATGTCTTTGGAGAGTGTGGCTGATGTTGTGTCACTTTGGGGGTGTTGTAGACTCTTTTGGGGGCCGTCATTCAGAAAAAGAATAGTAATTTTATTATGGAGCACAAATACTGTTGAATTTTGTTTGGGCTTGCAGATGGAATTCCCTGTTGATCTCCAATGATATATGTGTGTATGTGTGTTATTTCCATTTTCAAATGGACGTGGCCACAACAAAACAAATTAGTGATCAAAAAGTGTTTCAAGCTTTTTGTTTGCTTTTAAATGTGCCAGGAAAGCTTGTCTAGATTATTAGTTCAGTATTTTGAGCAACAAATGTCAATGAGCAGACAAATGCCAGTATTTGCACATATTTCTTACAGTGACAAGTGATACCATATGAATAAACAGATGAATAGGTTTTCTCTTCTGCAAAAAGCATTATGCAGGATATGATACAGGATCGTTAGACTCTATTTGCTTATTCCCCGGGTGTCCTTATTGTTTAGAAGCTCCATAGATGTCTGAAGAGCAGTGAATTGTCACTGTATGCAATGCCTTTCACTGTGGCTCCATACAGAATACTAGTTAGAAATTATATCGTGTCTTAAGTGTTCTTACAAAATTCTGTTGCTTTCTTTGATATTACTGTAAAAAAAAAAAAAAATGAGAGTGGGTGTAGGAGAAAGGAGTTTGACTATGTGTGGTAAATGAGCTGCCAAGATATGTTGACCTGTAACAGTTAATTCAATTGTTGACAATAACCTGAGGTGTACAGCTCTTGTGGGACAGTCAGTCGAGAGCCACGCACTACCTCTGGGCCTGAATCCTGCGTGCACGCCCAATAGGAGCTATCAAGCTGGGTTCAACCCCTCCCCCTCTCTGCAGTGCTCTTGAAAACAGTAAGCTGGTCACAAATCAGACTCCCATTCTTAGCACAACAGGCCCAGAGTCAGCACAGTCTGATGTATTGGGCCTCTCTGTCACTGTGGGCCATAAAGTATTATAAAGCCAAAGAGGCATTATAAAGGTCTCTTTCTAAGTACTTGACTCAGAGCCCTCATAAGGCACATCAACAAGCTCCCATTGAAAAGATATAAAATTACTTTTAGATCCTGGAGCTGAACCACAGATGAAAAAATAGCATTCATGTGATTGTGGTAGATGACATTGGTATCCAGGATCTAGTGTATGTTGTTCAGTATGTTTTTGTGTGGTATATTATGCTGAGTTTATCACTGGTTTACATGTATTGCTATGTTTTCTTGCACTCCTCCAGCTTAACTGTAACCAAATGCGTATCATTTTCTGGGAGTGACTTGGTCATGTTTGTGATGTTGCGTTTCATTGCCCACTGTGTTAATATTCCTATGCTGATGCTCATTTGAAAGTGCATATTTGGAGATAAAACAACATTTTGGCAACACAAAGATTCAATGTGTGGAAGAAATAAAGGAGGTCAGCCTTGGTTGGAGCAGAAGGATAAGGACATAAACGGTGTCACGGTTTGGCTGCTGCTCAACTCGAGGGGGGTGGTCGGATCAAGAGGCTGCACCACCCCCAGTAAAGAAGGCTGGGGCTGTGGCTGGTCCTGGTCCAGGCCGCCCCTGGGCCCCATTTATCCTCACTGCCTTTGGCACTGCTGGACGCCCTCCCCCCTTCCAGACATAAACAAAAGGAGAAACGGCCTCTCTAGCTGAAATCGGTCTTGGTGGAATTATGCTACAGTGAAAATATTATCTTAAAAACGGTAAATTACGACGTTGAGAAGTGTGTAGGAAAACACAAGCAGCTGCAGTTTGCTTTTATTTATTTATTTATTTATTCATTTTTTGCCGAATGCACTTATTTCTGAACTTCATAATATGAGAGAGGTCTAAGCAATATCCTCAAATGTAAAAAATTACTTACAAGCTGATGTAATTCATGTTTTTAGTGTAGAACAGTTTCCATTGGGGTGGTGGGTAGCATTGTGTATTGAGCGCACAGATTTGTCAGAATGGCAGTTGTAGTTTGATATATCCTGTAGTTTGATATCATTTATTGGCAGCAGTCATAACTGAGTCATTTCACAATCTGAATTTAGATATCAATGTTAGGCAAAAAAAAAACAACACACCGTACAAAATTTGAAATGCCCCAGTGTGCCGATATTGTCCAGGCCTATGAAGTAATTAACACCTTTTACTGTTTTCTCATTATAAACACTTGATAGTACTGGCAAATGTGCCAAAACAGCAGGTAAAATCGTTTTCAAGGGAGAGATTACTACTGGCTCCAAAACTAGCCCTTCTCTGCTTTGTCACAAATTTGAGTGAACACATCCTTACGTCATTTAGCAGACATCATTCTCTGAAATATTAGATCACTTTATCACACAAATCAGCATATTCGATTAACAGATATGTGGCAAAATAAACACTTCACATATTTATACTGTGCATTTTCTTTTAAAAACAACAACTGTTTTGGACTGGCCAATGTTTTTTTTTTTTTTCTAGAGGAAAGACGTTACAAAACCTGCACACTCTATTTTGAAATGTTTGCTGTAAGGCAACCGTTTATTTTGATAGCTACGTAGTACTTGGTCTACAGTTTGCACACCACAATAGCACCTTACCTCTGCCAAGCCACAACGTTGAAACGGCAATTCCTCGCTTACGGGTTTTTTCAGATTCTGCAGCGAGTGACCCCAGGGGTCTCCAAAAAATAAAAGCAGCCGCATTCCTTTTATTATTGAATCCCCTTGTCCACTAAGCCTCGAAAAACGGACACGGGGGAGAGTGTAACCCTTTACCTATTTCTGTATGACTCTGCTATCCACTTCAGTCAGGCTGGGTGTTTCTGTTCCAATGCTACAGGAGCCATTGCCTTAGCTCACATAAATAAACAACAAAACAACAGCATTTCATTCACACACATTGGTTAGTTAGTCTTATTGCAGTTCCACATAGCACGGTCATGCATCAAAATGACTGACTATATCTTTAGTATGACAGTGTGGCCATAAAACCTGTCCTTAATAAAAGGAAAATAATAAGAAATAGACAAAATGGGTACATTATATCTAGGGGTGCTGTGCTTTACATATCATTCCATGCTCATTCATTTCCACAAGCTCTCTCTAAGTGAACTTTAGTATTATTATTTTTAGCATCTGTCTGCCTCAGTGTGTTTACGTAGCCCATAAAGGACCTAAATCATTACCATCCGGTGTGTGTGTTATGTGTCCTTTCGTGTTGTTTGGATAAATATGGGGTCACATTTCTTATCACCAAATTCCTAAAAGCATGATCAATATTTTTTCTGTTCTTATTACTGAGTTCATGAGGTTAAACAATTCATGAGTTTTAAACAAATATTTCTCAGGAGAACACAGCCATTGTTCTTCTGAACAGAATCGAGCATCTGCTGTCCTTACATGGAGGTTTCATTCATGTAATCTAAGACACCATTGCCATTATAATCGAAATGGAGGCATTTTAGGCAAGATTTGTTTTGACGTAAAGGCCCGGGAGATAAACAGTTTTTTGTTGATGTTATATTCAGGAGTATACTGTTTTTTTAATCTCATCCAGCTGGAGTTTAAAAAAAAAAATCCATCCTTAGAATCGGCATTGATCAAAGAGGGAGTTATCGTTGGCAGTGGCTACATTGTTCAGGGTTTAGAGGATGGTTTTGTGCTATCCTCTACAGAGCTTATTTTGGCTGTCAGTACTTTTTCCAAAAAAAAAAAGGAAAGACAGCCTCAATGGTTGTACTTGGAAGTTTTTATGGTTCCCAGAAAGCTGGAGACGTCTTTGTGTGTGAAATTGCACATAGTGGCCTGCCAAAGACTAGCATGTGAACTCAAACACTGACCTGGAGCTTTCTACAATAAACTGGCAGCTCGCCCAGAGCTGGTGACCTGCAACACTTAGTTACTCTCTCTCCTCCCGCACTTGCACACGACCCGGCACTCCCCCCCCCCCCACCCCCCAAGAGCTCCCACCCCTTGCGCCTGCCGACTCATTTTTATCTTTTGCACATTCTGATACAGCTTTGAACTTTGTTCAGAGCCAGCAGTGTCTGCCTGTGCGTTGAACTCTGACCCCGTGGCTGTCTGCCATGTATTCACGTCCTGGAGGCAGCGGCCCCTCATCCTTTGCCTCTATCTCTGTGCTCACCTTTCTCCTGCTTGTCTGCCTGCTGCCGTTCCAAACTGCGTAGGAGCGTGTTTTGGCACTGTGCACAGCTCTTGTGGCCATCGTTATCTAGGTCACAGTGACTTTTTAAACGTTTGGCTGAAGGTTCATGGCAGGAGCGACTAAATAAGGCTTGGCAGGTACAGATTTCGTTTTCCTTTTTTTAAAGATTCATTGTAATTTGTCTGTGCAAATTATAACCGTTCCCTCAGATGGCTGTAGATTGATGAGTAAGGTGAGGTATGAAGGTATGAAGGTGAGGGAATGAAGGATATTCAATGGAGAAATAATCATTAATAAAGTTGCATTTTCTTCCTCTTCAGCTAATATAATGTTATAGGCCTCTCGCATATGGCATTCATATTCTAAACTGTCACTTTCTCATTTATCCTGTCGTTGCCAAAAAATGTATTACAAATTTGTTTGGTTTCACACTAGACTATTTTTCCCTCAAGACATGTAATATAGTTTCTGTGTTGAACTACATTTGCTCAACATATAGCCTACGTTCTTCATACAGAATCCCACAGTCTCACAAGTGCTCCTTTCGCTCAGGGCCCTTACCTTATTTTGTTGAAAAATGAGTCCACTTAAACCCCAAAATTTTGAAACTGTAGCCAGATCATGCTTTGAACATGATTGCTTTTGCCCATGTAGGTCAGCGGGATACTGCTGTCACATTACAACCCTGTGCAGGCAGCCTTTATATTAATTCTTGAATATAGCCGGATACTATAATCCACACTATATTAGCAAGGTTTCCAGATTATAATGACACTTTTTTTCTGGCACAGAACATTGTGGGTTAGGACTCAGTAGTACACAGGTATTGGGGGAAGGTTCTCACAGGTTTCTAAAAACACATATTTTTTGATGGATATATTTTCAGTGCTGTTGTCAACCACAGAGCTTCCTGTCCAGAATGCCCTTGCCACAGAATTCTACTTGGCAATGATGTGCACACAAAATGCATCGTACCAATGTTTTCTTCACTGTGGCGAATGGCCAGTCACTATAAAGACTCGACGTGCATTTTGAATGAATAATTAAATTATTGCGACATAATTACAAAATGTGGAATACTGCTCGTTATAAAAGGTGTGTGTTATATTGTTTATTTGTGTTATATTGTATCTGTGTACTTGCAAGTGTACTTGGATCTATGTGTATATGTGTGTGAGTGTGAGTGTGATAAAGCAGGATACATGCCTGTCAGTGAGATGCCCAGCCAGGGTGCATTAGAGGTGTCTGTGGGACTGGTCATGAGACTATGTTAGCTATGCCTCCTGTCATTCCCATCTGAGGCCCTGCCCTTTCACCGTAAACCACTGCTATTCTACTGAGCCTCTGTTAGGATGAACAGCTTCACTGCCAAGGTATTTACACTAGCAACTATTTATGAGTGCTTGTAAAACCAACGGATGTGACCCTTTAGGGAGGCTAACAGTGGAGCATGGACCTCCAACCGGTAAAAATAGAGAAGCTCAGTTTAGTTATAATGATACGACTGCCACTCCTGGGACTGCTCTTCATTTTGTCATAAATCATATTTCAAATTCCAAAGTCTGCCCATTTTGCACAGTAACACATTGTATAATGTGTTAAAAAGCAATGTCTTGCGTCTTATTTCCATAATTACATGCATGATTAATTTTATTATGAATGATATCAATCAAATTTTTAAAAAAAGATTGTACTTATTTTTATATTTTATTTTTATTAGTAACAGCCCTTTTTTGGTGAATTGGCCATATTCCCACCTTGATTAGAAACAGTTGCAGATTGTTGCTAGCACAGCCTCAGAAGAGCTTATTCCAGTGAATAGGACAGCTGTGTTGACAGTCTCCTGGACCCTGTGCATTGTGGGCCCTCTGTAATCAGCACAGATCTGCTCCGGTACCTCCAAGCTCCGCTGACTATACCCTGTTCACTTCAGTACCATAGAAGAAGTTTGCCGCGGTTCAGACTAACATTGTTTATTTAGTTAGTGGACCTGTTCATCTCGTGAGACTTAAATAGCTTACAGTTAAGCTGTGTATGTAATTGGATATCTCGCATAAGTAAAGCCTTGCTGTGAGATACGGATCTTTTTGGTTTTGGGTTTTAATTTGATGGTCCCGTTCCTTAACTGCTCAGCATTTTCTCTCTATTTGTCTCCACTTACTGGGAGATATACTAAAATAAAAATGAAAATCATATTGGTGAAAATTTATCAAGGGTATGTGCAGTCAGGTGGAACTGTAGTTTTTTTTTGTACCATTATCAATAAAGAACAATAATGTCAGTGTTCACCTAGTACATTTAGTCCTATTTTCACTTACAAAGTTTTGTCCAGAAAAGTCTGTCCTGTAAAAAAATGAAGAATGATCTAGAGGCATAAAGAGAACCTAAACGTGTGTGACCATGCAAGAAAAACAAGGAATATATATATATATTTTAATTTAAATTATTTGTGCAACTACTAGTTAAGACAGACCTGTAAAAGGAGACGATTCAGTGTCTCTGCCTGCATGCATTTCCTCTGCAGTTTACCACTTCCATCCAGTTTAATTATACACTGATTTCGGGGAAAAAGAAATAGCTGTGCAGGAGAGAACCCGTGATAGCCTTGAGCTGCCCAAGCCCTGGCACTGACCTTTGTTTATTCACTGATGTTCAACACTGAACATGTGCCTGCTAATGTAATAACTGGGAAACAGAAATAAGGGCTGCACTTAAGTCCATTAAATGTTCAGAAGGCAAGATGGGATCAGATTAGCTATGCAAATGGAGGTGCTCGCCATTGCTAATGTGTGCCAGAACAGAACAGAGTGACATCACAGCACATTAGATCCTGCAGGTCCCCTCAGATATAGGGCTGTGCTCCAGTTATCGATACGGCAAATATGTTTCACCACTTGACGTACAATGTATTAGATACAATGATTTGCCATTTCAATATGTTTATAGTTTTTTAAAATTAATTTCCATGAAATGTTTCCGTGCAAATGTGAAACCCAAAACTAAACAATCATAACATTTTTTTTGTTTGTTTGTAATGTATGTACAGTGACCTCCACAATTATTGGCACCCCTGGTAAAGATGAGTAAAAAGAGTTATAAAATTAGCTTAATCTCACACTGAAAAAATTAGAAAAATCCAACCTTTAATTGAAGTAAATTTATTCTGAGAAAAAAAATCCCTCATCAAGAAATAATTATTTTTAACAAAACCACGTGTGCCACAATTATTGACACCCCTAGAAATTATTATTAACAAAATGTAACTGAAGCATTTCGTTCATTTATATTTTTATCAGAGTGTTTAGGAACTTTCAAGCAGTAATCCATGACTTCCTGTTTCACTGGGGTATAAATATGAGGTGACACAGAGGCCATATTCCCTTATTCATACATCAACATGGGAAAGATAAGAGAACACACAAATCAAACGAGAGAAAAATGTGTTGAGCTTCATAAGTCAGTGAATGGCTACAAAAAAATAACTACTCACCTGAAAATGCCCATATCTACCGTTAGGGAAATACTTAAAAAGTTCAAAGCAACTGGAACCATTACAAACTTGCCTGGAAGAGGACCCAAGTAAATTTTGCCCCCACGCACAGTGAGGAGGAGGGTAAGAGAGGCAAAAAAATTCTGAAGGATCACTGTTGGAGAATTACTGAGGAAAGTAGCATCTTGGGGTTACCAAGTCTCCAAAACTACCATTAGACGTCACCTCCATGCCAACAAATAATTTGAAAGGCATGCCAGAAAAAAGCCTTTCCTATCATTTCACCACAAACGTAAACGCCTGGACTTAACGCTAAACGCGACTGGAACTTTGATTGGAATCATGTTCTATGGTCTATGAAATGAAAATTTAGCTTTTCAGCAACCAACACTCAAGGTAGGTTTGGCGTAAAAAGAAGGATAGCTATACTGAAAATAACCTTTTTCCTCCAAAGGCCCTGGGAACCTTGTTAGGGTACATAGCGTCATGAACTCCATGAAATACCAGGACATTTTTAATCTGAATCTGGCTGCCTCTGCCAGGAAACTAAAACTGGGTAGTCGTTGGATCTTCCAGCAGGACAATGATCCAAAACATACGTCCAAATCAACACAAAAATTGTTAACTGAACACAAAATCAAGCTTCTGCCATGGCCATCTCAGTCCCCTGACCTAAACCCCATTGAAAACCTGTGGGCTGTGCTGAAGAGGAGAGTGCACAAGAGAGGACCTAGGAGAGATTTTTAAAAGAGGAATGGTCTCAGATTTTTTGCTCTGTATTCTCCAACCTTGTTGTTACAGGAGAATTGTTGTTATTGGCAAAGGTTGTAAAAGTATTAAATGCAGGGGTGCTAATAATTGTGGCACATGTGGTTTTGTTAAAAATAAAAATTTCTTGATGAGGGATTTTTTTTCCTCAGAATAAATTTACTTAAATTAAAGGTTGGATTTTTCTCATTTTTTCAGTGTGAGATTAAGGTAATTCACCTTTTTTACTCATCTTTACCAGGGGTGCCGATAATTGTGGAGGGCACTGTATGTGGGAGCTCATTGGACTGTGTTTTTTGTGTACGTTTCTGTTGCTCTTAGCTGACATGTGATTTCTTTGCGCTACTTTTACCTTTTACTGACCACAATAAACAACTGTTGTACTCAATAATGTTTTCTTCAGTGATATCTGATTTGGTTTTAACGTTTTCAAAATTCAAGTCCCTATGTGATACAATATGTATTTTATTGTGAAATACCCCCCGCCCCTCCTCCGTATTGGGATAGGTATAGTATCGTGGGGGACTTCACAATACCCAGCCCTAGTCTCAACACTCAACTGTTTCCAAGTGACATTGTACTGCACTTTATTAAAATAGGTTAGATAGGTTAGCACAATGACACATATTTAAAGTACAGCCACTCGCGTGGGTTTGGTCTCTTCAGTAAGCTGGCCACACTAGGTATCCTATAGGCTGTAAAAGGGTTTATGACCGCAGGCGGGACAGAAGCCCGGTGCTTTTCCAAGGCCTTTGCCTGTGTGATCAGACTAAACAAGCGCTGTCAATCAGTCACAGACTTTCTAGTAGACCAAAGTTCAACAACTGCTTTCAGATGCTCGCAGGCAATTAGACTCGACATGCAAAGCAGTGGGAGGGAGAGAGGTTACTCTGGGCCGTTTGTGTTGTTGCCATGGAGACGCTACTGCATAAGGCATCCATTAAGCCCACTCTCGGCCTGTGGCCAGCTTGAGAAAGGTCAGGTAGATCATCTGTCTATTGTTCTTTTTTCCTTTTCCTCTTTTTGCACTTTTTTTTTGACAAATACAGTTGCAGGGATGTCAACAGAATTTTCTGTCAAAGAGACTGGAGATGATTGCAAAGTAACCTCATGAAAACCCTCCAAAAATGACTTAACCTTCTGGTGTGTAAAAGTTGTGTGGGAGTCTGCGTCATACTTAAAACGGTGGCTGTTTTCTAGCTAAGTAACAAGTTAGTTACTCCCACATAAACTGTATAGATGCTGCACTTGATATAAAAAGTGAACGTTTATTTCATTTTCTGCTTCCCCCATTGATTTCAGTCAAAAGGGGCACCTTTTTCAATGGACAACTTTTTAGTTCCTGCATTTTTGAAAGCTTAGGTTAGAGGTCATTCTGGAAATTATTTTGTTGCCTTTTTAGTCACAGATGAGCAACTCTTTTTTTAGATCTGGTTGCAGCATCTGAATTGTACGAGGTAATCTGGCAATATATAAAGTGGTTGAAATCAATGTACTTACCAGACCCTTAAAGGGACAGTTAACCCATTTTTTTAAAGTTTATATTGTTTTATATATAGTATAGTGTAGTATGAAAGGTTGTAGTGATACTGTCCTGGTCTCATCGCTAAAATTGGCTAAACCTGAATTGGAACAATGCTAACGATTAGCATCTTGCCATTGGATTGAATTGCCCCCCAGCTAACTTTTGTTTAAATAACCACCTAAATCCACTCAAATAAGGTTTAACAACAGCTTTACAAGTGTTGTTGTTGAAACGAAAATGCACATATGATTAGCGAGGACAATATTTTCACTCAAATTACTGTATATGATTATGTTGTTTCAGTCTTTTCGGTTTAGATTTAAAGGGTAATTCCACCGAAAAATTATATTTGATTTGTAGAAAAGTATCTCTGCCTCCTGATTAAAATGAGCTCTCAGCCAACTTTTTATCTGTAGTGAGAGCAGAGATATAGTCCCAAACTACTGCGCATGTACCAGGTACCTGCTTTACTGTGAACTACAACGTCCAAGAGCGCTTACAGTTTATGGGCGATGTCTGACAACGGCAGTCACAGGTTGCCACGCCCATTGAATAACCTTACCGGAGCGGAGGCCGAGGGGCTGAGCTGGGCATTTTACTGCTAGTCCTGCACACTAAACTTTTTCCTATGTAGTTCGGTGGTCCTGCAGCGTCTTTTCGAGATTAGAGAGGTCACGTTACTCACTGGCAAAAAATACCACCACCATTAGCTGGAGGTCCCAGAAAAATGTGGGAAATACGGCCATTAATTTAGGAAAACACAGCCCTTTATTTATACATTTGGTATTGTGAAAACATATTCGCTAGCCTCGCCAGAAGTCTGCACCTACTGTTACCTACGTATGGTAACTACCGCAATGGCAACTGAAATGGAAATGTTTGCTGAAATGAGTGGCACCGGGGCACAGTTTCATGCTGAATCAGTCCTGGAACGTTCAGCTACGGATCCATGTATTCGGGCTCAAAACAGAAAGCCTTCCATCGACGACAAAATCTATTCATATATTAAAAACATTGCAATTTTTTAAATGGCAAAAAGCTGATGTGTGGCTTAGCTACTGCATGTTAAACAGATTTAAAACCCCGCATTTGCACCCTTCTGTAATGCCAAGAAGCCGTGGCTAACAACAGCTGACGCACTAGCCCAGAAAAAATACCATTGCTTCTGTAATCGAATGCTCAAAGTGAAACCGTTCGATTATGGTCAGGTCACTAATGTTAGTCTACTTTTTATGGTCATGGATCATAATGTAACGTTAGTTGACATGGTTTCTTTCCGGGGGATTTAAGGCAGATGAAATGTCAGGGAATGATATGGAGGCCCCTGAGTTGGATCTTTTGTCCACTCTGTAACCGCATAATGACAGCACTCTGTTTGGTGCAGGACAGTCCTGTTTGGTTTCTTTTGACAAAATATCTTTAGGAAACAACGTGTCAACATAATTTTCTGACATTATAATAAAATGGCAATGATGGCTAGTTTGAGCTACGATGTGTCCCTACTCAGAACAGTAACAGACGCGGCATTGCTTTCCCCTCGCTGGCTCCACCTATATGTGTCTATGTAACTTATACGCCCACTGACAGCACTGTAACTTTTTTTTAAATGCGGAAGAGGTAGAGGTACACGTCATTTTGACGTATACCTCTACCAAAATTTCGGATATTTCAGTACAGAAATTATTTTGGCCAGCCACAAAGAGAGACTTAATTAATCTGTTAAATGTTGTTTTTCTGTGGAATTACCCTTTAAGTTATGAACATCCGGTAAGAGAACCAGTAACTTTTAGTATCACTCCGAGCGAGGACATCTTGGCAAGTTGCTTCTATGGTAAGCTTGTTGTTTTTATGAAGTGAAACGCCCCCCTCCCCCGCACCTCTCGCACGAGACGCCTAGGAACAGCACACTGCTGCACAAAGTAGGTCTCATTCACAAATAAGATGACTGGCAACTTTTCCATATGCTATTTCAGCATGTAAAATGTATACTACATCCCATAAAACTAAATATTTGTTTATTTAACAATTTCAGTGGATTTAGGTGGTTATTTAAACAAATGTTACCCGGGGGTGGGGGGGGGTCAATTAAATCCAATGGCAAGATGCTAGTTGTTAGCATTAACCAATTCAGGTTTAGCAAATTTGAGTTACAACGATGAGACCAGGACAGCATCACTACAGCCTTACATACTATTTTGGGGGTAAGTAAAACAATATTAAAAAAAATTTAAATGGGTGAACTATCTTTTTAAGTTTAGCAAGGAATGAATAAAGGTACTTGGCACCCTGGAATGAGGGGAGCTTTCTGTTTGTATTCATCTAATACATGAGCTCACACCTTTAGTCAGATTGAGACCTCTGTATTTGTTCATTTGCTCTCTCTCCATCTGATTTTACCCAGCTAAGAAAGGGCAGTGGGAGGCCAAGATGGATGGCCATCAATTTGAATCCCTCCACTGTGCAACAGATAACCCCAAACTTTTTTTTGTTGTTTACCAACCCACTGTCCCCACACCCAACCCCAACCCGCTCCCCTCCCCCCCCCCATTCTGACACAACATCTCCAGGATGACCCCCTCTGACCCCGGCAGGAGTTGATTTGTACCCTGATCCATCACGCTCCGGGACAGGCTCAACAGTCCCGTCTCATTGTAGGGGTCTAGGGGGCGGGAGGCCAGGTTCTATTCATCCCCTAAATGTGCTGGAGCTCGGGCCATTACTCTCCCGCGTGGCCTCCTGACCTTGAGCCGTGTCTCACTGTGGTGCCCTTTAACACCTTCAGCGCCATGCGGTGCTCTTGCACTGCCTGCTGGGTCGGGGGAGGGGAAGGCTGCGCATACACTTCCTCAAACTCTACATGTTTTTGTACCTCCGTGGGCCTACAGTAATATTTTACGTATATGTGTTAAAAGTCCCACAGCTCCCCTCCCCTCAAAAAAAAAAATATATATTTCTGTTTATTACTCAATACATTTCTCAGTACAAAATTACAATTTGCCAAAAATAAAATGAGTTTGGTGCTTTGGACTCATTTTCTTATTGACATTTTCAAGAGAACCCTGCTCCCAATGAGCACCGTTTCTTTTTCCCCTGAATCAAAACGGCACTCCAATGCTTCTTTATCTGCAAATTACAATATACTATACGTTCCACTAACAGTTTCTTATTTCACAAATAAGTCTTTGTTATGTCTTGGTATCATTGGTATGTGCAGTAAAATGATCTGTAAAAACCTGTGGGCTCAGTAAATGATCAGTAAAAATCTAAATAACCTGTCACAGGGTTTCTCTTGGGTATTTCTACAATATTTTTTGTAGAGGTGACATAAACCAAAGGTTGATGCAGGGGAGTGACAAAAGATATAGAAGAGTATAGAAGAAGGTAGTCTTTAAATAGACTTTGAAATCTCTGGGGATGCAGTGCTCTATGGGTGTTGAACCTCTTCCTAGGGAAGTCTCATGTACCCACCATCCAATCATAATAAGACACACCAGGATATCATTGAGGGTTTTGGTGGGGATGGGGGAGGGGGTGTGCAGCAGAGGGGTAGTGTGAGTTTGGGTGGAATGGGACAGGGGTGCAGTCTTTGAGGCTGCTACATTTGGCAAGTATTTTTGCATTGTTTTAACTAAAAGCTACAGGGTAGGTCAAACCCAACACAGCAACAGAACTTCAATTTATGGGCTCTTCCATATTGAATAGCACTCTTTGTGTGACAGCAGATTGCACCAAATAGTTAAATAAGTACACAAGCACACACAATTATACAGGGATCCAGGGCAGTATAACCAACCAAGGAAATATGCCAAGTGTTTCGAGTCGAGCCACAGCGCATTTTGACCATATAATGTACGGCCGGCCTATATGCCAATTGTGTTACTGGTGAAGTACAATTGTATTCTCAGTACATTTTTGAAAATATGTAACTCAACCAATCAACAATCCAGTTTACTGGTCACATTGCACCAGTAAAAACTTTACATGCCACTAAATTGGTGTGGTACAAATCACAAATCTGTGGTGTAGGTTTCATATGATGCAGAAGAGCTTGAAGAAATTTGCTTGAGAAGCAAGCAAACATCTGAGCCACTCATAACCAAAAGAAAGAGACAATAATAAGCATCCTTTCTGCATGCTCATCATCATTTTGCCTTAGCGCTCGCCTGCGCACTGCGTTTAGCACACAAGGAGTTAAAGCCTCTCAAAGCTGCCCCCTCCGTTCCTCTTTCTAACGATGCTGTGCCCTAAAGCTGTTGTTTTCAGCTCAACTGCCTTGACCTCAGTGTGTCCGAATCAGTTAGATTGTGCTTGGCTGCCTCTCTTTTATTTGTTTGATGTGGGGAGAGACAGAGACAGAGAGAGAGTGAGAGAGACTGCAGTCCAGTCCAGCCGTCCTGTCACTGAGCGACACTGGCTGCAGCTATGGAATGCTGCAGTTTTGTATATTTTGTTTACAGTACCCTCTTCAGTAGCTTACTTTATAAATTGATGTACATGTCGGAAATAGTCACCAGACATTCTAGACTTCTGTCTTGCACAAAGAATTCTACTTGTTTCAAGATTCTAATTGAGTCTTTAGCCTTACTGATATGCCCCTACGTTGCGACAGTACATGTGGTGAAGCTTTCCATTAGTATGGCCATTCTAGGCACTCTGTATCTATATGCTAAATTGCCACATTTGCTACCAATGAGCTCTTGTCTGCCCCTGTTTCTCTGGTGACATCAGGCTTTGCTTACGCACCAGCAGTGCGCTCCTACACTGAGCTTAGGAGATGCGATCACTAAAGCGGAGGACCATTGGGTCTCTGCAGCAGACATCAAAGAAATCCATGAAAGTACAAAAACAGAGTGTGAGACTGAAAAATCTGTTTTGTTTTCTAGAAAAATGGTTTTCCTGTTGTTTTATGTTGTCGGTAATGGGAGGACGGGTAAGCTTGCATGTATAGAAAAGCACATAGTTCACACAGACATGTTTTAGTGAGAACATTAGAAAACCACAAAAGGTACTAGCTCAAATAAACTAACGTTTGAAATAAATACACACAAACCTAATATAAACACCCTGGCTTGCTGTGATTTGCTGTGTTGAGAGGGGGCTGGCTTTATTGAACATTGGGTTGATGGATGCCAACCTGTCAGCGTTGTCCAATGGCAGAGCTCAGAGCTGACCCCCATACATTAGGAGATGGGTAATCAAGTTGTCAGGGTGGAACAGAATGGGAGAGCTCCATCTCTTGTGCGAGGTGTAATCATTTTCCCCGGGTTGAAGTTTGGAAGATGAATATTATGCAAAAACCCCATGACCTCCATCCCCT
The DNA here is from genome assembly GCA_022702515.1 of Ilyophis sp. 1 JC-2022. NCBI lineage: Eukaryota > Metazoa > Chordata > Actinopteri > Anguilliformes > Synaphobranchidae > Ilyophis > Ilyophis sp. 1 JC-2022. The sequence goes on along the minus strand of CM040401.1, from coordinate 62,065,070 downwards.
CTGCAGAGAGAGTTCAGGCTCCCCGACTCAGAGTTCCACAAGGGGGCCTCAATAGACAGTGAGTGTGATCCCCATAAATCTGGCTGGAACTTTGCCAACATTCACTCCCACGTGAAATGCTCCCCAAATCTTCCCGCCACAAAATTACCAAATCTTTTGTTTTGTTCAAGCTTTTAAGTGATTAAAACACTAATGTAGATATTCAAATGTAAGATGTAGGCCTGCCATCTAAGAGGATGTACGCCTTCAGATTTCAGATCAGAGCAGTACTCCCTGAGAAATCTTTTGAGAGATTTTTAATTATACGGAATATCTGTATAGGAAATTATTCTTTGATCAATATTTCTCACCATTCTGCCTAAACTTTCATCTTGGGGAAGCAGTAGCTGGTGTGTCATATACTGAATAAGAATTAAACTGAAAACGGATGCCCCATATCTGCAGTTAGGATCTTTGTTGGGATTTGTGATTGAAGATACAGGACATAGGCCAAGAGTGGGTAAACTTGGATAAAACATGCTGATTGGAATTGTGTACACTTACTTGAAAATATTTGCATGTACATATACTACATAAACAGGTGATAAGACCGGTTGTAGTGACATTGATTACACAAGACAAAAAGCAGGGGCAATCCTCAGTTATAGTCGTAAGACTTAAACATCTAATACCAACTCAGGACATAAACATAACAAATATATCATCATATTCTATTGTTCTATAAATTTGTATTAAAAATATTGTATTGGAGCGTGACCTTACTTTTGTTCTTTTTCAGGTATTTTCAGATGAAGTTTTTTTTTTTGGGTGTCTCCTTTACCTTTTCTCCACCACGTACTGTTGTTTCTCTGAATACGAGGGCACAGTAGGTTGTTCTGAAGTTCTGACTATTACTTTAAATAGTCGTTATTAATATACAAACCCCAATTCCGAAAAAGTTGGGACAGTATGTAAAATGCACATACAAGCAGAAAACAGTGATTTTACATATATTTAATTGAAAACAGTATGAAGAAAACATATTTAATGTTATACCTTATCAACTTTATTGATTTTTGTAAATATAATTTGATGCCTGCCACACATTCCAAAAAAGTTGAGACAGGGGCAAAAAAAAAAGATTGGGAAGTAAAAAAAATAAATAAATAAAAAAACACCTGTTTGGAACATTCTACAGGTAAACAGGTGATGCTATCATTACTGGGTATAAAAGGATATCAAAAGACTCTTGATATCTTATTTTCAGGTACTCTTACAAGCGATATGCTATAACCTCTCTGCATTTGAATAGATCTCTAAGGGAATTTGGGGGTGGGACTAGATTAAGCTGTAAATTACACGGGAATGGTATGGAGTCCATGGTTGGCTAAATAGCTGTAAGTCATCAAGGGTCTGAGGTGTCAAACGAGCCTCAAATCATCACTCTGCTGCCAGATATGCAGTAGATATTATGGATGGATCACTTTAAGTGTTGTTTCTCCTGACTCATTTTCCTATTGAACTCTGTGGAAAAATTTACCTGTGGAATGTTCCAAACAGGTGTTTATTATTTTTTTTACTTCCCAGCCTTTATTTATTTATTTATTTATTTATTTTTGCCCATGTCCCAACTTTTTTGGAACATGTTGGGACATTAGCGTATATTTACAAAAATCAATAAAGGTAAAACATGAAAACATATCTTTTCTTTGTACTGTTTTCAATTACATTTATGTAAAAAAAGAATTTGCAAATCACTGCTTTCAGCTTTTATGTGCATTTTACATACTGTCCCAACTTTTTTGGAATTGGGGTTTGTATATTTGAGGCTTACAAATAATATTTTTATGCCTCTTTTCTCCCCAATTTGGAATGCCAAATCGCTCATTGCTGGGGCCTTTGCTCTCGATTCAGGAGAGTACAGACAGGCACTTGCCCTCCGCTGAAGCATGCATGTCAACTGTCCTTCTTATTACACTGCACTACAAGTAGAATGGTGCCTTAACCAGATGAGCTGCCCCACAAATGATTTCTGGCTCTGAAAATTTACCCAGCTCATCTTGTGTAGTGTTTTTCATCAGCTTTGCACAGTGCTGTAATAGCCCTCCAAGATAATAAATCACACACATTTTTCATCTGGAGACAAGCTTATGTGCAGACACTTTACGTTGCAATCCCGGTGCATATGTACCCATTTGATTCAGGTAATGTACCTTGCTGATAGGTAGAATGGCAGTGCCCTCCTGATTAATGGAATGTTGTTTTTTTTCCAGGGAACTTCCAGATGATCCCAACATAGAGTGGAACATCCACGTCATCTCCTCCCTTGTCCTGAAGCAGGTCACAGCCAGCTCTATTAACTTGGTGAGACAGATTGTGCGTGCGTAAAAAATACTGGGGTGGTTTTTAAAAAATTATTTTAATACCCATTTTGCCAACTTTCTTCCTCAAATTGGAATGCCGAATCAAAACCGTAAACCCTTCCCATCAGCACAAGATCCTTTACCGGTTTAAGGGGGTACAGACCAGCCTCTATCTTCCAAAACATTGTGAGAATTACAATGTTCGAACTAAGTGACATATTTGCCTAAAGATTTATATACAAATAAATGCTGGATTTTTTCATTCTTGTGTGGAAATGAATGTAAAGAAAATTTCAATCTGAATGTAATTCCAGTTTTTAGGAAGTTCTAAGTAATAAAATCAATGTACCAACAAGAACATTAAAGCTCAATATCTCAGAACTGTAGAACGTGGCAGATAGAACTCTATACTTCTCAGGTCTCAACATGAGCAGCTAGTCACTGTGTCCGTACATCCCGCAGTCCACCTCCTGAGCTACGCAGGTATTGAGTATACCAAGCAGCCACATGAGCAGCTAGTCACTGTGTCCGTACATCCCGCAGTCCACCTCCTGAGCTACACAGGTATTGAGTATGCCAAGCAGCCACATGAGCAGCTAGTCACTGTGTCCGTACATCCCGCAGTCCACCTCCTGAGCTACACAGGTATTGAGTATGCCAAGCAGCCACATGAGCAGCTAGTCACTGTGTCCGTACATCCCGCAGTCCACCTCCTGAGCTACACAGGTATTGAGTATGCCAAGCAGCCACATGAGCAGCTAGTCACTGTGTCCGTACATCCCGCAGTCCACCTCCTGAGCTACACAGGTATTGAGTATGCCAAGCAGCCACTTGAGCAGCTAGTCACTGTGTCCGTACATCCCGCAGTCCACCTCCTGAGATACGCAGGTATTGAGTATGCCAAGCAGCCACATGAGCAGTTAGTCACTGTGTCCGTACATCCCGCAGTCCACCTCCTGAGCTACACAGGTATTGAGTATGCCAAGCAGCCACTTGAGCAGCTGGCACAGGCAGGCCTGATGAGTCATTGTTTATGCTATTACACAGCAACCCTGCTGACCGAACCCTCAGGAATGCTATGGTCAAGTAGTTCTGTGCTATCGTGCAGGGTTGCCAGCCACTTTCAGCACTGGCATGGTCGGGATTCAATACCAGAATCTAGGGGGTAACTCAGTCCTGGGAACTAGTGCTTTTGCTGGATGTACCACTCGGCATTCCCATTTTTAAAAAGTTTATTCTTCTGTTGAAAACTCAGCAGTACTCTATCCATCCTTGGTCTGTACACATGTGCATACCGCTCCGTTTGAGTCAGTTCGTGTCACCCTAACCCAAGAGCGTCAGCATTAAGTTCCCATGACAACCTAATTCGGGCATCTGTGTTCGTTTGTATCTGCATGGGCCTTCTGTGGACTTCTCCATCACATTTCTTCTACCCAAGCATAATTAATTCACAAAGAGCATCATCCAACAACTTGATTCCCATGGCATTCACATGTGGTTCACATGAGTCTACCGTTGAATTTATTGAAGGTTTGTGTTGACTAAAGATTCCTACCAACCACAGGGAGTATTCCTGCCAATTTCTAAGTTTCAAAGAAGAATTCATTGCTGAAACTTTGACAAATATTTTTCATTCCACAAAGTTTGCTTTGTGGAATTGAAATGCAAGAAGAAACTATTGCGGGCTCTTATAAACACGTTTCTAAAAGAAATAATGCAGACGGTTGTCTGGAAAATTAAGCATACTTCTACATTCCTCGCGTGCTGGAGGATGGAACTACAGGTTCCAAAAAAAATAAGCCATGAACAAAAAACAAATGACCATGAACTCCATTGCGGTCCATTTTATGTACCATGAACTCCATTGTGGTCCCTTCTACAGGGTAAATCCCCAGCAATATTACTCTGATTGATGTAATGAGATTTTTATCATGATATGTATATTTCTAGGCATATTTAGGTCTTCTAAATACAATTGTCAGCGCATGAATGTGTCTAAAGAGGGTACTCATTAACAGTGGCTTTTTAATACAGTAATTAGAGTGCAGGGGCTAACATCAACAGTACAATAAGAAACTTTTATTGCATTTCTAGCTTCAAATGTGAATTCTTTTTAGACTCGTCTACTTCTGTTATTTTCTGCTGTTTGGAAATTAGCTGTTTTTATCCTGAGATATTGAAAAGGGAAATTGTGGCATCCCAGTCAGAAGCAAAACTTTGATATCTGTCTCAACTGGCTGTAGAGGACCCTGAATTGTTAATTGTTGCGACTGATAGCTGATAGACTACTTATACTAGTGCTCCAATGTTGAACCCCAGACCAAATCTAAAATACATAAAGGTCCTCTGCCCTGGCCAACACATACATATCCATTGACTAGCTGGGTCTTTGTGGCCTGCCCTTCTTTGCCTTGCTGGCAAGGACAGCGTTTCATTTAGATAGATAAAAAAAATAGTTTCTTTGTATTGTGTTTTTTTGGGTTGGCCACTTCCTCGAAAGAGAAAGGGGAGAATCCTGGACTCCCCAGGGGACAAGCTATAGTCCCCGCTGGCTTTAGCAGATGTTCGCTCGGACATGAATGCCTTTCCTGTGCCAGAAACAACACAGACAATGTCAGCTGTGTGGGTCATTCAGACCCTGTCTGTCTTTACCCTTTTTTTGTTAGTCCTTTTGTTTGTAAATATTTTTTTTACTCCCCAAGTTTTTATTTTTATTTTATTTATTTTTTTATAACAAGTAAAGCAGGTTCTCCCATACTGGAGGCTGCTCTGCGTTCCCTGTTTATTTTGGCTACAGCTATAGGCAATGTTTCGGTTGTGTTTTTTTAGCCTATCAAATCAGAACCCCCCCACCGTCCCCAGACAGGTCAAGGCTAAGCAGCCTAGGAATCTCCCAGAATCCCTCACTAACTGAGAATTCCAGTGTCTGTCTGGCGATTATCATATTTGGATGGTTAGATCCCCTTTGTCTTTTGTTAAGGGCTGACTTTAGGAATGTTTGACCCTGCAGCCTGTTGTGCTCTCAGTAGCTGGCTCTCCACTCCGCATGGTCTTCTTCTTCCTCCGTGTCTCCATGAGGGGAAAGTCAATGCCAGAAAAAACTCCAAGATCCTAAATACCAGTTATCTTCTGCCAAAGCAACGCTCCATTTTGTGAGCAGACGGGCCAGGCTGTCTGGGTTTCAGACATGCTTCCCCAGCCAGTAATCCAGCCATCTTACCCTCACCGCTGAGCCCTGATCTCCTCCAACCCCTATAACCAACGTTTGGAAGAAGCACCTTCACTTCAGCCTGGAGCTGGTTCTTCACATGACTTAAAACATCCCATGAAACACAAATAGTGTATGGAGTCTCTGGACAGTATTTTTTTTTTGACGACAGCACTATTAGTAATATTCGTGATTATGTATTTTATCACTCCACATTACCCTAAAAGATTAAATTTTCAAGATTTAATTGAATGTTTTGGTCTTTTTGCCTTTCTGTAACACTGTTAATGATTCAGATCATCGAGGTCTTCCAAAATCTTATTGGCATTCCATACAGTTTGGTAACATAGATTGTTTTCGGTTTTAGAGACTCTTACAATAACATTTCTCTACAACCTCAAGGGAATATACACTGTGTGTTCAATGTTAGAAGAGACAGTCATAAGCAGGCTTATGGAACATGCATCAAAAGAACGGTACATATAGTCTGTGCAACAACATTTTTCCTCATTGGCTGAACCATTGTTTGTTTCTACAGGTCCTGACCTTTGATGGAAGAGGAGTGAGTGGCCATGGCAACCACATCGCCATTTACCGGTCCCTCAGGTATATACTACAGCCAAATGAGTTTATTTTCTTTTACGTAAGAAAAAAGAAAAAAACAGCAGAGTAGAAGATCTTAGTTATGGACATACTCCTAACAGAGCAACATAAAGACTGCAGTCAATTCAAAGCCCTCATTGAGCTGTTCTATGAAACACTAAAAGCGTGGTACTGTTTGACTAAATGTACCAAGCAGAAATCTGCATTGAGTGGTCTGTTTTCTGGTGATGCATGGAACAGGTCCAACTGAACACTTCACCTTGAGGGAATGTTTTCACTTGCTTATTGTCTCTTTGGTAAAATTAAAATGTAATTCAGGCTGTGATTAATTTTATATTGCCAGATGGGTACACTGCCAGTACTTATTCAGAGAACAACCCTAGGTGTTCTTATAGCTTAACAGTAGACCAAGTCTCCAGATTTGACTTGAATGCACAAATATTGTCCTTGAGGCGGCACAGAGGGCAGTACACCGGACTGCCTCCATCCACAGGGAACCAAGGCCAGGCTTGTATGTGGACCTGGCAGCTGGATCCCTGAATCCATAATTATAACTTACAAGCTGCACCGGTTCCAACCGGCCCGACCCTGATGTTCTGTTATGCATAATTCACTCTTTATAGTTTAAGAGCCATCCAAGCCACATGCAAAGGAATAACAACCTCTGCCCTGAAACCACTGTAGATCTCATCTGGGGTGGAGGGATGTGGGTGTTCTGAGGCTCGGGGTCTTGCCTCGTAGTTGCATCAGTTTGTTATAAAGTGCAGGGGGTGGATGAAGCCGTGTGGCGTCTCACTGCATGCGTCGTGCACCATTCCGCACCAACAGACTTTTGACTTCATCATTAACACAGGACTCAGTCAGCAACAATAAGGACGCAAAAGGGGCTGTGCTGTTCCCTTCCATGATTTTACTCTGCCTGGAGCTTTAATACTTCAGCTTTTTCACACTTCTAACCCTAACCCTGTCCACATTGAGAATTCAAATGTTCACAATTATCAACATGATATTGGCATGATATTAGAAAAAAAATGTAAAACATGGGTAACATTTTACATTACGTTGCACCAATACCTGTGCAGTTAAATTGTAACTAATTTGGTAACGAGGTTATTACAGTCACTCCAATGTAGGTAACATGGAACAGCAGTTAGTCATATTCTTAATAACATGTGTGAAACAATGCCAGCCCTGTTACTTCTCTCCTGCTGAAATTAAATCATTCCATATCATAAAGACACGTTGTGAAATTAACAAGCAAGGTTTATTTGTTGTGTATCATGAAGATGTGGCCTATGAGTGTAAATAAAATATTTCGGAATATTCACATATGTAATTATGAATACCGCTGTTGACGTTACCTACGTTGGAGTTACTCAGTAATAACCTCTCGTTACCAAATTAGTTACAATTTAACTACACATGTATAGGTGCAACTTAATGTAAAGCATTACCAAAACATGTTCAAGCAAGTTAGCCATCTTGAAAAGGATATACATTAAATATTAATGAACCATTTTCTAGAATTCAAACTGCTTCATCAATTTAAAATGTCAGAAGAAAGGCAGAGAAGACTCATTTCTGGAGAAAACTGTCACTCTATAGTTCTTTATTGCTCTGTACTGTGCTTCCACATTTCCTTCAGTTTGACGCTGCAGTGGCTATCCAGACAAAAACATTTTGAAGGCAAATGGGGGGGGGGAGGGGGGTGAAGAGGCAGCCTGTGCTTTTTCAGCTTCAAATAATTAACCGATAAAATCTCTGTGGCTGGACGAAAGCTCTGTGCAGTTGTTACACTATTTAGAGAGAGACTCATAGGTGGAGAATGCAACGGAAGGCTGCCAGTGACCATAACCCACAGTTTGCAGTAAAATGTGCGGTGTGTTCGCCTTTGCCACAGGACACCCAACAGGTCCTTGAAGGAGTTTTGAAACTTGTTTTTAAGCTGTAAACAGGTTTCGTCCTGTGCATTAATAACAAAGGCAACCCCAGTTCTCTCAAGGCAGTGTGTTTTCACAGGAGGCCCTCCACTGTCTGCTCTTGGAGATTTGCACCCCTCCCCCCTCACCCCTCCCCCTCTCCTGGAAGCTTAGAAATGTTCACCTCTTCCCCACTTGGCTCAGCGCCAGCACAGTTTATGTTTTACAAACACGTCTCAGCTGGCAACACCATATGCAAACATTACAGTTATTTGTACCTCTGTAATAGGAATAGTGCCCACAAATAGGGGCTATTTTCCTAACCCTGACCTGTTTGGCTGGCCAGGCATGTCCAAGGGGGGGGGGGGTGGTCACTGCAGGGATTTCCAGGAACCCCAGACAAGTGGAATTTCTTGTGAGAACTCCCAACTGTGAGAGTTCTACCTGGTGTGCATGTGACCGGTGGGGACAATGCAAATAAACCATATTGGGATTCACTGATTTTTTTATTTATTTATTGCCACCATTAATAACAAAGGCAACCTTGTTGGTTTACAAAGATAATTGACTGATGAAGATTATGTTGTTGAAGTGCATTTAAAATGACAGGCAGATCCAATCTGATTTCTTTATATCTGTCTAACAGCTATCTGGCTTCCACTGGAGAAATACCTGATGGTGAGTTATTTTGGTTACTTCAAATAGAACCTCAGGCCTTCAAATAATAAAAAAACAACTTAAATATATATTCAAGAAAATTTGTAACTTTTGTCAGTAATAATTAACATTTTTAATGACATCCCAATTTCCCACAATTAAATGATTATGTGTGTGTATATATACACTATACATATATAAGTACGTGTGTGTGTGCGCGTGTGTGTATGCTCTGTCATTTTTTCGTCTCATTCTCTGTCTAAATTGTATTGGCAAACATACTTGAATTTTGTAACCAATCTTTTGCCAGTAAAGGGCCCCATCTACTGGTCAATAGAGTGTATTACATCAAGCTTCTGCTATAATTGCAGCGTGATGCATATTGTTTTTCACATCATCCAGCAGGCTTGGCTTCCCTTATCTCTTACGTCTTTCTGGATTTAACTTTTAAAAAGTTGCAAAATACTTAGTTTGTAAATTTTTATGGAATTACCTTTTTTTCTGTCCCCATTAAATAACATAAGCATTAAATAGGAACTGCAGGACATGGTATGAGATACTGCTAAGATAACAAATAAAGGCACACCATGTGTTACAGATAAATTGCATTAATGCACATCATGAATCATGTCTTCTGACAAGTATCAAACAAGCATGTGTGGTGTGTGACCTTTTTTTTCTTTCCGTGGATCACTTCCACCAACAAACCTAAAAACACCATCTGGCACAGCAGACTCCAAGCAGACCGGTTCACTACAGGTTCATTTGCCTGTCTCTGCTACACTGAGAAATCTTTCATAATGACCATCCCAGAGCCCGAGCAAATCTGGAGTCTGTAAAAATATATATAATTTTACTGTAAAGCAAACATCCATTATGTACTGGGGATGCCAAATAATATGTTGGTTGCATTGTCATAGTTATGCAATGCAACTATGACAATGCATTAGTAATGCTGGTTGTGGCCTATATGACTGGCCGATATGATGATGATGATGATACATGTATGCGCCAGGGAGGCAACGCACTTATTGCGCCACTGATGCTGTAAATGAAGTGAAAGTAATCTTTTCGTCATTTTTCCTAAATTGATATCTGTGCTCATCGGTTTCTTCCATGTGGAAACTTGATTGCAGTTTGCATTTGTGCCGTAATGTAAAAATCATCATCAGCCAAGCATCAGCTAATATGGCCAGACAAATATAAATATATATATTTATATCGCCCCATGATTTCCATATTGTGCACCACTTATGTACATTTCCAGTGCAGAGCAGACAAAGGACAAAACAACAAGGAAAGAATCTGGCCAATTATTTTCTCAAAGAGCTAAATGAAACCTCCGTTATATTTAAAAACAAGTGTTTAATGGGCATAGGTTTGCCCTGCTGTGGGTACTGAGCGATAGTTCCGTTACCCTGTTAGATCATTATTGTGTGCTTTGGAGTATGAAACGCTCCGTAGTAGGAGGAGGAATGCGCCAGTCAGTGGAAGAGTCTTCGCCTCTCTATTTGTGGAAGTCATAAATGAAAGCAACCGACTTCACAGACGGCCTTGTTCCCTGACATGGTGGGGCACATTGTAAAGATTAACTGCCTTATCACTGAGAGCCATTTGGGATCATTAAAGGCAGACAAGTACCCTGTTACAACTAGTCAGTTCGCATGCTGGCATCATTCCTTCTCTGGTTTACAAACTCCGTTTCAGCCACTTTGACTGTGAAACTACTTACATTATTATCGTCATCCTTGCCGATATCAGACTTCATCTTCAAACGTGGCAATACTCCATTTCTGACCTTGTTGTCAGCACTCAAGCTTGTGCTCAGCACAGACCTCTTAAGCGTGCGTCAGTTATTTATGTGGAGAAACGACATGGTTATAGAAATAAGCCTGGTTTTACTTCACAGGAGATTAACGTCCTGTATCGACTTGATTTATATACATTTGAGGATGAAGTTATATTTTTTCCCCATCTTTTAGGGCTCAAAGGCTTATATACCCACATCCTTTCCTTTAGTGAAGTGTGTTAGTCATCAGGTAATCCCCCACACGTAATAAAATATATGATGCTGGTTGTTTGAGTGTATTTCAAAGAAGGATCTTTTTTTGTCAGCACTAACAATCTCCTCCCACAGGCTGTTGTGTCCTCTCGCTACAAACCGTAAATGTGATCAGGAAGTACCTCTCCATCCTGGAGCTTCCCATCAGCTGGCTCTGCAGGTCAGATGTCTCCTTCCTCATTGGGTCAGAGGAGTACAAGCAAGCAAAGGTAAGTCTGTCCCAAACGCTGTCAAAGCACAAGGTTCAGTCCCTCCCCCAAATGGAATAAACACTGTAGTTAACTCAGCCTGGGTAGGTAATGGTCTTAAAATAAACATACAGTGCCCAAACGTGTATGAATCCAATGGTAATGTGATTCTTAAATTCAAATTTTTTTGCTAGAACATAAAAGAATAAGTGGTTGTAAAGGACCTGGGTCAAAAGGCTGGATTTCAAATGCTGAGTAGGTCATGGCCATTGTACCATTGTGTAAGGAACTGTGTGTGACCCAAATTGCTTCAGGAAATATTCAGCTATGTAAAAGGATAGAATTTAGAATGTCCTAGATAAGGGTATGTCTAAGTGTAAGCTCTCTGCCGGTCTGTCTTTCTCTCTCCCTCTCTCTCTATTCATATACACAGTATGAATGAATATGAGTGGCCACTGAGTGTACAAATCTCTGTTGTTGTCGCTCTGTACTCCAGCACGTTGGATTAGAAATCAACCAATGAATTTGAAGCTAAAGCGCAACCTGTCCGCTTTAATTTCAGAGCTCAGGGCATTTACATCAATATCGGGTGATATTGGAATTACAGCCCTTTTTATACATAAGCCCCCCCCCCCCCATTTTAGGGGAACAAAAGGAATTGGGACAATTGGCTGCTTAGCCGTTTCTTGGCCTGCTGTGTGTGTCCTTGTATAATTAGCTCATGCACACACACACACACACACTCGCAATTCATTTGCTGTTGCTCAATATGATGATGCAGTTGTTTTTTTTCATGGACTAATTCAAGTTACTGAGCACTCCTCCCTTGAGTAAGAAAACCTAAGGGAACATATTGGATTGGTAATGAAACTTCATACATTTTTTGATGTATAACTGCAACTGTAGTTTGGTAATGAAGGGAATTCAGTGATGGCAGGTAGGTAGTGCCTGACGGTGGCTATGCTTCTCTCAGTGGTGCTACAGTGCGATCTCCAGTGTGCACGGGCGTTTGTGCGATCACCAGTGTGCACGGGCGTTTGTGTATTTCTTTGTGCGCTGTTGGGGAAATGGAAATGCAGCCAGCAATTATTTATATGCATCACACATTTCGCTCTCTTGCTCTCTCTTTTTTTCTAGAGGGCCATGTTTTGTCACCGCAGTCAGCTCCTGTGGTTCCGCCACCTGTACTTGGTGCTTTCCCGCTACATGCTCATCAACACATTCCAAGTGATGGCTCAGGAGGAAAAGGACTGGAAAATCTATTAGCTTCTCATTTAGGTCATGGGACTACTGTTACCTGCTTACCTACTGTTCCTTTGGAGATGTAACACTGAATCTAACCTTGCACAGCCCTATTCTATGTGTGTAATGGGGGGGGGAGCACTGATCCTGAATGTACAGTACATTGTGTGCTGCTCTGCTTTCTTTACTTATTGTAAATACTTGTGAGGCCTTCAATTAGAATCTGACATGATATGGCCTTTTCTGTTGTTCTCTGCCAGGCAGTACACTTTACATTTATATGTGAATATATTTATGTTCTGACTTTGAATACCATGTTTATAATGATATAACCTAGATATCAAATAAATATTAAGTCTGACCAGTGAAAAGGAGTCATGAGTCCATTTGAGCTTCATAAATATTTTTTTCTTTTATGGCTTTTATGGATTTTTGTTAAAAAGCATACAGTCTATGTGCATACTATATTTGATGTCTTGTGATTTAAATCTACAGTATATCTCACTGTTTGCCTAATCTCAAATTACATACCTAACATTCCTTCCAGGAATTCTGACTGAAACCAACCCTTCACTGAACAATGAAAAACTGGAATTGTAGAAAACAAACTTTTTCTTTTATTTGGATGATGTGTGTCACTCAACGTCAGCTTTGGACATGCTTCTGATGGTCGGGTGTGTCTCCATACTCTCCTCCCACTTCTCACCACAGAAGTCCTCCACCTTCACACTGCGCACAGTGCCCGGATCCAAGCAGTGCAGCGCCACGCCTGGAAAAACAAGCCTCACTCACATCCCTCACAATGCTTTTACATACAAAATCACTCAATATTGACGGCATAAGTAAACAAACAAAAAACAACCGTATAAAACTGTTAATATGTTTTTCTGGTGTGGGAACAACAGAATATATCTGTTTTAAAGGGCAGTGATTTAGTGTGTCCTTACCGTATCCGTCAGGATTGGAGCGAGGGGTGTAAAAACTCTGAACTCCACACGTTTTGCAGAAAGTGTGCTTGGCGGTGTGCGTGTTAAATGTGTACGTGGTCATATTTTCAACCCCCTGCGAGACATTAGATAAGTTAATATCATTATCACACTGACAAGAGAAAGAATACAGACCAGAAAAAAAACACTTTGGATGGATGTGTGCTTTGGAAAATGTATTTAAATAAAACTGGGTGAGTATGCCACAATAGTATACTTACTTGCAAAAGAGTGAACTGACTTTTCGGTACTATGAAATGGCGGTTCTGTTTCTTAGTACAAATGCTGCAGCTGAGTGAGAAAAGAAACAAATTTAGGTGGTGGTTTGAAGCTTTTGAAATGTATTAGACCAGCAGAGGGCAGTGTGCTATTTCAAGGCTCTACTTGTGATTCCCTTACTCTCTCCCCAGTCACAAATGTATTTGTTTTCATTTTTAATCAAATAAATAACGCATCAAGTAGTGGGCCATCAGCTATCCAAATCACCTCTGAAACTGTAAACTACTCATAAAAGCTTGACTCTGTAACGATACGGGGGAAAACCTGACTACGCAGGTGGAAAGGCTATTGGCTATTGAAAGGCTATGACCCGCTATTGACCACTAAATGATGATGGTGGCTCAGCGATCTAAGGCGCAGACTTTTCAGTCTGTGCGGTTGTGCCCCGAGGATCGGGGGCTTGGCCAGATACGAGTATGTTCGGTGCCTCGAGGAAGCAGCAATTGGCGGCCGCCCCCGGGGTGGGGGAAAGGACTATGTGGGGGAGAATCTTCGCATACGAATGGCCTCGGGCAAGCTGGAATCACAGTCAGGAGCTTGAGAAGTCACAGCCTGAAGAGGGCATGGCGACCTCTTTCCTACTAACGGCTGACGGGGTATAGCAGCGAATTTCCAAAAGGTTGCTACACGGGATAGGGTACAAAATAAAAAGACCACTAAATGATGGCTATTTCACTTATCGAACTGGTCCATCATAACTACTAGTTTATGATAGATTTAGATAACACAAAGTGAATGTAAGGCGGGTACTCATTCGGTGAGACTGGAGCGTTTCCCAACGAGGCGGGTATGATCGGCTGTGGTCCCATGAAGAGGAAATTTGACTCAAGGATTCATTGATTATTGGAGTGGACAAATCAGGAATTCCCCAGTATTGTATTGGACGTGTCCCCTTTAAAGGTGCTCTGTTACACCTGTGATTGTGACCCTCATAAATAACTTAATTTTCCTAACACATGGAGAGAAAAAAAACTAACCATGGATGAAATGTTAAAAAGTCTTTAAGTGAAAGCTATATTGGTGTTCCTAAAAATAACATATGTCTGCTCATTCTTTTTAATCACCCACCCTCATATAGAAATGGGACAAAATTATGCTCATCAACATACAGCCAATGTTAGCCAATTTCTGGGTCATATGCTCCCATTCATTCATATGCAGACTTCAATGTCTGGACTGACCTTTGAACATTAGCCTCTAGAATTTCTTGATATTTGGTGGAATCCATTCTTCCTTCCACCCGCACAATATTTCCTGTGCCCCCCGCTGCCACGCAACCCCAAAGCATAATGGATCCACCTCCATGCTTAACAGTTGGCAAGGTTCTTCTCTACAAATGCTTCACCCTTTTTTCTCCAAACATACCTTCTCGTGGCCAAAAAGTTCCATTTTGGTTTTGTCAGTCCAAAGCACATTGTTCCAAAAGGCTTCAGGCTTCTCAAGGTTTTCTTTTGCATACTTCAGATGCTTAAAGGCTTCTTTCTGGCAACTCTGCCATGTAGGTGTGGAACCCATAACTATAGTTCTGTCGTGTGGAATCACTCCAGCACAGTCAGTGGCGGTAATACGTCTTTCTCGTAAGTGTACAACCGCCATAAATACCACGGAAGAAGAAGCAGCAGCAGAAGAAGAAGAAGTAGAAGAACAGAATAAGCGTGCACCGTTTTCGTTGATCGTAGCTGATTATGGAATGAATCTTGTAAACGCGGTTATTGGAGTAATCGCATTACGTATGTCCATTTGTAGGCATACGCAATAATACAAATACTGGCATAAACTGTTTCTTCCCAATAACCGGGGTATTGGATTGCATGTTCAGCTGTTTTGGAGTTAGGCTAATTAATGTTGTATGTTTTTCCTGATTTAAACCACAAACTTGTGAGTGTCCTTAGGCTATAGCCTAATAGCCATATCATAAAACCAGAAACATCTATAATAGCCTATCCTTCACCACACTTGAAAACTGTCTGCACCAAAGAGAAACGTCTACGAAAACCTTAAGAAAAAAACCCAGAGACTAAACTATCCCTAGCGTTAAGTGGTAACTGTGTAAAATAAGGCTCTAGTGACCTCATGCTCAAGAACGACTGAAATAGGCTACGAGTTTGAAAGCTGCTTCGAAAAAAATGGTGAACCTATGGTTATGATTATAAGCCAGAGACCTGGGGTAACGTTAGGCCTAAAGTATCTCAAGACTTCATCAAACTAAACTTCGTCGTTTTCAACACAGCCATTGTGTCAACGCCAAATTCTACATATTATGTTCTGTGTTCGTCCAATGCTTCCATTTAAATATAGAAGGCGCTACATTAGAGTGGTTGTTACAGAAATAGCATGTCTAGTCTATGTGGCTGGGTGTGCCTGGAGCACTGGTGGATGCTATAACGTACTTGCAATTGAAGACGTGTAGATCTGGCGAACTCCACACCTCAAAACGGACTGCCCCACAATGGCATCCACCGGTATGCATCACGCATCCCGTGTGCTCCCTGTAAATAGATTTGGCATGAGGTCGCGTAGATTAAGGTGTGGAGAAACTCGGTTTCAAATTGATCCTGTGCACCAACAGTAGCCTATTATAGACTATGTAGAACAGATGTGCGCAACTATAGGCTAGGGCCGATCCGATTAATTTCTGAATTTTATGCCAATTTCTCTTTAGCTCAATCTTCATCTGACGTTTAAGCACCAGCTACCCAGCAAACAGTGGACGTCACATTTTAGTCCCCTCAAAGTTATGATGTGACGTTCCCTAGGGATGTCCTAAAAACATTTCTAGAACGTTATTAAAGTCCTAGGAAGGTCACTGTTTGGTTTTTTAATTTTAATTATTCGGGGACGTTCAAGCAACGTCTCTATCCGGTTATGATGTGACTTGTGCTCATAACATTCATGGGACATTCAGAGACGTTCCACCAACGTCTGTTACTGGTTACGTCATGTAGTAAACGTCTTGGGGCGGTTACTAGAATGTTCTCTGTGACGTCCACGTAACGTTTAGAAAACCCTAGAAAAGACGTCCTGATTACATTTCGAGACGTTCATGGGACGTCCCGGGGACCTAATTTTGTTAGCTGCGTAGTCGCCGCAGACTGCAAGTGTATCCTAAACATTTTACTGTATGCTAGTCTAGGCTACTCAAGTAGCTACAGGAGTGAACCAGCATAGCCTATATGTCAGAAAACTAAAACTAAAGTAGGTTGGAACAAAAACCAGCAGTCACAGAGCAGCCCCCAAGTTGTGCACTCCTAATGTAGAATGTGTGGTGATGCCTGCATGCCAGACAATCAAATTATGTTGTTGCACAGTCTTCCTACTCATGCAGTCATGTTATAGACATTTTTAAACGTATAGCTACGTGGAAATACATGAGCACTTTCTCATAAGGATTGGTTATTTTCGAAGCAATGTGATTTCAAGCCACGTACCTTTGACCAAGTCCTGTTTTTGTGGCATTTGCCATAAGGGAAATCTCTTTCAACGTATTAAAATAAGGAGACAAAAACAGCTTTCATTTCGTAAACTAGCCCTCGGTGATCTCCCGTAGTGTACGGACAAAACTCATGACACCAAGCCTACAAGTCTAGGGCTGAGTCACGTGTGCAATGATTCCTTTTATTTCCTATGGTCGGATATTATAAAATAAGCTTGCTACCGGGTTTTACTCACGTCCTGATCTTTTACTTTTCAGAAAGACATAGGCAACATATGAAAGAAAAAGTATTTTCGCATTTTCAGTTTCAAAATAAGAGGTCCCAGTTCATGGTGTCGCGAAGTCAACAAAATTACGGAATGCATAGCCTAGTAAACTAAAATATGTTATGTGTGTAGGCTTCTCTAGCCTATTAGTGAAAAGGCTACTGCGAGAAAAACAATTGTGGGAAATTATAGCCTAGCCTATTAGGCTAGAGAAATTAAAATATATTTTCCAGTGAATCCTATTGAATTGGATGGAATTACCGATTATCGTTTATTCTTAATTCATACAACAAACATAACCATAGCTAGGCTATTTAAGGCTGTATTTTAACCTAAAAAAAATGCTGTGTCTAACTGATTAAGAGATCTGTTACGACAAGCGGCCATGTGACCGTTTTCAAGTAACATCTGAACTGCAATAAGAAACTAAAGGCAACGACGTGTTTTGGCTACAATATGTTGCCGCAGTTAAAATGGACTAATATTCGGCTGGCCCCGTGTTATTGCATTGGCTACAAAATACTTTTTTTTCTTCAATTCAATAATGAAAAAACAACGAGTTCATCTTTAACACGTGAAATGTAGGCTTATTCCAAAACTATTATAGGCTATGTTTACTTGTACTATGCTTGATCAACAGCTGCGATCATATTGTTGGCCGAGTGCCTAAGGAACTAAATAAAGACCTCTTTTAATGGTTGAATGTGGACCTCTTGCAATCCCTGTTCCATTTTAAACCTGTTTGTCACAGTGTTTGGTAATAACCAAGTCACGAGGCTATCAGGAGTCACTCACTGCCTTCACCGTGATTGGTTCTGTGATATGTGGTACAGCAGGTTTCTGTTGGCCCTAGGTAATTGGAGGGAATAAGTTGGCTCAAAAGGACAAACACTAAGTGCAAACAAAGGCTTGTTGCACTTACAACCCTGACCTAAGGAAAGAGCGAGAAGGCAACACCTCACGTGTAAAGTAGGACATGTGATAAATGCCTGAAGAAAATAAAATGCTATCCTTTCTAAAAAAAAAACTCCATATGGCCATTCTAGAAAGCCTCCTTCTGAACTACCAAAAATAAAGTGAATAACCACCGCTGTAAAAAAAATTACTGGTCTGAGCTGAAACTCAGTTTTAACTCTTTCATCATGTGTAAGCACATTGACACAAAATGTTATTACTTTTCCTTTCCAGAAGACAATATCTGAAGCTAAGCGGTTAACTGACATTTTCCTACTCTATACTCTGTGGAAGATATAAGATGCTTAAATGGAAGTATTGTTATAAATATGTCATTTTCCTACTCTATACCCTGTGGAAGATATAAGATGCTTAAATGGAAGTATTGTTATAAATATGTCATTTTCCTACTCTATACCCTGTGGAAGATATAAGATGCTTAAATGGAAGTATTGTTATAAATATGTCATTTTCCTACTCTATACCCTGTGGAAGATATAAGATGCTTAAATGGAAGTATTGTTATAAATATGTCATTTTCCTACTCTATACCCTGTGGAAGATATAAGATGCTTAAATGGAAGTATTGTTATAAATATGTCATTTTCCTACTCTATACCCTGTGGAAGATATAAGATGCTTAAATGGAAGTATTGTTATAAATATGTCATTTTCCTACTCTATACCCTGTGGAAGATATAAGATGCTTAAATGGAAGTATTGTTATAAATATGTCATTTTCCTACTCTATACCCTGTGGAAGATATAAGATGCTTAAATGGAAGTATTGTTATAAATATGTCATTTTCCTACTCTATACCCTGTGGAAGATATAAGATGCTTAAATGGAAGTATTATTATAAATATGTCATTTTCTGGAGCTTGTCATACAGTTTTGGGTTTAATTTAAAACTCAAATAATCACATACTTGTTTCTAAAGCAAACACACTGAGATAAAACAAGGTAACCAATATAGCAGCAAAACAATGGGCAAATAATTACTAATTAAGACGTTTATCTGCATTGGAGATGTCTTCCTGTGCTTAGCATACCCAACCCAACAATCACTATCTGAAGAGAGCAAAGAGATTAGCTATAAAACATGTACACTTGGCAAATTGGCATGCAATGATTAATAACATAATTTAGCAACATCTGTCATCCCTTAAATGACCCACTAAATATTGTAAAAGGAGCATAACCAATCTCCCTTTTGGGTAAGTTTGACCATCCTTTGAATGCAGTTTGAAAATGCAGTAAATGGCTCTAACCACTTGTGTTATATAAAATAGAATTAAGCACTATACCAAATTAAACCAAAATAAGCTGGTGCACAAAAGGAACATCAGTTGAGATATTCCTGTTACTTCATGTGCACAAGAACAAGTATTACATTTCAGGTTCAATGTCCCTATGCTTGGTGAAGATACATACTGTACATAATCTTTGCCTTGCCTGAATTCTAAACTATATTGGTGTTCCTAAAAATAACATATGTCTGGTCACTCTTTTTAATCACCCACCCTCATATAGAAATGGGACAAAATTATGCTCATCATCATACAGCCAATGTTAGTTATCAGTCTTAAAATATTTTGGGCCATATGATTTCATAAATGTTTGTGATTATATAAAAAAATAATTAAATAAATTGCTTGTTTGCTATGATACTTTCTGTTGCAATACTGACTCAACAGGGTTATCTAGATTATCAGGTGGCAGATATTTGCACTGCTTGAGAAACTGCCTTTATAAGCCTGACTCTGCCGTTATGTTAATTTTTTAACTGCAAGACAGGGCATTCAGATATAGAAAGGCCAAAGAACATTTTCATTCTCTCTGGGTTTAATAAGATGAGTTTTCTATTAGATCAAAATACTTCTTAAGCCTTGATATCATTATACCAATGTAACATAAAGTCTTCCATTAGAGCATATAAATATACATGACATGTATAAAACATTTTGTTTACAGTTTTGGTTGTGTTGCAATGGCAGTCTCACAAAACAAGTCTGTCCTGAGCAGCATCATGGAAACATGTCTCCAAATGTTCCTCTACCATCTACAAGGCAGGAAAACATTTCCAAAAATACCTATGGAAAATAATATTTGGTTTACCGTACATGTGAAAATCATCTCTTTACCCTGTTACAATGGGAAATCACTCTCTTCAATTGACAATTAACTGTTTATTTGAAGTATCTTTTCAACAAGCTGTTCTTTTCATCTTGAATGTTGATCAGTGCTGGAACTTGAAGTCCTGTTTCACAAAGGGGGAAAGCTGAGGTTTGAGACAGGGTCAAAACTTCTTGAGCTCTGACCTACTTTCCCCTAGCAGGCAAATCAGCTGGCAACATGTTTGTGAATCATGCTGTCGTCTGTGTACATTCGAGCAGCGCATTACTTACTAATTTATATAAAGACATTTAGATAGTTTATAGTTGAAGCTACTGGTTTCTATGATATAGAGCACGTCTGTATACAGTTGTCTCCATGACATTTAGAAACAAAAAAAGACGTAGAACCTGTTTGCAATATGTGAGAATTGGGTGTGGACCTCGAAAGGGTTTTTTTGTTCATAGCTAGCAGGCTACGCTACAATAAATTGAAATATGCTGAGTCACAAGCGCCTTTCTTCACATTGTATAACTATTAAATTACATGTTTTTAATGTTCTATTTTTTAAAGAAAGGGTCGAAACACAGGTTTCGCAAGTAAAGGTGGGATAATTACATTTACACAATTCTTTACAACACTAAGAATCAATGTTCAGAGTGCTGTCATGACATTCAAACAGAAGGAACGACAGATTAATAATTTCCTCCAGGCAACGTTACCACATTATTAACAATATATATTCCAGATGACACTAGAATAGATCCTCAACATTTTTCAATGTTTTCACTTGATACTGTTTTTTGGAGATCTGCGTTCCATCGAAATGATACACAATCCGCCAATCGTATATGAGACAAACAACCTAACTGGCCAATCCGTAACTGAGGGTTGGCTTTCGCTTTAAATCCTTCTCGCACTTTCCAGACTTTTTCTGTAACTGGACGAGAGTGTATTACTACGCAGTTGGTTTTAATTCAAAA
This sequence comes from Ilyophis sp. 1 JC-2022, assembly GCA_022702515.1. Lineage (NCBI taxonomy): Eukaryota > Metazoa > Chordata > Actinopteri > Anguilliformes > Synaphobranchidae > Ilyophis > Ilyophis sp. 1 JC-2022. The sequence goes on along the minus strand of CM040401.1, from coordinate 62,043,832 downwards.
AGTGAGATTATGATTAGTCAATATATTTCAATCATATTAACTCTAAAACATGTCACATTAGCATATTGGCATCATAAGTAAACGGTTATGTTTAGTAAGGAAGGTTGAAACATGGGACCTATTTGTTCTAGCGGATGGATATTGTCATATGACGCAACCTAACGTCACGATATTTTGTTTGCATAAATACAGTAGGCGCTAGAGCTGGGGAGCAGTTTCAACAAAGGATCAAGAGAGAGACTAAAGCGTGTAAAGGAGAATCACTGTGTGATTTGAACGAAAAATAATAGGTAAATTTAAGTTGCTTTAATTTATTTTTAATCTAAACAGAATATATTGTGTTTATGGTTCGCTTTAGTAGACTGGTTGCCGAACTAACTACATATTTGGTGTAAGGCAACGTTAGCTAACTGGGGGGGCTAACGTTAAATGTATCTTAGGAAGCGCGCAAACGTATTTAAAATAATTTTATAACGTAAATAGATTTTCACTGTTACCTGAAATGTATTTATTGGTACTTCTCTTGTACATACATAAAAGATGTTTGGTAGAAGCAATTTTTCAATTATTCACGATGAACTATTTTCTGTTTAACCAGCTAACGTTAGCTAGCTACCTACTTGCTAGATGGCTAACGAAAATGCTTATTCATTTTAAAAACTGAGCAAAGAACCCGGATGTCAAGAAATGGCGTTGACTAACGTTAGCTAGATTCAGCTCGGCCATTTACTTTTCCCTCGACGTTGCTGTTGATTTCAAACCGCGTGAAACTGCGAATATGCGTAACTAGCTGTACAATATTTAACTCTATGATGGGAAATGTTTTGCTCTTTAAGTTTAACAATACGATATGGCAGAATAGGCAAGGTTGTCTGCTTAAATCGCGAAGTAACGTTAGCAAACAACCAGATACTTTCCCCATGTACTAATTAACGTTGTAGCGTTAGACCAAATATAAAATTGTGTGGGATTTCTTCAATTTCATATTTCTGAGGAAATTATCTGTAATACGTTAAACTTAAGTAATGGGTAATTCATCGTTTGTGGTAGTGGCAGTAACTCGTTAGAATTTAATAATTATATTTGAAGAGAAATGCTATGTTGAATATAGTGTGTTGAGCTATAATATTATATTTTATATATTGTAATAATATATTAAACTTAAGTAATGGAACATTAATAGTTTGTGGCGATGGCAGTATGCATTAAAATTTCATAATTAAATGTGTATTAACATGGTTTGGGCTTTTCTGTTCTGCTCTCCAGATCAAAAATGCAGATCTTTGTCAAGACCCTCACTGGCAAGACCATTACCCTGGAGGTAGAGGCTAGTGATACCATTGAGAATGTAAAAGCTAAGATCCAGGACAAAGAAGGCATTCCCCCTGACCAGCAGAGGCTGATCTTTGCCGGCAAGCAGCTGGAAGATGGCCGCACCTTGTCCGACTACAACATCCAGAAGGAGTCCACCCTGCACTTAGTCCTTCGTCTCAGGGGCGGCATGCAGATCTTCGTAAAAACCCTCACAGGCAAGACTATTACCCTGGAGGTGGAGCCTAGTGATACCATTGAGAATGTAAAAGCCAAGATCCAGGACAAAGAAGGCATTCCCCCTGACCAGCAGAGGCTGATCTTTGCCGGCAAGCAGCTGGAAGATGGCCGCACCTTGTCCGACTACAACATCCAGAAAGAGTCCACCCTGCACTTGGTGCTTCGTCTCAGGGGCGGCATGCAGATCTTCGTCAAGACCCTCACAGGCAAAACAATTACCCTGGAGGTGGAGCCCAGCGACACCATTGAGAACGTGAAGGCTAAGATCCAGGACAAAGAAGGCATTCCCCCTGACCAGCAGAGGCTGATCTTTGCCGGCAAGCAGCTGGAAGATGGCCGCACCTTGTCCGACTACAACATCCAGAAGGAGTCCACCCTGCACTTGGTCCTTCGTCTCAGGGGAGGCATGCAGATCTTCGTAAAGACTCTCACAGGCAAGACCATTACCCTGGAGGTGGAGCCCAGCGACACCATTGAGAATGTAAAAGCTAAGATCCAGGACAAAGAAGGCATTCCCCCTGACCAGCAGAGGCTGATCTTTGCCGGCAAGCAGCTGGAAGATGGCCGCACCTTGTCCGACTACAACATCCAGAAAGAGTCCACCCTGCACTTGGTGCTTCGTCTCAGGGGCGGCATGCAGATCTTCGTCAAGACTCTCACAGGCAAGACCATTACCCTGGAGGTGGAGCCCAGCGACAGCATTGAGAACGTGAAGGCTAAGATCCAAGACAAAGAAGGCATTCCCCCTGACCAGCAGAGGCTGATCTTTGCCGGCAAGCAGCTGGAAGATGGCCGCACCTTGTCCGACTACAACATCCAGAAAGAGTCCACCCTGCACTTGGTGCTTCGTCTCAGGGGCGGCATGCAGATCTTCGTCAAGACTCTCACAGGCAAGACCATTACCCTGGAGGTGGAGCCCAGCGACAGCATTGAGAACGTGAAGGCTAAGATCCAAGACAAAGAAGGCATTCCCCCTGACCAGCAGAGGCTGATCTTTGCCGGCAAGCAGCTGGAAGATGGCCGCACCTTGTCCGACTACAACATCCAGAAAGAGTCCACCCTGCACTTGGTGCTTCGTCTCAGGGGCGGCATGCAGATCTTCGTCAAGACTCTCACAGGCAAGACCATTACCCTGGAGGTAGAGGCTAGTGATACCATTGAGAACGTGAAGGCTAAGATCCAAGACAAAGAAGGCATTCCCCCTGACCAGCAGAGGCTGATCTTTGCTGGCAAGCAGCTGGAAGATGGCCGCACCTTGTCCGACTACAACATCCAGAAGGAGTCCACCCTGCACTTGGTGCTTCGTCTCAGGGGCGGCATGCAGATCTTCGTAAAGACCCTCACAGGCAAGACCATTACCCTGGAGGTGGAGCCTAGCGACACCATTGAGAATGTAAAAGCTAAGATCCAGGACAAAGAAGGCATTCCCCCTGACCAGCAGAGGCTGATCTTTGCCGGCAAGCAGCTGGAAGATGGCCGCACCTTGTCCGACTACAACATCCAGAAAGAGTCCACCCTGCACTTGGTGCTTCGTCTCAGGGGCGGCATGCAGATCTTCGTAAAGACTCTCACAGGCAAGACCATTACCCTGGAGGTGGAGCCCAGCGACAGCATTGAGAACGTGAAGGCTAAGATCCAAGACAAAGAAGGCATTCCCCCTGACCAGCAGAGGCTGATCTTTGCCGGCAAGCAGCTGGAAGATGGCCGCACCTTGTCCGACTACAACATCCAGAAGGAGTCCACCCTGCACTTGGTGCTTCGTCTCAGGGGCGGCATGCAGATCTTCGTAAAGACCCTCACAGGCAAGACCATTACCCTGGAGGTGGAGCCTAGTGATACCATTGAGAATGTAAAAGCCAAGATCCAGGACAAAGAAGGTATTCCCCCTGACCAGCAGAGGCTGATCTTTGCCGGCAAGCAGCTGGAAGATGGCCGCACCTTGTCCGACTACAACATCCAGAAGGAGTCCACCCTGCACTTGGTCCTTCGTCTCAGGGGCGGCATGCAGATCTTCGTAAAGACCCTCACAGGCAAGACCATTACCCTGGAGGTGGAGCCTAGTGATACCATTGAGAATGTAAAAGCCAAGATCCAGGACAAAGAAGGTATTCCCCCTGACCAGCAGAGGCTGATCTTTGCCGGCAAGCAGCTGGAAGATGGCCGCACCTTGTCCGACTACAACATCCAGAAGGAGTCCACCCTGCACTTAGTCCTTCGTCTTAGAGGGGGGCAGTAAATTACCCTTTCTGTTCAATGTGTTGTTGTTTTTTTTTTTGATAAGGCAGTTACTGACCATTTGTTTTTATTATTTTTTCACCTTCAGATTTTTGTTTAAATATGTTTATGTCAAATAAAAAGCATTCATGTAAAATTTTACTTGTTTTTATTTTACAATTGTGCATTCTTGTTAGTCAGATGTGGAAAAAGCAGATAGCATAGCTTTGTGTAGTAATAATAAAGAAGACGGTGCCATCAGAAGACAACATATTTCTGCAGTTTGGACAAAAACAATTAATTCTTGTATCAAATACATGCACATAGACTGAAGGTGTGATTCCAGGGTTCACCAATGGTAAATTGATGTATAATAAAATAATTCTGGTATACAATGCTGTTTAAAACAAACCGATTATATACTTGAGCAGTTTTTAAAAGTATTAGTGTGTGCACACAGATGCATATACAGTTATATAAGCTGTTCTGTAAAAAGTAAACATGTAATTTGTATGTGTGCACATGTCAAGATTTTAAATGCACAAACTGGCATACTTGGGTCTGTTTATATGTTCCATAAAAATCAAGTCTTGAGGCTGATAACACATTGGTATTTCATAGACTTCATATAGTAAAGCAAAAGGCGATGAGTGGCTCGAGACCAGAATGTTTCAGTTTTGATTTGTAGATGGGGTACTACATTGTACCATTAATTTGAATCAGATATCCATAGGTGTACAATTTAAGGAGTTGTAGGTCACTTAAGTGCAACCATATGAGACATTTTGGATACGACATGTATACTGTTGAGTAGAAAGCTTGTTTCACGTTTTATATGGTCCACTTGGTAGTAATTACAATCGTTGCATTGGATTGCACTTGTTTGTTTTAATATATGAAATGTGGGCAATACTATCCATAGAGGTACTGGTACTATTATACTGAATTAAAACACATTAGTGTAATGTAAATTATCAGTTTGGAACAAGCATGATAAAACATGTGATTCACAGTCCCGTTTTCTATTGTTTTTAATGACCAAAGGCCCAACAGTTATACCAAAGAAGCCCCCTGGGCTGCTAATTGAATAGCTCTTTTGCAGTAGGGGGAACGTCTCAAATACTACCTATGCGTCAGCAAACAGATGCGGTAACTCAGTTATAAGGGGGATTTCCACAAATGGCGTTACAAAAACCTACCAATCTGACTAAATATCTCTGAACTTGCATTATTGACACTGATGAACTTGAGTACCATAATGATGGGTAATTAATTGTGGAGATCTGAGCCTTTTTAGATTATTCCATTAAGGATACTTCAATTTGGAGATCTGCCAAATTATTTTGTGATACATTTGAAGTCCCCTTAAAGCACAACTAAAGTTTGGTAGAACTTTGGGTTGTGTAGTTACCTGGCCATTATATGAGTTAAAATGGTAGCAAAATACACAGATCAGCCACAACATTAAAGCCACTGACGGGTGAAGTGAATAACATTGATTATCTATCTCATTGTTATATAGTCAGGAAAGAAACCCTTGAAGTCATCCATCCATATCTACTGTATTTCTGGCAGCAGAGTGGTGGTTTAAGGCTTGTTTGATATGTCAGACCCTTGATGACAGAGCCATTTACCCAACCATGTGTTCCATACTAGACTAGATTTAGCTGTAAATTACACTGGAACAGTATGGTACACATGGTTGGTTAAATGGCTCTAAGTCATCAAAGGTCTGACATATCAAACAAGCCTTAAACCATCACTCTGCTGCCAGAAATATAGTAGATATGGATGGATAACTTGAAGGGTTTCTTCATCTGACTTATTTCTCCATAGAGTTCAATAGGATCCATCCATATGTATTGCATATCTGGCAGCAGAGTGATGGTTTGAGGCTCGTTTGATACCTCAGACCCTTGATGACTTAGTCATTTTACCAACCATGTATTTCATACTGTTCCAGCATAATTTATAGCTAAATCTAGTCCCACCTACCAATTCCCATTCAAATGCAGAGACAGTATAGTATCGCTGGTTAGAGTACCATAAAATAAGATATCAAGAATCTTTTGATGTTGTTGGGTCACAGACATCGGGAAGTCCTGGCATTCAAAGGATATGCGACCAAATATTTTAAATGATTACTTTATTCTATATAAATGCAGGGGTGCCAATAATTGTGGCACACGTGGTTTTGTTAAAAATAATAATTTCTTGATGAGGGATTTTTTTTCTCATAATAAATTTACTTCAATTGAAGGTTGGATTTTTCTCATTTTTTCAGTGTGACATTAAACTAATTCACCAAACCCTTTTTACTCATCATCATGCCAATAATAGTGGAGGGCACTGTATATATAAAGTGTTCAATAAAAATATATTGAATTAAATAGGAATGATTTTTTTTTAAAGTTTTTATTTATTTGTGGCCTAAATTGAAAATGAACGAGACTATGGACGAGAATCCAGCAAAGGCATTCTTTGCTTAGTCTGTTTGAAATAAGAAAAATAAATTATAACGAATACTATTCTTTACGAAAAAATGTCACTCGGACACCACGTTTGGCTGCAACCATATCAATAATGACGAAACCTGCTGAACTAAAATTGCTAAGATGTCGCACATATACATTACCCGAGCACCAGCAGGTCTGAGGGTGTGTGAGTTACCTACTTAGCCACTTTAGCTTGTTTGCAAGTACCTAATCTAATGCAAACGAGGTCATTTGACAAGTTTTTGTGGCTATAACAGCACAGCACATATTGGCCTACCCAGGCCTCCTTCGAATGATTCATTTTCGCAAGCTATAACATTTGTTTTAGGCTATTATTTTTGGTAGCCTATTTCAAAAATTAGCAAAACCAGCTGGTTCAGAAGTTGCAATAGCTAGCCTACAGTGAGCTGTCTAGCAAGCACGGCTCTTTCACCCATCTGAAATCCATCTGGCAGGATCGGGTGTCCTAGTTTTATTTTTAACCTGCACTGTCAATCAGACGTAGCCTAAGTATATATAGTAACAGCATAGCCTGCTGATCTTTCTCGTGTGAAATGCTAGGTGAACATTAATCGTGAGCCACAGATAATAGGCTAAAGTAAAATTTAACGTTTATCACCAATATCATTACATACAGTCAAATTAAAATACCCATTTTCAGTGATGTTTTAACCATAATTTTAGCCGTTTTCTGAAACAGCTCCATGTTTCTATTAGCTGTTTTGAAATTTAGATTTATTTGCAAGTCCGCTTTTATTTGCACTTTATTCAAATTACTTTGCATTAAAGCATCTTGTAGCCTAGTCTAGCTTTTTCATCCACTCATAGGCTAATTGCCCCAACTGTTTCATGTAGCCTAATTAGCTGCATTTGACACACAGTTTTTGCTTACAGGAACTCAGATGATACGTTCCAGGAGCCTACACAATTAACCAAAAAATTACGAAATAATTATTGAATTGACAACTTTTTCTAATAGCCTATAGAGCAGAACGTAAAAGTAGTGACTCCACTGCTGCTGTAGCTTTAACTATCAGCTGCTCCTACCGGTGAAAGACTAATCAGCGGCTTCAGTGTAGTCATCGGCAGGCCGTTGTGCGCCCGCAGGTTGGAGAAGGGTAATGGCTCAGACCAGCTGGAAGAACTTTTTTCTTTCGGTCTTCGATTACAAAACGGAAAAATATGTTATCGCAAAAAACAAGAAAGTCGGTGTACTGTTCAGGGTTTTCCAGTTGGCTGTTCTTCTATACATTATCGGGTAAGGTCTATTTATTTAATAATATCTCCTTTATTTTAATTAGCCTATGTATGGGTTGATATGGAATAGGCTATCGAGCGCCAGAACACAAATGACATTGTATTCATGGGGTATGGCTTGTTTGCCCGTAAATATGCTAGCCTATATATTGTTCGCAGATATAATATTCGTCCATGTAGCCTAAAACACGCTGCTCAAGTGTTATTGGGTAAGGGACATAGAGAGACCGAGGACGAGACAGTTCGCTAGTTATCGTTTATAGTTGAACTAAGCTATATAAGATGCCACAGGACTGGACAAGAAACTTAGCCTATTATATTTAGATGTCTGCGTCCACTGTAATTTTTAAGAGGAACTCGTGATGTCACAGTGACTGTCATCTATCCGAAGAGAAAGCATGTTAAGTGTCAATTGTTTCAAATAATCATGTCAAAATAAATATTAATGTGAAATTTAAATGCCGGCCAAAGTCAATATTCTGTGAATTTTCTCCAACATTTTAGCATCATGGAAATTAATTAGGTGTAAGATCACAAATATGTGATTAGAATGTTCTTAACTTCACATTCTAATGCTGATAACAATTTACTGGTAATTTACAGCGATGGAATTCTCGTATACTGACTTCAAAAGGGTTAGTCTTCAAAAGGGATAAAAAACTATTCACATAATAAGGCAATTTCTGTAGCAATATGTGACCATCAAGAGGCCATTTATAATATATTGCCATGTTGATATTTTGAGCACAGCCCTATTGGTAATGAAGCTGTATTTAGACCAGTAATTGAGATTTTGAAAAGTATAAATATGAATATTTCAAAAGTACCATTTTGCTCATCTTTATAAATTGGGTGGAACCTCTGCTACTTTTTAGAGTTACAGACCATTTTATGTAGGTTCAGCTCTCACATAAAAAAGTATCTGCTATATATTTTAACGTAACGGAAAATTCTTTGTGAAAAATGTACACTGAAAAATATTTTTTATCCAATTCAAACATTTTAAGAATACTGGCTTTTAAGAATACATAATGACAAGAGAAGGACGCTCAGCCCATGTGGGCTAGCCAGTTGCCTACAACTAGAGTGTCCAGTACTGCGTCAAGCCTGTACTTGTCTTGAATACCCTGAAAGTCGCTGCCTCAACTACATGACCTAGCATGTAGTTTTGCTATCGTTTAGAAATATCTGCCAAAAGACTTTCTGTTATCTCACCATTAGACAATTTCCACCTACACCCCCTTGTTATATTGCAGGACTCACATCTTTTTTAGTTCAATTTGTCAATACATTGAATTGATTTAAAAACATCATTCAAATTCCCCTTAGCCTCCTGTTGTCAGGCGTAAAAAGATGTAGCCTACTTTTGAGGAAAAAACATAAACCTCGGTCGAGAAATTAGAGGTGGGTTGGCCAAAAGTAGAGTGGGAAATGGACACTTTGTCCCTAATTCTTTAAATAATGGTTTGTGTTTTATTCTTTTCTGAAAAGTATACAAATGGTCATTACTCCAAGGTTACATTATAGGTGTCACATATCAAAAATATCTGAGCGATCAAGATTCAAAAGGGTCCATTTTTCCCCAGAATGAGCCATAACACAAGTGTAAGCTCCTTTGATATCTTTTCAATATCTTTTGGTATATACAGACGAGTGACAAATTAAAGGAAAAACCTCTACAGTGAGGGGGTCCGTGGCTCTGTTATGCTGTGGGGGGCATTTCCCATGCATGGTTTGGGTCCACTTGCTCCTTTAGAGGGAAGGGTCACTGCAAATCAATACAAAGTTATTCCAAACATTTATTTTATTTTTTTCACCTGTCTGTATCTACAGCACAATGCCTAGATCCCGGTTGAGTGATCACCTGCTACTTTAATGTCTCTTTCAAATTGAACCCATTCTATTGTTTATATCTTGATTCTGTGAATGTTCTTGAATTAGTTTTTTCCCCCATGTTCCCATAAATAAGGTTCCTTAAGCCAGCCAGTTTTTCATCCAGCAAATGTATGCAGCAGTGGTGAGGGAAAAGTCATAAACAGAAATTATGAAGAATTCTTATGAAAAATCTGTCTAAAAGGGGAAGACCATCTTCTTTGAACTTGGCTTGGCTTAATAGCTAGGCTATTTGTGTGTGTATACAGTATGTGTGTGCGCTTAAGTAAGTAAATAAGTTTGTATTTAAGTGTGCATCATAATCTATGCGAGATCCAGTGTTGGCATGTTACCATGTTGATATCATTTTGCAAGTAACATTGCACCATGGGCCTTATGCTCTTCTCAGGTTTCAACAAAATGTAACATACGTGTGTAGGTGTGGATATATATACATGAATATATGCCCTGCGGTAGATAGGTGTTGGTGTGTGTAGTGTGATTATTACATAGATGGATGCTGAGGTTTATTTGTGTCAATATAATGATGTGAACTACAATACATGCCACTTCATAAACCAAAAGACTTTATATCAACTCTTTAAAATCAGGTAAATAATGTTTCATTCATAACTTTGCCTTGGTGTCTTTCTGTACTAGATTTTCTCTGTTTTAACTCCACACAGGTGGGTCTTTCTGAAAAAGAAAGGGTATCAGGAAAGGGATGATTCAATTCAAAGCTCTGTGATCACTAAACTGAAAGGAGTCGCTCTCACCAACACCACAGACAGTGGACTACATTTGTGGGGGTCAGAAGATTATGTTATCCCTCCACAGGTGAGTTGGTGGTTTCTTTCTTAGGGTGATACAGAAAAGTCCAGCTCAATTACTGCATTTCACCAGGTAGGTCTGTTTAAAATAAGGTCTTATTTTCAGTAACAGCCTTGCAATATGGTTTTCTAAGCAAAAAGGCCAGCTTAGGCAATGTATCAATGAAAATTCACATTTAAAACCATTACAGTGACAACGCATTAAAGTGCAACTATCAGGTTTTCTTTAAGGGATTTACAATGCTAGATTCATAAAGTGGACAATTTAAAAAAATATAATTTTAAAAAATGATTCTGGCTGCAAGGGCCGAAGTACAGAGAAACTCCACGCTCCCTTCAAAAGTAAACTAGTAGCAGAAATGTCTCAGTCCATGAGAATCATAGAGGTCTAGTTACAGCAGTCCCACTGCAGTTTAGTGAAATAGTTTAGTATGCATTAGTACTAACAGTGTGTAAAAGGACAAGAAAATTATCTTAAGAAAAATGCATTTCATGCTTTTTAAGCACAATTTTTTCTGCTTAATTCACATGGATACATGTAAAAACAATGGCTTTGCCTGCTCTAATGCTCAGTCCCTCTGTCATTATCCCTTACACACACACACACACACACACACACACACACACTTTGTCTGCTTCATCTGTACCGTACCTATATAATGACAAGCAATCATTGTAAATAAGATTTTGATCTTAATTGGCCTGCCTGGTAAAATAAAGGTTAAATGAAAAAAGTGAGTTACTCTTGAATAGTATAGTTTCTGTCTTCTATTCTATCCTGTGACATTGAAATGACTTAAAGTTTGACTCACACTGGTAGGCATTATTTTGAAAAGGAGTGGTAAGTGCTGAGCATGCACATATTAGCGTTCCGTTACAAACTGGAAAAAGCACTGATGCATTATTGATCATGAATTGTTTGAATGTTAATAGTATGTGGTGTATACTATAATGGTGAAGCAATTTGAATGTGGTTAAGAATAAAAATAATTTTGTTCTCCAGGGTGAGAGAATCTTCTTCATAATTACAAATTTCATAGAGACGCCAAACCAGAGGCTTGGCCACTGCGCTGAGGTAAGAGAGTCATCGAGAATCACGGAATGTGCTTGCATCACAGAGAGAATTTTCTTTTTAAATCCCTGACTCAGAAAGAGTATAGGAAGGGCAACACAGAGAGCTGCTGTTTTAAGGCAAGATAAGCAGGAATCTGGCCAGTTAATGGCGAGTGAAAGCCAATGCAGTGCAGTTTATTATGCACCAGATGACACAACCAAGTCACCATTCTTGACCTTTTGTTAAGGTTTTAAATGTCCAGTGTAGGTTTAACCGTATCCATCCATATCTTGCTTCAATTCTGCGAAGTTGGTGCGGCAATCCAGTACTTTTTCTTTTACATTTTCCCTTGGCTGCTAGTTGTAAATGCAGTTCTGGGTAAATGGTCTAGTTGTCTAGTGCCAAATTGTCACTGCCTTTCCTTTGATTGCTGAGTGAGGGAAGGTACTTCGAAGTCCTCATGCTCTGACATGCTTGTAAATCATCATTACAGCTCAGTGTCTTGGTGTGACTTCCTGTGCCTCAGCCAGAGACTCCCTCTGAATGATTACAACTGCTATTAGCTATTTTTACTCGTCAGGGTCAGGTTATAAGTATGATGTGATGTGGAACTCGTGACCAGACCGACAATTTGATGTGTGATGAGTCATGAATCATGATCTTGGAGGTGCGGCCCCAACTGGGAGCAGCCATTCAGGCTAACTCAACCACTGACCTTTAACATAAACTTGCTATAACCAGCCAGATTTCAGGAAAGCAATCTCCCAAACGGTAGCTTCCCTATCCTCTAGAGTTAATCCGCTTGACTGTACGCCATTGCATCAGTTAATTACACATTACATTGTATAGTTTGTCAGTTGAAAGGTTTCCTGGCTTATCTTATTTTCTAACCATACCAAGGTCTTTTTATGACTGACAAGTCATATGGCTTGTAGTAGTGATAAGTCAACAGTATCATTTTCCCTCTAGCTTTTACACTGAAGTAGAAAAACCTGTAATTCACAACATGCTGCCTTGGCGATGATTCTTTAAAAATTAAAAGAAAAAAACAAAACAAATGGTAAAGTTAAAAACTGTTTTACCTGATGGCAAGATGTTTGTTTCCAAACACAATGAAAAATATCTATGGTCACATCATCCTATAAGTTTAGATAGGTAATAAAATGGTTGTAGTGAGATGCCTGGTCAAAGTGCATTGATAACAGATACAATATGTAAGCCTTTTTACTTATGGTTATATAAATATTTGTTCGGGTGAATCATGCATTGTCCAGGCCGTGTACTGTTATTGTTTAATCCAGTCATGCAGACAACATTTTAAAGTCACCTGTGTTGCCAAAATAAATACAGGCTGTTGACAGTCCCTCATTAGGATTAAATGAGCCAAACGGCACTACGCATTTTAAACAGTGTCCCCTTTCTTCCAGAGCATCAAGGTGCCTGACGGTCACTGCAGGGAGAATGATGACTGTACTGAAGGGGAGGCAGTCATATCTGGAAATGGTATGTACTGGATCACCTGCTGTTTGACGTGTGCTTCCAGGATCAAAGGGTGGGTGTCAGCAGCAGTTAATGACGTGGGGCATTTCTGTTGGCAGCAGATACAGCCTGTTAGATTGCGCAATGTTCTAAGAGTTATACGTGCTAGGTGTATCATTTAGCATTTGGCTATCTACTTCCTTCAAAGTGAATCATCACCAAGGACATAAAAACAGGTGAATGGGATTATAATTTTTTTTCTAACTAGGTACATGCACTGCCCTATTGCTTGTATGTTGCCACACAAGTGCCACCTTTGTCCTCAATAAAAGCTAATGTTTATATTAGCATGCAGCACTGAGACTGGAAAACTTTGGTGGAGTTTTTTAAATTTGTTAGAGAGGATACAGGGATGAGATGACTCATGTACAATATCAGGTCAAAATACATATGTGTTGAAGAAACTACCAATGCTTTTTAAAAACAATAGAAATGCATGTATTTATTTTAAAAGTGCAGCGTGACAAAAATCTGTTTGTTCTCCCCTCAGGAATAAAGAGTGGGCGTTGTTTGAACTCTACAGGTACCTGTGAGATATATGGCTGGTGTCCCATTGAAAAACAACACAAACCACAGTGAGAACTTCCACAGTCTTCCACAATTGAAACCCTGCACATACATATATTTCAGTATTTCACAAACTGTGTAAATTTAATTTAATTACAAAAATGTCATTTTATTGTTATATTTCATGTAGCCACTATACACATTGATGCAAGTGCTATTGTTGAACCTTATAATTGGTAAGATGTGTGTGTGTGTGTGTGTGTGTGTGTGTACATATCTAGCACTGAACATATTTTTCTGTTGTCTACAGGGAAGCAATTTTACGAAAAGCAGAAAACTTTACTGTGTTCATAAAGAACTTCATGAGGTTTCCTAAATTTCAGTTTTCAAAGTAAGTTCTGTTTGTGAGAACTGTGCAACAAATACTTGTAGAAGCACAGTGACACTCCATTTTGGGTTTGTAGAAGTGAGAGTGAATGGCCTCCGGTTTATGGCCCCAGGCTTTATCTCTTTTGCAGGGACAGTTCCTTGTGGTCTGAATTGTCTTTCATTTGGCGGTTCTTGGCAGGTGTGAGAATAAAGTCCACAGTGTTCTCATATTTCAGTGTAGCTGTTGTCACCCTCTCCGTGAAACATCTTGTCCTGGCACACAGAAAAGACAATTATTTTCTTACCTGAAAGAAAAATGAAACCCGGGTATATCAAGCATTTATAAATCAGTCTTGTTAAACCTCCTTCACCCTTCCCTCCAGCCATGCTCAGGTTTCTCTGTCTTGCTTTTGTGCTGCTATTGCCGTGTAAATGTTTGCTTTTGTTTTCAACATTTCCATTATGTTTGCATTCATAGTTTCCAGTGTCAAAGCCCTTAAAACAAAGAGATTGTGCAGTGGCACATAGACTTTGCAGATTAGCAGAAAGAATGTGCATATCAGTCAGAGCAATTAGTGCCCGAGTAACAATGTTCACAAATCAATATTTACCCCTCGTCTATATCCGCTTTATCCTCAGATCAAATGTCCTGGAAACAAACAATGATATGTATTTAAAAAAATGCCTATATAATGAGACCCACCACCCTTACTGCCCCATATTCCGCCTGAGAGACATCGCCAGCTGGGCTGGCCACAGCTTTCAGGACATGGCTTTGATGGCAAGTATTCAGACTGCATTGCAGTTGTGCAGTGCTCGAACCTACAGGGACTGATTCAGCAGGGCCTATCAGCTGATCAGTACAGTAACCCTCCCAGTCTAATCTCCAAAGGAAGAAGTTAGACTATGTGGTTGCATGAATTGAATTGTGAATTGTTTAAGATAAGGAGATGCTTATCTAGTGTACAGTACAAGATTTTCCAATGGGGTTGACTTTATCTGGGTTTTTGCCTTTACCCCACATTTAAAACTAATGTTAAATTATTCTAAACAAAAAGGATTCACCAGAATAGTGTCTAGGTGATTACCATGCATCAGCCTTAATTTGGGTTGTCATTTGCCTCTATATATGTATGGTGATATATTTGTGTAAGAAATATTAATAGCTGCTGTAATATTCAGATGTTGCCAAAGTTACTGGCCATCAGTTTATTTAATGAGGTATTTAGTGTGACAGACAATGCTGTTGATTGTGTCTCATTCAGGGTGGGTCAATTGGAGTTCTGATACAGTGGAACTGTGACCTGGACAAGGACTACTCAAAGTGCAATCCCCGCTATAGCTTCACACGACTGGATGTGAAATCAAATAATTCAGTCACTTCTGGATATAACTTCAGGTACATCACTCACTCATGGTAGCAGATAGATGAGATAAAGAGCCCTCCATAATTTTTGTATTGAAGCAATTCACATGCAGTTAAAGTGCAGATTCTCCGCTTTTATTAAAGGGTATTTTTATACATTTTGGTTTCACCATGTATAAAATCCCGCACGTTTTATAAATGCCCCACCCTCTCATTTCAGAGAACCATGATGTTTGTCAGAAACACTGGCCAAGCAAAACGGTCAAAAAGACTAAAAGCATTTGTTTGCCATTGGCTAGGTCATTATTGACAAGGAACATAAACGGAAGAAATCAGGACTGAACCTCATCTGATATTCACACGCAATTGTGTTTAGGTTTGATCAGTGTAAGAACCATAAAGTTTTTCTGAATGGGTGCTGCACACTTCAAAGTTTTGACAAAGGAGAGTACACTTAATTTTCATAGGCTTGGTACATTTAACATTCTCCACCCACGGTGACTTCTGCTGAACTAACAGTAGCCATTTATTATTCCATTTATTTACACTTCCCCCTGTCATAGATTGAAAAGGCTGTTTACAGTCGGAATGACAGTATGAATAAAACTGACTAACGAACTGGAAAATATTCATCATCTTCAATAGTCAAAACTCAACAGATCTGAAGGAATACCACTCCCACAGACTGCTGACAGATCTAATTACATTAGTTGAGTTGAGATTAGTTATTTTGTTCAAAATGTTTTGTTAATTTTTTAATAAGGCCCATTTTAAGGATGTTTCTTGCAGCATGTATTAACCAAGAATACAGATGGTTTGCCAATATATTTTATTTTGACATCAAGCATTTTAACTGATTGATATAATTCAACCAGGGATGAAGAGTCACTGCTGAAAGTCCCTCAGTGTTGAAGAGATTAATGTTCCGGGAAATTTGTAACTAAAATTTCAAACTCTGTTTTTGTTTTCGCAGATATGCTCGCTATTACAAAGATGCAACGGGGCAGACTTACCGAACACTGTTTAAAGTGTATGGAGTTCGCATTGACATCATGGTGACAGGGGAGGTGCGAATACATTTTACTGGTGATGGTATTCAAGTTGATGTGGTGAAATCAATGGTGTGTTCCCACACCATTTAAAACAACGTCTGTGTAATTGTATGTTTCTGTTTCAGGCTGGAAAGTTTAATATTATCCCCACCTTAGTAAATATTGGCTCGGGGCTTGCTTTAATGGGTGCAGTAAGTATCAACATGTCATTATATGTTAACGTACTAAATTTGTCAAGCTTATATAAACATTTCTCATTTTATCTTGAGCCTTTACACTTTAGTGCTTTGCAGTAGAAAAAGACTGTAACTATGTCTAGCCAGCAGGGGGCATTACTGTGTAATTTTGTCAGTGTTAACTAATTCAGTATATGGGAATAGGACACTATGACGAGATGAACTGAAACTTGTTTGTGAAGCAGAATTTGCTTGACCTTTTAGTGGCATAGCAGACATCGCAGAAGGAACAACTTGATTTGTATTCTGTTTTCAGAGACATTACACATGTAATGCAAATTTGCTTATTATAATTACCTTTGCTGTTATATGAATATGTTATACATGGTTATGCTTAAATCCAATCATTTATATTTCTTCAGGGCGTGTTCCTCTGTGACATGGTGCTGTTGTACATGATGAAGAAGAGCACATTCTACAGAGAGAGTAAATTCGAATCTGCCAAGTATGAATCTATCAGATGGTACTGCCATTTTATTTAATACTTTATTGGTCAAGAAACCCAAAAGTTTGCCAGAGGGAGTCTGTGAAAACCTCTGCGTAAAACTGCTCAGAGTGAAAATGGAGATGCGGGTACAATATTTAGAAACCCATGTCCCAGGAGAGCTATGGGAGCACTGTGTTTTCAGGCTGAAGGTCCTGGCTCAGATTAATCTTTGAATATACCAATGCATGTGCCATGAAGAGAAAGGGCCTTACTCACAATACATGATAAAACTTTGGCTTTTTAGTCTCACTAGTCTAACTGGCTGATCACAATACCTGCCTTTCAATCACGATTAATTAATGGCAAGCATACTGGCCCCTGAACCATCCTCACTGACACTCCTTTCATAATACACTACATGGCCAAAAGTATCTGCACACACCTTGGTCTGGGGCTGCCACCCTTTGGTTTGGGGCTGTTTTTCACGGTTCCTTAGTTCCAGTGAAGGCAAATCTTAACGCTACAGCACGCAATGGCATTGTAGACTATTCTGTGCAACAGTTTGGGGAAGGCTTTTTCCTGTTTCAGCATGACAGCGCCCTCGTGCACAAATCGAGGTCCATACAGAAATTATTTGTCGAGATTGGCGTGAAAGAACTTGAGTGGCCTGCAGAGCCCTGACCTCAACCCCTTTCGAACACCTATGGGATCAGCCGACTGTGAGCCAGGCTTAATCACCCAACATCAGCGCCCGACCAATTCAGTGGAAAGCCTTCCCAGAAGAGTGGCGGCTGTTATAGCAGCAAAGGGGGGACATATCAATGCCCATGATTTTGGAATGAGATAGAGGTGTCCACATACTTTTGGCCATGTAGTGTAAATACAGTAATGCTAGTGCTAACAAAGCCCATCTAATGTGATGTAATATTTTTGCATAAGACAAGCGCAAAAATACATTGCTATTTGTTTTCCCTGTCAGTTGTGTAACATGGTGTTCTACCTGCAGGAAAAGTAAGGGCAGAGAACTGAAAGTGGTGTCAGAAGATGGAACACCCAGGAGACAAGATATATGGCAAGGAAAATTCATCGAGCTGGCGCAAAACAAGTCAGAAGTGAATAGCTAAAACGGGCTTAAGCAAGACTGGCGTCTGAGGCGGGGAGTGAAATGTTGGCCACTGAATTCAGTTTGAGTTCCTCTTTCCTTCCCCATCAGCACTGGGAACATGGACCAGGACAAGAGGACAGAGGGCCCTGGACATCTCTGCTGTCGTCACACACTAGAGCTCCCTCTGGCTCAACTGAGACAAAAGACACTGTGCTGTGTGGCTGGAAAATATGAGTCACCAAAGATAATTAATACCATTCCTGTTTATTTCCTCATTGCTGAAAGACAAGCGGGCTGCATTTTGACCTTTGTCATCAATTTTGTTGTGCCCATTTGTTGTGAGACTTTTCTGTTGTAATGGTGTTTGATGGACCATAATCTCTCAGCAAGTCACTAATAGAAGTGATAGCAGTAGGAAGAACTACAGAGGGCTGTCTCTGAAAATCTTAACATCCAACACAACGCGGCTCTTTGGAATGTCAAACCTTTATTTGTGAAAGCTCATAATATTCTACAGCTAATGCGCATCTTCTGTAGGTCAGAAATGAAATGCAAACCAAATGTTTCTGTTTATGGCGATAAGAGGTGCATGACATGCAGTTTCTGGGGCTGATTTCAATAACAAATATTTGACTGGCTATATTGACTGATGCTGACGTTGATTCCTCCCCAGTACAAATGCAAACTGCAACCAAGATTCCACATTCATGGAAGATGTAGATGAGCACAGGCATCAACTTATGAAGGAAAAATTTAACTAATATTTGTATTACAAAATATTTTAACATGCATAATTTATTAAGGAGAGAGCATCAGACTAGTGAGTCTCTGTACGGTTTTGCTTGTGAGTTTGGCTGGTAAAACTTAATTTCCTCTTCCTATATTATCAGCTCTACGCACCTGTAGTACTATTTAGTCTCGTATGTTGACTGAGCACAACAACACTATCTCGCTTCTGAAATGAGAATGAGGTTCAGATTAATTTGATTAAACTAGATTTTTTTTATTATGTTTTTTTCAAGGAGGCATTGGCCTCCATAGGCATGCGCTAGTCGGTGTGTAAGAAGTTATATTTTTGTATAGCAAGAAGAAATCCTTTAAAAAATATCCAAAACTACACAACACATTTGGTATGCAAATATCACAGCCTGACACAAAAAAGTAATGTGTTAAACCTTCAGGTAATTAAACGTGAATGCTTTTAAATATTTGTGTACATCACATATATATTTTCACAATTTTAAAGACAAAATTTGACAAACTTCACAGCAGGTATGTGTGTAGATGACAGGTTATTTATTAGAGAAATTAATCAAGCTTTCCTGAATCCAAAAAACCTATAAAATGTACATATCCTATCTGCATTACAGAAAGAGCACTGGTTACATATACTGGCAAAGAAATGTACTGGCATCCTGGGTATTTGCAACTTAAACCAGCGTTTCCCAAACTTTCAGAGCAAAGGACCCACTTAATGGGAAAAAAAAATATTTTCTGGGACCCAACCATTTTCTAACTGTGGTCGAACATACAGACATTATCAAATTATAAATGTATCTAATGCATTGTTTGGTTTATATGCATACCAATGGAAGGTAAGACTATTTCTTTCTACATTGAATCTTGGGACCCACACCTCAGCCCTTCTCATGACTCACCAGTGAATGCCAATCCAGTTTGGGAACACAAACATTCAGCTGTTTCACACCCTCCAAACCAAGCCCATTGAATCTTAACTTTCACATGACATCCATATTCTACACGATTTTTAAGCAATAATCTAGCTTTAAATAGTTATGTCAATACAAAATAGAAAGGAAAACTTTTCAAATATGGCTTGCGTAATTTGTCATCTATACAGCCACAAAATATTTTTGTTGCGGTACAGCCAGTATACAGACCACAAGGGGCTCCAAGATTGGCTGGTTGTAAAATCCCAAATTTACATGGAGTTATTAATTTCAGATAAGACGTATGCTGTGTTCATCCACAAATACTTCAGTCTAGTATACATGAACCATGCCATACAGGAAAGTCCAGAAAAGGACGTAGGTAAAAAGGCCCCCTACGAGTCCTCCTGTAAAAAGCAGGCGCCTAGACTTGAAGCACTTGTTCCATCGACGGCCAGCCTTGAGTATGAGGAGGAGAGAAAGGAGGAACGAGGCTAAAAAATAAAAGAAGAAGCCATACAATCCTGTGAGCCCCAGGATCCCTGCCGTCGCCCCGGACAGGGCTGAAACGGATGTCCTGCAGTAGTCCAAAACTGCAGCGTTGCCTCGCACGGCAACCTCACTAATGAACTGTGGTCCTTCCCGTTTAGCTGCCAATGCGGCCATGTCTTCTTTGATAGGTTACTGTAAAATAAAATAATAGAATATATGTATAATAATAATAATATATGTAATGACCATTCATACGAAACTTGCTAACACATTAGCTAGTTGGCCATGAATGGACATCATCACTATCATACTAAATCTCCACAGCGACTATAATGTTACAAACCTGCATTAAAACAAGCATACGTTATTTTTAAATGTGTTTACTTACGCCTGCAGTTGAAAAATAAAGTACGTTATGTGCGATTTCAGCAATAAATGCGCCGATTTTGTAGGTCAAATACACAAAAATTGCAACCCTTCACACGAAATCGGCCATTGTTCCTCTCAGTCGCAATGCTTTGTGGGAGTTTTTTTTGGCAAATATAATCTCGCGGAAATTTCGCTGAATAACTATCGTCAGCTAACGTTACTTCGCGGAAACAATTTTACTATTTTAGTTAACAAAAATGAACAGATATGTTTAATTATACTGTTATTAAATATTTACAAAAAAACACGCAACATAAGCTATTTTGTAAAAACCTGGTTCTAACCTTTGACCACGATTACGGTGGCCTCCGTAGACAAACGTGCTTTAAAAAAGCCAAAAGTCCTCTTTTTTGCGTTTAACAGACATGCTCAGTTGTGTCCTTGGTCGTGTAGTCACGTTTTTAAATGATCTTTATTGAAAATGTATTTATACAAATCCTTGAGAGAGAAATTACAAAACACGAACAAAGTAATAAATAAATAATGTTCACAACGCCAGGGGATATATTAAAAAAAAATGTTACAAGAAAACCTTGAGTTTTTATGGATTTTTATGACTATAGTCACAATGCCAGAATAAATGGGACATTTGGGAATTGCAAAAATTGTAGCCTGTTTCATTAAAGTTTCTACATTTTCAGAAAAAGTGCTTGGTGGGGTAACATTTATGAATCATCTTATAAGACACCTGTTCTACCTTATTGGTGACAAAAAAAAATTCTGAGACAGAGACCATACTTTATCCCAGAAAATATTATCTACTAAGTCATTCCAGTAACCAATCACAGTAACTTCTCTTTGAAAAAGAGTGTGAATTTTTCTGTTTTTACAAAATAGCGGAAAGCATATTTTTCCAACTGGAGGGTCAACTGGGTCAAAAGAGGGTAAAGTAAAAGAAAGAGAGCATCTCTGCATTAGCAGACCATAAAGAATAGACTCACTGATAGTAGATTATTATTAAAGCCATGTTCAAAGAATATATATCAACTTTTATAAAATACCTATATCATTGTCATTCTAAATAATACACTTGTTATGTTTGTAAATCAAAGTCCAAGCCAGGAAGCACTGTTTATGGAATGTAGAAAATTAGTAAGGAATTTTTTCTACAGTGCACATTTAGACAAAAAATATTTAGACCACCTAAATGGGAAGAACATACTGAGAAATTAAACTCCAGGTGGTGTTTTTTTTAAAATTGTTTAAGCTAGTTGTAGATAGATGTATTATTTTAAAAAAATGTTTTAATAAGTTAAAGCCACTCTTATCATATGAATTCATAACAAATATATTTTGTTATAAATATCTTTTTATATACTCCTCAAAAAAAGTTTGGAAACGTTATTTCGGTCGATTATTCCTCCCCTTTAATAATACCAATTGGTATTGTATTGTATATCGTTGGAAAGCCTGATTAGTCACCTTTACAACGAGGTACAACTTGTAAGGATCATGCATTCGTGGAATGAGCAACACAGCTAACCGTGTGGGTAGCGGCCCAAAAAAATGTGCCAAAATCCCCTGCAATATTCTTCTGTTGGTATTCACTCTCGTTTTGAGCTTCAAGTGCTGGCAGGTGTATGCCAGTCACAGGTGTGTGACTGGCACCTGATTGGCACCGAGGAATGGGATGCCATCCCACAGCAGTGTGTGACCAGGCTGGTGACCAGCATGAGGAGGAGGTGCCAAGCTGTTGTGGCTGCGTATGGATCTTCCACACGCTACTGAGGTCCCTGACAGTGTAAAATGAATAAAGTGTAAAAATGGCCAATATGTGTTGTTTTTTCCCTATTACTGTGGGAGAGTGCAATCATCCAGTCCACCAAGCAACTCAAAACGAGAGTGAATACCAACAGAAGAATATTGCAGGGGATTTTGGCACATTGTTTTGGGCCGCTACCCACATGGTTAGCTGTGTTGCTCATTCCACGAATGCACGATCCTTACAAGTTGTACCTCGTTGTAAAGGTGACTAATCAGGCTTTCCAACGATATAAAATACAATACCAATTGGTATTATTAAAGGGGAGGAATAATCGACCGAAATAACGTTTCCGAACTTTTTTTGAGGAGTGTATAATATATTTTTTCCATAGAAAATTTAAAAAATAATTATTTATTGATTTGCAAGTCTGACTATTGACAGGTAAAGATAAAGCAGCATAGGTGTGTCATAAAATTCCTTCTGCTTTAGATTCTAGGTTCTACCCTTCAGTGATAAGTCTCTCTGCAACCATAGGTTTAGCTTTTGAGTTATATCGGTGTAAAGTTATGCACCTAGAATTATGATCCTTGGACACAGTTATACCCAGGTATACTTATACATAAGTAATTATGTCTTCAGTGGGAATATTGCAGATGTAAGTTAAAGCACAAATTTTAAGTGCTAAGAGTTCACATTTCTTTAAATTGAGAAAACACCCTGAAGCATTGGAAAAGCAATTGATTATGGCAATAGGGATTTGTGCTGAATTTTTAAGAAATAACGTGGCATCATCTGCTAAATGGCTTATCTCTATACGGGCAATGGAAATTTCTTGTGAAAGGGTCTCAGGTATCAAATGTGCCTCAAACCATCACTCTGTACTGTAAATATGGATGGATCATTTGAAGGGTTGTTTCTCCGGACTAATTTTTCCACGGAGTTCAATAGGAAAATGATTCATGATGAACGACCCTTAAAGTGATCCATCCATATATCTACTGCATATCTGGCAGCTCAGAGTGATGGTCTGATGCTCGTATACCAGGGCTACTCAACAGTGTGGAAGGGTGCTGATTCGGACACGGCCATGTTCTACTCCCACTGAAAGAACATAGGCAGATATTAACTCGGCCGTGTCCGAATCAGCACTTTTCCTCACTGTTGAGTAGCCTTAGTGAATAGATAGGGCGAGAAAGTTGTAGAGTACGGAATTTTTTTTCAAATTGCAGTATACTTCAAACACCCAGATGACACACTTACCTCCAGGGTTTCGCAGAATACATTCGGGAGCACACTTTTCAAGAAGTACACGAACATTTTGGTCACATAAATATGATGCGAAGCTTCGTTTTAAAAAAAATAAATGAGGCGCAGCTTCGATGACGTTTTCCTTCAAATACTACAAAAACAACACGTGACATGGCAGCGCAAGAGTGGGAAGCAGGGTTGCCAGATCTAGTAAATTTTCCAGCCAAATGGCGACTAAAACTAGCCCAAATTAAAGGCTATTTTTAACAGAAACCAACATATCTTTTCATGTTTTTACTTTTTAAAATAAGTGTGTGCTTTGCGACTTTTAATTTTTACATGTGACTGCACTTTGAAAGTATCCCAATTTAGCTGTAAAACCGCGGACATGGCAACACTGGTGGGACGTCTTGTGACCATCTTACGACACTTCCACAGTGTGGTTGGAAAATAGTATGGCGGATATTTTTCGCGGACTGCTAAACAGTGCACAGTAAACAGCCCACTTCTGCCAGTGCACTGTACGCAGGAGACAGGGCGCAGTAGATAGGGCTCTGATTCGGACACAGCCCAAGTTCAGTGTATCTAGGCGGCAGTGCAGTATAATGGCTAAGGAACTGGCCTTGTAACCCAAATGTTGCAGGTTCGATTAGTATAAATGGATAATATGTTTTAAAAAATGCTAAAAAGTTGTGTAAATCGCTCTGGATAAGAGCGTCTGCTAAATGCCTGTAATGTAATGTAATCTACTTTAGGACCACACTCCAGCCCAGTAGGTGACGGTAATCCACCAAAAGCTGTCTTGACAACCACCAATGAAAAACAAAGAAGAAAAAGAAGAAAGAAACTTTTCAGTTTGTTTACTCGTGTAGCTATGCGAGGTAATTTATATTTATTTATTTATTAAGTTGTATGTGTGTGATATTTATTATTTTTCTTATAATGTTAGTAGTAGCAAAGATTTTGATATAAAATGCACCCTTTGGTAGTAGCCTAGTATATTTTGTGGTAAAGAAGGTAAATCTTAAGACCAGACTCCAGCCCCAGTAGGTGGCGGTAAAATGCACCAAAATGCTGGGTTATAACCGTCAATAAAAAACGAAGAAGAAGAAGAAGAAGAAGCAACGGTAATTTCTGTAAATTAGCGAATATCTGCGTGTTCTGCTTCTTTAAAAAATCGTGTGAGTGCTTTAAAATAAGTGTACTGAATGCAATATTTTTCATACCGTGCTTTACAAATTTGGTAGCTATCCAATTCGCTGCAGCCATTACATTAGGCACCAATGTTAGCTATGGCAGGTTGTTGGCTAAACTGCTTGTTATCGCTTTGCTACCGGAGTTATATGAATATTCATACATAATATGAATTACAGCGACAAATTTGGCTAGCTAACGTTAGTAGTAGTTCACGGCAACGTTAGCAACTGCTAAATTGCCTGACTTGGGAACGAGCTAACGATTAGCATTGGCTGAATGGTTAAAGGCCATTAATTAAAGTTACTTTCAGTTTCGTTAAATAATCTGAGTATCTTCTTACAGAACTGGTGCATTTCCGGATATCATGGCAATGTCATCCAATTCTTACAAGTATGTCCTGGGCATGGACTTGGGAACAACGTCAATCAAGATCGTGCTGGTTGACACTGAGTCAAAGAAAGTGACGGACAGCTACACACTGCCAACAAAGGCAGACTCCAGCAACACAGTCGACCACGTATGGAATAGTTTTTAGATACATCATTACATGCATGAATGTTCGCACGCCTTGTTGAATCAGTCTAATAGGTCTTATTTATCATTGGCGTGATATACCCCACCCCCTTCACATGTCTTTTTATGATTCATTTTAATTATCACCCCTTTTGTATGCAAAATTAAAAGCCTTGGCAGGCCAAGTTTGAATGTCCCTACGCCATAGAAATAAATATTAGGCATTTTATATAAAGCTAGATGTACAGTATATTGTCCCCAGTCTTCATACCTATAAGTATAACTCAGTGGCTCATTTCAACACCAGCAGGCCTCAGTGAAACTTGGACATATATGCAATAATTATAAGTGCACATAATTAATACAGAGGACTGCAATATTGCAGCAGGAGTGTCAGGTCAATGGTGCATGTGATTCTGCTACCAAGAGCAGATTACATCAGAGTATCACCATCCACAGTACAGATTTTGAAAAAACAAAAAACATACTGAATAATTAATTACATAGAAACTTAATTTGCTTTGTTTCCATAAACTGCTCTCACAGGCTAAGGAACAGGATCCTGAGCGAATTATAGACACTCTAAATCAGTGCATTGCTGCTTTACCAAGAGACAAACTCCAAAACGTCACAAAGATTGGGGTGTCTGGACAAATGCATGGGGTCATGTTTTGGAAAGCAAGAACAGGTAGAAACATTTATTTCACCAAAAATCTTACCCTGTTGCTCGTCACCATCATAAAGACCGTAGCTGCTAAATTGTAGATACTACAAGTAGACTACCGCATTCCCACTCATGACCACCTCACTGCATAGGCCACCTACCAGATTACCAGTCATCCTCATTTAAAGGATAAGGTCACTTTATAATCAAAATGGACAGCAAGGTGAAGTGCAGTACATTAACAGCCCTGGTGCAGTCTGGGTTATGTAGTGCTGGACCTCTCTTGCATAATATGATTGTCAATGTTTACCTCACTGTAAAAACAAGAATAAATGTGAACCAAAGGGTTTGCAGAAGTTATTAATTGTTAAGCATTCACATTTTGAAATTGCAACAGATTCAATGCTTATTTTGATTTTTACTGGTTAACCAACCTTTCGCGCATCTGCCTCCCCTCTGGTCCCATTGAGATTGGCTATGCAGTTTACTGTAATAATACCTGTCTCTCTCGCTCTATAAAATGGTCTGACTTGGTCAATGCCACAGACTGTAGAAAAATATGGATGAAGTGATGACGATGTCACCCATTCATGTCCTATGGCTCGCCTAAACAGGGCGCCGCCATTGGATTTTAGAAACCAGCGCAAGCGCATTGGAGCAAAATCCTCCAGTCTTGGAATCACTTTCCCTGTTGTATGGGGTATACTGCTCTGTGGAGTGCAAATTGATCAGACGATATGATAAACCTCTGACCAACCTTACTGTGGTCATGTCTGCAAAGACCACCCCCCCCCCCTCCTCCTCCTCAAAAAAATGCCTGGCTATCTGGCCTCTTCAGTTGTTCATAGCATAATATAATATGTCCCTATAATGTAAGTTTCACAATATATTGCTAATGTGTTTCCCGTTTTGTAGTTGTTTATTTGCCTTTCTTGTCTGAGTGTTTGTTTTGTCTTTTCCAAATGTGAAGCGTCTTTGGGTACTCAGAAAAGCGCTATATAAAACTTATATATTATTATTATTATTATTATTAATGTGCTTTTCACTTTATCCTGGGTTTATTTTTTATTTCTTATAGCACAGGAGTGATAATAATATATTATGAACAAATCTAAAGGCTTCAGTTGCAAAGGAGTGCCTTAATGCGTGTCACTCATTTACCAAATCAGACCTTTGACACCAAATGTTGTTCTTCAACACCTCAGGCTGCAGTTGGGGGAGTAGAGATGATGCTCACATGTTCTGGCCTAGAGAGACGAGTCGACTGATCACTTGGCAGGATAGGCGATGCAGCAGTGACTTCCTGTCTTCGTTGCCACAGCCTGATTCTCACCTGAGTGTGGCCACTGGCTTTGGCTGTGCCACTATCTTCTGGCATCTCAGGAACAGGTATGGCGTCGGCTCCCTTTTTTGCAAGAACACATGTCGTATGAAGGGGTTCCAGGTACTACCTGTATGTTTATTGGTTGGCCTCATTTAACATAGTCATTTAACACAGTGCCAGTGATAAAAAGTTGTAAAATAAGTTATCTTTTTTCCTTTGGAATTATGAACTTAGTAACTTTTAATTCACTTTTTAGTATCCAAATAACAAATAAATAATTGTTTTTACTTGTTTTTCAATGTAGGCCTGAGTTTCTAGCTGAATTCACCACAGCAGGGACTATCCATGACTATGTGGTCGCTATGCTGTGTGGCTTGGACAAATGCCTTATGACCACCCAGAACGCTGCTAGCTGGGGATACTTCGACACCAGCTCCCACCAATGGAACTTGGACATGTATGCAAGTCATTTTTGCCATTTTGTATTCCACTTTAATAATTATACCTGCAGTATTCATTGGCTGCATTATTTTGTACTGAACCAGCAGTGTCAGGTCTACAGTGCATGGGAGTACATCAGAAGAGAAATGCATCATACTACTTAATTATAGAGGACACCAGAATAAAAATGCATCCAGAAGCTACTTAAGCACTAATGCTACACCCGTAAAGGTTATTTGAGGTCAACAGGATTTCTATGATAACATTCTGATAACTCCCTCATTGAACACCCCCTCCCTCCTCTATCTATCTCATATCTATATCTCATCCCCCCCTCCTCTCCTCCTCCTCTCCCTCCCTCCTCCTCCCTCCCCCTCTTCTCCCCTCCCTCCCTCCCTCCTCCCCTCCTCTCCCCCCTCCCTCTCTCCCTCTCTCCCTCCTCCCCTCCTCCCCCCTCCCTCCCTCCCCCTCCCTCTCTCCTCCTCCCCCTCCCTCCTCCCTCCCTCTCCCTCTCCCTCCCTCCCTCCCTCCTCCCTCTCCCTCCCCTCCTCCCTCCTCCTCTCTCCTCCCTCCCTCCTCCTCCCTCCCTCCTCCCTCCCTCCCTCCCTCCCTCCTCCCTCCCTCCTCTCTCTCCTCCCTCTCCTCCTCCCTCCCTCCCTCTCTCTCCTCCCTCTCTCCCTCCCTCCCTCCCTCTCCCTCCCTCCCTCCCTCCTCCCTCTCTCCCTCCCTCTCTCCCTCTCTCCCTCCCTCCCTCCCTCCTCCCTCCCTCCCCTCCTCCCTCCTCCCTCCCTCCCTCCCTCCCTCCCTCTCCTCCTCCCTCCCTCCCTCCCTCCCTCCCTCCTCCCCTCCTCCCTCCCTCCCTCCTCCCTCCCTCCCTCCCTCCTCCCTCCCTCCCTCCTCCCTCCCTCCCTCCCTCCCTCCTCCCTCCCTCCCCTCCCTCCCTCCCTCCTCCCTCCTCCCTCCCTCCCTCCTCCCTCCCTCTCTCTCTCCCTCCTCTCTCCCTCCTCCTCTCCCTCCCTCCCTTTCTCTCTCCCTCCCTCCCTCTCTCCCTCCCTCTCTCCCTCCCTCTCTCCCTCCCTCCTCTCTCCCTCCTCTCTCCCTCCCTCCCTCCTCTCTCCCTCCTCTCTCCCTCTCTCCCTCTCTCCCTCCCTCCCTCCCTCCCTCTCTCCCTCCCTCCCTCCCTCTCTCCCTCCCTCCCTCCCTCCCTCCCTCCTCTCTCCTCCCTCCCTCCCTCCCCTCTCCTCTCCTCCCTCCCTCCCTCCCTCCTCCCTCCCTCTCTCTCTCCCTCCTCCCTCCCTCCCTTAGTCTGAAGGGTTCTGGTTTCCCTGTGCATCTACTCCCTGATGCAGTGGAGTCTGGTTGCTATGCAGGGTTGACCTGCTCTGAGTGGCATGGGATCCCCTCGCAGACCCCTGTGGCAGCGGCCCTGGGGGATTTCCAGTGTTCTGTGTACTCCTGCATGACAGACAGGACGAGTGCAGGTAGAGAGTGCACGCTTTGAGTGGAATTGATTTCATGGAAAACAGCGCATGCGACATATCCATATACCCTCTGCGTTTCTTTTCTTGTTCTGTTTCTAGTCCTGAATATCAGCACCTCTGCCCAGCTGTCATTTGCCATGCCTGATGGCTTTAAGCCCCCTGCCACCCCAGACCCCTACTCCCCTGTTTCCTATTTCCCTTATTTTGATGGCTCTTACCTCGCCGTAGCAGCTTCGCTCAACGGGGGCAACGTGATGGCCACCTTTGTGGAAATGCTGTCTGCATGGACGAAAGGGCTTGGTAAGTATGATTTAAAGTGGGTGGGCTATGTTGGGGACAACGCGGCTTACTGTTACCAAGACATAAGTAACCAACATTGCCTGATTGTTTCTTGCATTGTTAGGAATGGACGTCGATGACAGTACCGTCTATTTCCAGCTGATCAAAGCTGCTTTAGATCAGGAAAGCAGTGACCTGAAGGTGAGCCCAACCATTTTCGGTGAAAGACACAACACCGGCTGCTTGGGTCAAGTGTGCAACATCTCTGCCTCCAACGTCTCTGTTGGTCATGTGACCAGGGCGTTATGTCGTGGAATCATGGACAACCTAGCCACCATGCTGCCCCCCGGGGCCCTTCTGGAGTCCGGGGTTAAGCAGATAATGGGTAGTGGCAGTGCTCTCTCCCGAAATGAGGTGCTTCGACAGGAAGCGGAGAGGGCGTTTCCCCTGCCTGTGCATTTTGGAAAAGATGTAGATTCAGCAGTTGGTGCTGCCATGATTGTGAATGACAGAAGCTGAATGGTAAGTTTGAGGAAGAAGTGTTCTTCTGCTTCTACAATGTGATGGTACTTTAGAACAAAAATATGCCTACTGTTTTTGGTTTATTTAATTTGCACATTCCAATGAGCTTGAAGAAAAAAGCTAACGATTAGCAAAGAAAATATATTTAATGTTTTACCTTATCAACTTTATTGATTTTTGTAAATATATGCTAATTTCCGAATTTGATGCCTGCGATCACTTTAAGGGTTGTTTCTCCTGACTCATTTTCCTATTGAACTCTATGGAAAAATAAGTCGGGAGAAACAACCCTTCAAGTGATCCATCCATATCTACTGCATATCTGGCAGCAGAGTGATGGTTTGAGGCTCGTTTGATACCTCAGACCCTTGATGATTTACAGCCATTTAGCCAACCATGGATTCCATACTATTCTGTGTAATTTACAACTTAATCTAATCCCACCCCCCAATTCCCATAGAGATCCATTCAAATGCAGAGAGGTTATAGTATCTTGTAAAAGTACCTGAAAATAAGATCTCAAGAGTCTTTTGATATCCTTTTATACCCAGTCATGATAGCATCACCTGTTTACCTGTGGAATGTTCCAAACAGGTGTTTTTTGTCCCAACTTTTTTGGAACGTGGTGCAGGCATCATTGTTTTAAATTAAATACATGTAAAAGAGAATTTACGAATCAATGCTTTCTGCTTTTATATGCATTTTACATACGGTCCCAACCTTTTTGGAATTGGGGTTTGTATTATAATATTGATATAATAATTGCACTGATAAACATTTTTTAAGATGAGGTCTGTAACTACTTAAAATAAATAAGAAATAATTCAAAATAGGAACATGTTCTGTATATACTGTATGTCTTTACGCATGTTTCTAAATACTTAAGTTCAGATAAGAAAAAAAAAAAAAGATGAATGCCGAAATGTTCATGGAAACGTTCATAAACACAGTTGATGATCAAATGTGATCGTACGCATGTTTTGTGAATGAAGCCCAATGTGTATAACCAGGGCTAGCTATTTTCTACCTTTTAAATAGTTGTCACAATTATGTATAATTACACCACAACTGCTATATACAATTTTGACACTAATTTGTTGCTACTTACAAATGTTGAGATCCTGATACTGGTCTGTCGTAAGTGATCTTCACATGTGCCAATGCAACTCAGCTAAAGATTCCAGGAAATTTTGTCTAACTTGATCATTCATTACTCCTGACTGATCAAGTTAAAAAGAACCTTTGTAGGTGTTAAGTATTGCTAGTAGAAATGGTGAGTCACCTCCCTGCGATTTAATGTACTTGAGATCCCTGAAAGGGATTAAACTTGCTATATAAGTGCAGAAAATATACACCTCTTAAATCTGAAGGATTAAATGTTACCTTTTCCTCTGAATATCTGTTCTTACACCTGTTTATCCTGTGAGAATTTGCTATTGTATTGATGCTGTGAAATATTATGAATGTCAACATTCCACTTCTTGTGTTCCAGTAAATTATTACAATGTTTATTAATTATTCAATGTAAAAGTGTATTCAAAAGTGTGAATCATAACTTTGACCATGTTCACCCACGGAGTAATTTCATCCTGCATTTGCAGGATATTTGACCACATTTTGGAACCAAACTCTTAAAAGGATTTACCATGAATCAGTATGATAATTGCATTGTATAAAATATGTTTACTATGATTAATATTTTATTTGTGTAATTAGCTTGAAGCCCCCTTACAATTATATCTTATAATTGATGGATAGTTTTAAGAAATGCAACTTATGCCTGTAGTGTTATCACAAGCATTTTGCCATGTATAATTTTCACATAGTCATTGAATTTAATAAATATTTTAAGATCTCAGTCTAATTTTAATTATTGCAGTGTTATTTATTACTATCGCTTACCCTTGATTTTACACATTACATATATTACAATACAGTATTAATTCATATATTGATATTATGGTATCTATACGTTTTCTTTTATAATTAGTTTAACTTGGTACTATTATAAGTGTAGAACACAAAATCTCACTTTAAGAATGCTTTTTATTCTTGTGTTTTTGTCTGTCTCTAGAGTCTGGACAGTATTTAAAATATTTTGTATGGTTTTAAAATGCAATTTTAAATGTAGATGTTTAGATGCATAAAACAATGTAAAGGGTTCAGCTCCAAAGGAGCTTAAAGCACAACTGAACTTTGGTAGAACTTTGGGTTGTGTAGTTACCTGGCCATGATATCCAAATGGTGACAAAATATGTTCGTTGGTTGCTCTGTGCTCCCCTGGGGTGATAATCCAGAATAGGGTTTTTGTCGCTCTCCATTCACTTCTATGGGGAAGCTAAAACGGTCTCAAAATGACACTTCTAGCATGTATACGACCGGGAAAGCGGATTCTGTCAATAGAAAAAATTACCAGTCCTCATACGTATTTTTTTTCAGCAGGTCGCGGACCATTTAATAAATTAAAAAAATACGTTAGAAAAATACTTATTGCTTGTATTGACAGAATTATCTTAGGTCGCGATCGTATATGTGCTAGAAGTGTCATTTTGAGACCGTTTTAGCTTACCCATAGAAGTGAATGGAGAGCGACAAATATCCAACAATGTGTTTTTATCCAACAATATGAAGCCGTAGGCTATTAAAGCTACAGACGATTCGGCCAATCATAAAAATGCCACATTGAAATAATATATTTTTCTAATATCTGATTTTGGCCATATGAAACATGGAGATGCAGCGAGAGAGAGAGGTCCGTTTTTTTTATCATTCTATGCTGTCTCTTCTTGATAACTAACTCTTACGCATTGCTTAGGATATAATATTCGGTAGCCTAGTTTACTCAGTGAGTTGAGGATAGTGGCGAGAGTCTCCATCTGGGAGATTTGATTTTAAATAGATTGATTACATGTTGCATCTAGCCTAGTTGTTATAGTTGCGATTCTGCGAAACATCTGCAGCATGATGGTTTGGGGCTCGTTTGATACCTTAGACCCTTGATGACGTACAGCCATTTAGCCAGTCATGTGTTCCATACTGTACCAGCGTAATTTACAGCTGAATCTAGTCTCACCCCCCAATTCTCATAGAGATCAGTTCAAATACAGAGAGCTTATAGTATCGCTTGTAACAGTACCTGGAAATAAGATATCGAGAGTCTTTTGATGTTGATGGGTCACAGACTTCAGGAAGTGACAGCATGCAAAGGATATGTGACCAAATATTAAATATACTTTAAAAATATGTTAAGGCAAAGGGTATGAATACTTATGTAAATAAAATATTTAAGTTTTCGATTTTTAATACATTTGCAAAAATTTCTAAAAACATGTTTTCACTTTGTCATTATGGGCTATTTTGTGTAGAATTTTGAGACAAAAAATGAACTCAATCTATTGTAGAATATGTCTGTAATGTAATAAAACGTGGAGAAGGTGAAAGGGGTGTTCAGACTTTCCGGCTCGACTGTAAGATGAGGGGGGTGGAGGTGGGTTTAAAATGTAATAAAATTATCGTTTCCACTAATATACTGATTGGCCTATGCTTTAGCTTTATATGAAAGCATCTCAAATCTCATCTAGGGCTTTGAAAAAAAAGATTTATCTTCACAATGTTCATAAATGAAACATTTTATTTTAGAAAATGCCCTGTGTGAGGTAATGTAGAAATGCAGGAAATTAGTTTTAAAAGGCTAAAATTTCTCAGGGGGAGGACCCCCAGACCCCCCCGCTACTTCGTCCCCCCCTTGTGCCCCACCAACATCTCTTCATGCCCCCCTAATCAAAGCAGTCTACAAACAGCCCTGATTTGGCACAGTCCAGCGAAGACAACATTGTTACAAAAGCAGAATTGTCATTCTCTTTGAAAAATAACTTGTGAACCAGCTCATCAACCGCAGATGAACAGTATTGCCTCTTTTAAGCTGGTCACATGAACATCTCCACGCTGGCTTTGCAGAAGTGTCTACAGGAAGATGACAGGAAGAACCTGTGGCTGCGTGCAGAGCGCAAAAAACATCGAAGTGCCAGTTACAGAATACTGAGAACTCTGCCAAGGTAAGCGAAGAAACTTCATTCAAAACTAGAGAAAAAGATTAATTATTGTTATTAATTGTAAGAAGTACTTTTACCATGTAAAAATAAAGTAGAGAGTTTCAGTTGGTCTCATAATGGCGCAGACTGCTTGTGTTGAATTATGATAACAAAAACAGACCACACCTGCCACACAGGAAGCTTTAGGTGCCATTGCAAAGAGTAATGTGCAAGTCAGACTGGTACGTTGTAACTTGTAGGGAGGATTGGTTCGCTGCTTTAAACCAAATTTATATTCTGTAACATGTTGGCATATTCCTGCAAACAGGGTGTATTTATTGAGTTCCATAGCTTTGAATTTATATATTTATGTTCCCCCATATATCACCAATTTTCACAGGCGCCTTGTTTTCTTAAACAAAGTTCTGGACAAAGAAAGGCGGACAAAAGGAACTGTAAAATTTCAGTCAGGCTCCTATTGTGAAGTGAGAGCGAGATTACCACCACTCTGGACTGCAAGGTAAGTTGCGAAAATATTGTTGCTTTCAATACTTAATACGCTACAGTAAAACGGTTGTTAGCTCAGTGCCATAAGAAAATACTGCCAATTAATTATTTCATGAAAATGTTTTTAAATAAAGTAATGATTTTACTGCCAATGTCTGGTAACCGCAATAAAGTAGCGAGAGACACAATTACTGATATTCTCCCAATGTGAAACAGAAAGAAAGCCCCAGAATAAACACTCAGGGCTCTGGTAATGCACTCTTGCTCCCAAAGGACCCGAGAAGGAGCACATGCCCCCCTCCTCCATACTGCTCTTCTAGAGCATCCCGCCCAGCAGCACTGAACAGCTTCATTCACTCCGCTTCTCACAACCCGAAAACACCCGTCAATATCGGACACTGGCTTGTGGCAATAGCCATTAGCTTACTACTACTTCCTTTGCCATGAGCATGTTCTAAAGGAGGTGATATGTGGACAAAAATGAAGAAATAATTAATAAACACAGCGGGATACAACAGGGCTGAGCACTGCAGCATACAGTAAACACAGCGAAACAGAGAGCACTTTCATGTAAGTACAGTTTATCTGTAATCTGCATGTGAAGTGCATGTGAGCTAATCTGGATGTAGTTGCTGCTATATTACTGTCAGAGCCCTGATTTTGACCAAAAAAAATTGTGGACCACTTGGTTTGTATATTACCAAATTTGAAGAAAGACAGCATTGGATAGCGATTTTCCTCATTTTGTAGAACACACCACAAGGTGAGCCACTATCCTAACCAGCACCAGAGGACAGAACATAATCAAATCAAGGTCTGTCTCTTATCTCAGTATACAGAGGGGTAAGTGGTTGGAATTAGGTTGTAATGTCATCTCAATAAGCTACATTTTCCAGGTTTCTGTATAATGTGGTAAAACTCTATTACAAGAGTTGCAATGTCAAGAATTTGGAAATCATTGGCAAACTACATAATCTAGAGAAATAATCCATTATGAATTAAATTTGCCTGGCAGAAGCCATTTTTTTGGAACTTTTGTTTTCTTTCATAGCCAATCGTCCAAAAGGGTTGTGTATATTCTATATTAAATGGAATGGTCTAGCAATGTCAAAAACATAAGCACATGAGAACAAAGGAAAATTCATGTTTGAGATCTGATTACAACAAAATGGAATCATTAATAATTCAGTTCACACAGACACTGAACACAGCTGACAGTAATCTGTACATTATTATGCTTGCTCATTCCAATAGTCAG
Source organism: Ilyophis sp. 1 JC-2022 (assembly GCA_022702515.1). Classification (NCBI taxonomy): domain Eukaryota; kingdom Metazoa; phylum Chordata; class Actinopteri; order Anguilliformes; family Synaphobranchidae; genus Ilyophis; species Ilyophis sp. 1 JC-2022. The sequence goes on along the minus strand of CM040401.1, from coordinate 62,008,197 downwards.
CATGTCTGCGGTACCTTATAAGCCTTATATTCACATGCTGAAAATGATTTTTAGGATGTAAGATTTGTTTCGATACTAATCTATCCATTATTTTCGGATACAATGGGCAATTGCATAGCAGAGTCTAGAAATGTCCTTGTTGATTCTGTTTATCACAAGTGTAGGCTACCTTTGGTGAGGCATGTGAATAGACACTGTTTTCTGTCTATGGCTAGTCAATGTGTTGCAAATGTCAAAGAAGATGAAACTTCCCCATTTCTAATGGTCTTCTGATATTCTTGGATATTCTGAGTCACTGCAAGTAGCAGCCTCGTGTCTTGACTGCTTGGGTCTTTCATTTAAAAATAGATCCTGTGGTATTACTGATACAGGGTGCTGAGATTGCATGCACAATTCATTTTAACCTAGAGGGCCTGATTGTGGATTGTGTGTTGAGCAATAACTGAGGAGAAAGGGGGAAATGGTTCCTCCTGCAGCTACCCAAGTAATTTATTTTTCTTTCAATTCCTGAAATCAACATTTAAGATTCGGGACTCAGAAAACTACAGCAAACCACAGAACACGTTAGTGTTGTCATGGGAGATGGGTAATAAAGGGCCACCTTGTTGTGCTGTTGTGATGCAACATCACAAGACTCCACGCATGTATATCCAGAGGGCAAGGCTGCAAGTGTGATACAGAATATGATGCAGAAGGTTCCTGTGAAACACAGCAGTGCAGTGACTGCGTATGCTCACTCATCCTCTGTCTGCGCACAGAGAGATTTTTTTAACGCACGGTAAAAAAAAGTGGCGTGTCAAAAAACCTGCGTGATTGTTGATGTACATCCTCTCCCATACTGCCAGGCCGCCCCTGTGAGGAGGAGATATGAGTAGGTTTAATGTCACGGAGAAAACGCCCTTCTCCCTGGAGATGGACGACAGGACGGAAGAGGAGAAGTCCCAGGGGGAAAGGGTCAAGAATGACCTGCTGGCCACGGCTCTTGGCATGGGGGGCTCAGAGAAGGCCCCCACCCCCATGGACTCCAACTATCAGGAGGACTTGGAAGGGTCCATGAAAAAAATCAGATTCAATAGCAACTTTGGCAAGTAAGCTGGCCTCTCCCCTGTGCTGATACAATGTTCTTAAGAAGGAAGGAAAGCCATTTTGAAACAGGCTTTGAAACAAGTGGTAAACAAAATGGCAGTTTTTAATTTCTGGGTTAAAGTCCATTAACAATGCATTGAGCTAACTGGTATTCTCCATATCCATACTTCCTTCTCACAAAATTGGAATGTAGAGTTAAACAAAACTATAATTTAACAAGAGTTTTTGGATTTGTAGGAGCTGTTACTTTCTGTAGTTAACTGAAGTAACTAAAATATAGCTTCTGGCTTTGCTGCGATTGATGATGACTTTTATCATAAAGTACAGCTCCTCACACTCTCAACAGTATTAACTACCTACTGTAACCACTATATGAAAATGATTGTGCTTTATTTTCACATCTTATTCAAAAACACTGAGTTTTTGTATCCTGTACAACGATTGTGGGTGATTAAACAATGGAAGTCTTTCTAATTAGTAACTAACTAGTCTAACAAGCAGACTAGATTTTTACCCATATTTCTTTTCATGAAATAGCCCAAGATTGTTTTCTGTTTCCAATGACTCTAATCACAACATCTATTCTAGCAAAGGTGGCATATAGTGGCCACGATGTTTTTCAGTTTTAAGTGAAAATTAGGGCAGCTAACACAAGAATTTCACCCACCACACTTCGTCACTAGCCTTATTGACTGGACAATAGCTGCCCTATTTTGTAAGGAACATTGTTAATGTTGTGTAATGTTGTGCAATGAACACATCATAACCCTGGAGTATGCACTTTTCACCCACGGTTGCACTCACTGTTTCATTCCACTGAAGCTTAAGCCAAATGCGCCCCAACAATCGGTCCTCTTTCAGCCAATAAGGTCTCCTCTTTCAGCCACTAAGGTCTCCTCTTTCAGCCAATAAGGTCTCCTCTTGTAGCCATGCTTGTCATAATTACAGACAACCAGACCTGTCCAGCATTTTTATACCATATGCATAATGGGCTGTTATTTGCTTAGTTCAATTATGAGCCAGAAGTGTGGTAGCCTCTGCTTTACATATACAGCTCAAAAAAATTGAATATTGTGAAAAAGTTCAATATTTTTTGTCACTCATTTCAGAAAGTGAAACTCATATATTATATAGATTCATTACACATAAAGTGAAATATTTCAAGCCTAATTTTGATGATTATGGCTTACAGCTAATGAAACCCAAAATTCAGTGTCTCAGAAAATTAGAATATTGTGAAAAAGTTCAATATTGGAAATTCATGGTGTCACACTCTAATCAGCTAATTAACTCAAAACACATGCAAAGGTCTCCTGAGCCTTTAAATGGTCTCTCAGTCTGGTTCAGTAGGCTACACAATCATGAGGAAGACTGCTGATTTGACAGATGTCCAGAAGACAGTCATTGACACCCTCCACAAGGAGGGTAAGCCACAAAAGGTCATTGCTAAAGAAGCTGGTTGTTCACAGAGTGCTGTGTCCAAGCATATTCATAGAAAGTTGAGTGGAAAGAAAAAGTGTGGTAGGAAAAGGTGCACAAGCAACAGGGATAACCGCAGCCTTGAGAGGATTGTCGAGCAAAATCCATTCAAGAATTTGGGGGAGCTTCACAAGGAGTGGACTGAGGCTGGAGTCAGACGAATCCAGGACATCGGCTACAAATGTCGCATTCCTCGTGTCAAGCCACTCCTGAACCAGAGACAACGTCAGAAGCGTCTTACCTGGGCTAAGGAGAAAAAGAACGGGACTGTTGCTCAGTGGTCCAAAGTCCTCTTTTCAGATGAAAGTAAATTTTGCATTTCATTTGGAAATCAAGGTCCCAGAGTCTGGAGGAAGAGTGGAGAGGCACAGAATCCACGTTGCTTGAAGTCCAGTGTGAAGTTTCCACAGTCAGTGATGATTTAGGGTGCCATGTCCACTGTGTTTTCTGAAGTCCACAGTCAAGGCAGCCGTCTACCAGGAAATTTTAGAGCACTTCATGCTTCCTTCTGCTGACAAGCTTTATGGAGATGCTGATTTAATTTTCCAGCAGGACTTGGCACCTGCCCACACTGCCAAAAGTACCTAAAGCTGGTTCAATGACCATGGTATTACTGTGCTTGATTGGCCAGCAAACTCGCCTGACCTGAACCCCATAGATAATCTATGGGGTATTGTCAAGAGGAAGATGAGAGACACCAGACCCAACAATGCAGACGACCTGAATGCCGCTATCAAAGCAACCTGGGCTTCCATTACACCTCAGCAGTGCCACAGGCTGATCGCCTCCATGCCACGCCACATTGATGCAGTAATTAATGCAAAAGGAGCCCCAACCAAGTATTGAGTGCATAGAAATTAACATACTTTTCAGAAGGCTGACATTTCTGTTTAAAATATCCTTTTTTATTGATCTTATGTAATATTCCAATTTTCTGAGACACTGAATTTTGGGTTTCATTAGCTGTAAGCCATAATCATCAAAATTACTAGAAATAAAGGCTTGAAATATTTCACTATGTGTAATGAATCTATATAATATATGAGTTTCACTTTCTGACATGAGTGACAAAAAATATTGAACTTTTTCACGATATTCAAATTTTTTGAGCTGCACCTGTACTTGTCCCTGATTGTCCCAGGTGTTTTTATTCAGTAACAGTAGCTGTGTGAGTTTCTCCATGGTACTATCAGACACCATTAGCAGACTCTGCACTGACAGTCAGGATTTGATTGTGAACTGCGGGACATATCACTGAACAGAGAACCAATGCTTTAGCTGCATGTGCCGTTTAATTTAAGAACTTATAGTTTGAAATCACGCAGGCAAAAATTCACGCTTATTTTTATCTCCACAATAGGGATCTGACAGACGCTGCAAGGAACAAAGACCAGAGGAACGAAACTAAGAAATTTAACAATAAGCAGCTGTTTGAAGCAGCGGCGAGTGGAGACGTTGCCCAGCTTCAAGGGTTACACCTTTACCTGCAACAGAGCATGAAACACCTCACCAATTCAGAATGTATGTGTCATGGGTTGTGGCTTTCTCCCTCGTTTGCTACGGTTTTCTTTCTCTTTGCGCCGGTTAGCAATCTATCGGATTTTTTCCGCGTTCCGTCTCGCGGTTTTCCTCTTCCCCGCTAATTATTAATTTCACCTGTTTCCCTACCTGTTTTTAAGCCTCTCGCTTCCGTTTCCAGATGCTTCGTTGTCATTTCGTGCCTTTATGAAGTCAGGTTTAGTCATTTCTGTCTCTCTGCAGTTTAAAGAAAAAGATTGTTTTTTTTGTTTGTCGCAGCTTGAGATTTTCTGGCTTTGAAGCCTAGGGAATTCGTTTTTCTGTTCCCTTTTCTCTTTCCTCTCCACTCACACTCAGTCATGTTTACATGTAGTAATAGTTCATTTATAAAAAGTTAATTTATAATGCACCCTTTGTACAATTGGTGTAGTCCAAAGTGCAAACAGTAGAGCAAGCAAAAACAATCAAAATAAATCTTTTAATAAGAGACATTTAAACATGTTAAACGTAAAAATGCAATGACCCAAATAGATAAGAGCTAGTGAAAGAATATTCAACAAAAAATTATCTAAAGGCCGACTTAAACAGGAGAGTTTTCAGTCGAATCTATTTAGCTTGTCTGCTCTGCTGTGGGAAAGAGTTCCATAGCTTGCCGGCATAAAACAGAAAGATGCCTCTCTCTCCACTCCACTTTTAGTGCAACAGCCCTGGAAAACTGGAGCAGGCAAGCTTATGCAGATCTGAGGTCATGTCAGGGCTGATATTTAGTAAGAGATCGATGATTTACTCAAGTGCTAGGCCATTTAAAGCCTCAAAAAATAAAAGTAAGAGAACCGAAAAATCCATTCTAAAATTAAAAGGTAGCCATAGAAAAACAGGTGCAATATGTGCACTCGTCTTAGTTTGTGCCAGAATACATGCCACTGCATTTTGTGCTAGTTGCAGCTGGTCAGTATTTATTTTGGAAAACCCAATGAAGAGAGCATTACAGCAGTCTAACTTACTGGTAACAACAAGATGTGCTTATTTTTCTGCATCAGCAGGAATGACCTTACTTTTGCAGCATTGCCGAGATGATAAAAGGCATTATATAGATATATACACAGACATGGATATGGGTACAAACATTGACACACCTACTGTACCTCTTTCCTCAGATCAAGACACAAATGGTAAAAATGCCTTACTGAAAGCTCTTCTAAATCTGAAGAATGGTAGAAACGATGCCATAGAATATCTCCTTAACATTGCAGAGAAAATGGGAGATTTAAACAACTTTGTCAATGCTGCCTACACAGACAGCTTTTATAAAGGTGAGTTACTGGGCAACCAGCATGAATTGTTTTGTTAGTAGCAACATCCTTGTACAAAGTCATTCCATACTGTGAGTGGTAGTGTATGAATTGGGCCATTTTGTGTGTATGTCCGCATGATGTAGGCCAGTCAGCCCTTCATATTGCAATTGAAAGAAGGAGCATCTACTTTGTGCAGCTGCTTGTCCAGAAAGGAGCTGATGTCCACGCCAAAGCTTGTGGGAAATTCTTCCAGGAAAAGGAAGGAGCGTGCTTTTATTTTGGTAAGTGTCACACCATAACAGCTTTGATTTTTCCAGTGTGCAATCGATTAAAGCAGTGATTTTCAACCACTGTGCCGCGGCACACTAGTGTGCCGTGAGAGATCGTCAGGTGTGCCTCCTGAGAGACTAAATTGTCATTGTAAATGTGTCATTTTGTAACACTTTTGGTTGGTGGTGTGACTCAGGATTTTTTTAAATGTAAAAAATGTGCCTTGGCTCAAAAAAGGTTGAAAAACACTGGATTAAAGCATGATCTGTGGATTGATGCTCAGGTTGTTTGTGGATCTTTGTGATTACAAAATGCTAGATGGCAGCATTGTCCGTGTCGTCACACAAGTCATTCCGTCACCTCCCTTGCCACGCGTAATTGAACTGTAGTGAGAAGCATGTTCGTTTGTGCTGTCACTAATCCACAAAGGATGCTGCACTGATGAGATGGACCAAAGGCAAACTGGGCATGAAGAAATTGTGAACAAAAAATTGGTTAAAATGTTTTAATTCTGTCTTAGGGAATGCATACATGCCATGTATAATGAAGGCAATTATTGTACAATTTACCTGAAAATGCAGGAAACAACATAAATGACTGTGAATGCAATTGATTTCAAAATATGTTACATATAATAGATTGGAAATATATGCATTTTGTTTTAAATATTGTATGTTTTAAATGTTGTGAATGATATATATTGTGTCTGGATACTATGATGGTACATTCTGTGATCCCTGGATTTGTGAATGAATGCAAAACCTACCCACTCGTAGGTGAGATGCCATTATCGTTGGCAGCCTGCACCAATCAGCTGGACATTGTGGAATTCCTCATGGATAACCCCTATCAGAGAGTGTGTATCACAGAGACAGACTCCCAGGGTAACATGGTGCTGCATGCGCTGGTTAAGATCTCGGACAACACCCCTGAGAACACCGACTTTGTCACCATGATGTATGACGAGATCCTCACCAGGGCGGCTAAGCTCCACCCCAAAACCAAACTAGAGGACATTGAAAACCACCATGGTCTGACTCCCATAAAACTGGCAGCCAAGACTGGCAAGATTGGGGTACGTTCCTTACATTAGGTATGCACTGTGTCCTCCAAAGTCTACACCGAGACTTTGGACTACAAAAATGTAACCTTGAGCTGGAAATGTGTGGCCTGGTATCTCATGGTCCCATATATGTAACCACCTCGCTCCACTGTGACATCTTCAACAAAGACCCCCATCTTCCCCAATGATAAAATTAATTACATTGCCTGAAAATTCTCGTCTCTAAGCATTTACCTCACGTCTCTACTGTCATCTTTCACAGCTGTTTACACACATGATGCAGCGCGAGTTCCAGAACTCAGAGAGTAAACACTTGTCCCGCAAGTTCACTGAGTGGGTCTACGGCCCTGTGCACTGCTCCCTCTATGACCTGGACTCCATCGACTCCTTTGGAAGCAATTCAGTGCTGGAAATCATTGTATACGGCAGCGGAATTCCAGTAAGAAATAGGATTTTCAGTCAATTTCAGTTTCATTCACCTTTAATTCACAAACAGCATGATGTCATAATGTGTAGCACCTACGTGGGAGATCCATTGGATAATCATATATCATTACAGGAACCATTATGTTGGTAACCATATGTTGCCAAGCAATGTAAACGCAGGTGGAGATATTCCTCGGTTGATGTGGGACTATTATGTCATATATATCTTAATCTAATTGTACTGTATATATTTTGTATTTCAGAATCGCCATGAGATGCTTGATGTTGGACCTCTTAACAGATTGCTTAACGAAAAGTGGGACAGGTTTGCCAGGTGGATATTCAACTTCAATTTCTTTGTTTATCTGGTCTACCTGAGTGTCTTCACCCTGGTCGCTTACAACAGGCAGGATAAAAAGGTAAGGCCTTCGCTGGGGTCATATTTATACAGTTCTGTATTCAAAGAGGTCACAGTTTCAATGAAATGCTTGGGGGTCATGGAAAAAATAAGAAAATGGAAAGGACTGTTTTTGCCTCGAAGTTGACTGACACATCACCTTAACTTGCAGAAACCGTTTAGCATTGAGCATTCCACCATTGGATACCTGTTACTCACAGGCCAGGTCATCACTGCATTGGGAGCTCTGTTTTTCTTTATCAAAGGAGTGAGTATTTTGTGCATGTACACCGCCATCTTGCTCATCAACACAATGAATCTGAAAGCCGAGGGCTTGTGGATGACATTTCCAAGCTATGCACTAGTCCAGCGGTCCCCAACCCTGTTCCTGGAGATCCACCGTCCTGCAGGTTTTCACTCGACCATAACACAGCACACCTCATTCAACAGCTGGAGATCTCGTTGAGCGGTGTGACAAATTAGGGTTGAAATGAAAACCTACAGGACAGTAGATTTCTAGGAATAAGGTTTGGGACCACTGCACTAGTCCTTTGTGGAGTGATTCAAAAATCCAGGGGTTGCGACTGTGGACCAGAGGAGAAAGATTGTATTCACGGGGGGGTTTGAAATTGCGGGCCAGAAATTGACTGGCGATACACGGAGGACATGTGAAGCCTCACATTTTTCCAAAATTACTTTTTCTTTGCTGTATTTCAACTATAAACAATATTATTAAGCAACCCGTAATTATTCTACCCAGTGATTTAAATGTAGAATATGCATCTGACACACAACTTTGTTATTCCAAGGTCCTGGACTTCAAGCGAAAGCGTCTGACGATGCAATCTTTGATGACAGATGGATACTCTGACTTCCTCTTGTAAGTTGACAGTTTTCAGTCTTGATGAGTTAGCCAGTTCTTCAAACACATTGTCACATTATGATCATTCTGCCTCAGGATGTCAGTCATATCCTAGAACATATGCCTTATTAGCTATGCCTATGGCCAGTGTGTGCAGCTAAAACTGTGCTTTCCCCTGTGTCCCCTGAGCTTTCCTGGTGCTGTGGTGTTTTCCCCTGTGTCCCCTGAGCTTTCCTGGTGCTGTGGTGTTTTCCCCTGTGTCCCCTGAGCTTTCCTGGTGCTGTGGTGTTTTCCCTGTGTCCCCTGAGCTTTCCTGATGCTGTGGTGTTTTCCCTGTGTCCCCTGAGCTTTCCTGATGCTGTGGTGTTTTCCTCGTGTCCCCTGAGCTTTCCTGATGCTGTGGTGTTTTCCCCGTGTCCCCTGAGCTTTCCTGATGCTGTGGTGTTTTCCCTGTGTCCCCTGAGCTTTCCTGATGCTGTGGTGTTTTCCCTGTGTCCCCTGAGCTTTCCTGATGCTGTGGTGTTTTCCCCGTGTCCCCTGAGCTTTCCTGATGCTGTGGTGTTTTCCCTGTGTCCCCTGAGCTTTGTTTTCCCTGTGTCCCTGAGCTTTCCTGATGCTGTGGTGTTTTCCCTGTGTCCCCTGAGCTTTCCTGATGCTGTGGTGTTTTCCCCGTGTCCCCTGAGCTTTCCTGATGCTGTGGTGTTTTCCCCGTGTCCCCTGAGCTTTCCTGATGCTGTGGTGTTTTCCCTGTGTCCCCTGAGCTTTCCTGATGCTGTGGTGTTTTCCCCGTGTCCCCTGAGCTTTCCTGATGCTGTGGTGTTTTCCCTGTGTCCCCTGAGCTTTCCTGATGCTGTGGTGTTTTCCCCGTGTCCCCTGAGCTTTCCTGATTCTGTGGTGTTTTCCCCGTGTCCCCTGAGCTTTCCTGATGCTGTGGTGTTTTCCCCGTGTCCCCTGAGCTTTCCTGATGCTGTGGTGTTTTCCCTGTGTCCCCTGAGCTTTCCTGATGCTGTGGTGTTTTCCCCTGTGTCCCCTGAGCTTTCCTGATGCTGTGGTGTTTTCCCCGTGTCCCCTGAGCTTTCCTGATGCTGTGGTGTTTTCCTCGTGTCCCCTGAGCTTTCCTGATGCTGTGGTGTTTTCCCCGTGTCCCCTGAGCTTTCCTGATGCTGTGGTGTTTTCCCCGTGTCCCCTGAGCTTTCCTGATGCTGTGGTGTTTTCCCCGTGTCCCCTGAGCTTTCCTGATGCTGTGGTGTTTTCCCCGTGTCCCCTGAGCTTTCCTGATGCTGTAGTGTTTTCCCCGTGTCCCCTGCCGTGATGTTTTCCGCTCCTAGTTTCTTGCAGGCAGTTCTCTTCTTCGTCGCTGCAGTGCTGTACTTCTGTGGGAAAAAGGAGTATGTGTCCGTCCTGGTGGTGAGTCTGGCCCTCTGCTGGGTGAATATCCTCTACTACTTCAGGGGATACAGATCCTTGGGTATCTACAGTGTAATGATACAGAAGGTACGTGTTACTGGCCTACTACAAATGAATTCTAATGCCAGACAAACATGAAACGTGCATGTGTTCCCATTAGTAAGATATAATATATAAACACAAATTCCCAAAAAGTTGGGACAGTATGTCAAATGCAAATAAAAGCAGTACATTCTCTTTTTACATATATTTAATTTAAAACAGTACAAAAAAAGGATATTGCGTTTACGAGAAAGGATTAGTCGAGGTTCGCCACTTTGCGAAAAACTGCGAATATTCCAATAGTTTAAGAACAACGTTTCTCAATGCATGATTGCAAGGGATTTCACCATCTACAGTCCATAATATTATTAAAAGATTCTGAGAAGCTGGAGAAATCTCTGCATAAAGGGCAAGGCCGAAAACCAATATTGTGGCCCGTGACCTTGGATCCCTCAGACCACACTACATTAAAAACCAACATGCTTCTGTAATGAATATAACCCCATGGGTTCGGGAATACTTTGGAAAACCGTTGTCAGTAAACAGTTTGTTGCTGCATCTACAAATGCAAGCCATATATCAACAACATCCAGAAACGCAGCTGACTTCTCTGGGCTTGAGCTCATCTGAGATGGACTGACGCAAAGTGGAAACGTGTGCTGTGGTCTGACGAGTCCACCTTTCAAATTGTTTTTGAAAATAATGAACGTCTTCGCCGGGCCAAAGAGGAAAAGGACCATCCCGATTGTTACCAACGCAAGATTCAAAAGCCAGCATTGGTCAAAAGCCACACATTCTGCATGTGTTACAACAGCATGGCTTTGTATTCAGAGAGTGCAGGTGCTAGAATGGCCTGGCTGCAGTACAGACCTGTCTCCCATTTAAAACGTGTGGCAAATTAAGAAACGCAAAATACAACAACGGACCCCGGACTGTTGACCAGCTGAAGTCTTATATCAAGCAAGAATGGGGAAAAATTCTGCTTTCAAAACTACAACAATTAGTGTCCTCAGTTCCAAGAGGATTACTGAGAGTTGTTAAAAGGAAAGGTGATGTAACACAGTGGTAAACATGCCCCTGTCCCAACATTTTTGGGACGTGTTGCAGGCATCAAATGTACAATGAGCGTATATTTACAAAAAACAATGAAGTTGATTAGTTAAAACATTAAATATCTTGTATTTGTACTGTGTTCAATTTAATACAGGTCAAAAAGGATTTGCAAATCATTGCTTTCTGTTTTTATTTACATTTTACACACTGTCCAAACTTTTTTGGAATTGAGGTTTGTACTTTACTGTCTGAAAGAAAATTTGTTTTAGACATTTGAGTGTAGCTCATTGAACTAACGACTCCGAGACAAATAAGATAAACGATAATCACTTTTAAGTCATTTTAAAAAATGCATATAAGCACAGCAGTCGTTGCTGTATTGTTACATTGTTGCTCTCATAGTCAAAGGTCCAATTAGCATTTTTACAAATATATTAAAATGACAAATGAGTTAAATTCTCTTTTGACCATTAGACCATTCATTCTTGTTGTTTCCTCTTTCTCTGTTCTGGTTAGATGATTCTCAGTGAGATTTTACGCTTTCTCCTCGTCTACATGGTCTTCCTCTTCGGATTTTCTGCAGGTATCCACCTCCGTCTTTCCATTGTGAGGTGTGGCTGGCAGTAGACACTGGGAGCTACACAATAAAATCTAATTCGTATTTTTTCAACATAATGGAATTGTTACAGTGTTTTATTTCATGTTTAATAAAATAATGTGGCAGTCCTCTGATTAGTTTGCTGCGTTGTGATGATTAAACCCAAAGCAAGAGAAACATTTTTAGGTGGCTTAAAGAGCCACAGAGCCCTTTTAGGCTGCAGTATATTAAATTGTACTAAGTATGCGCCTGTAAGTCAGAAGCCTGTACCATGCAGATTTAGGGATGTTCGGTGTATCCAGTCAAACCATTCAACCAAACAAAATGCCTTCCAACAGTTGATGCATAGAAATGCACAGGTAATTGAATTAAACCCCTTTGTGTCTCCACAGCTGTGGTGACACTGCTAGATGAGCCATCCCCTCCTAATGTCTCCACTACTCCTCCTGTCACCACTCCTAATGTCTCCGCTACTCCTCCCGGGAAAAATCGCTTCTATTCTGCCCCTATTGTAAACCCTGTTGACGGGGAAAAAATGACATGCAAGAAGCCCACCTTCAAGAGCATCCAGTTCGCCCTTTTGGAGCTGTTCAAGTTCACCATCGGGATGGGCGACCTGGAGTTCACAGAGAAGTACCAGAACAAAGTGGTGTTCTACGTGCTGCTCATCTCCTACATCGTGCTCACCTACATCCTCCTGCTGAACATGCTGATCGCACTCATGAGCAAGAAGGTGGAGGATATGGCCAAGGAGAGCACGAGCATCTGGAAGCTGCAGGTACCCAAACGCCATTGTGCAGCATAGCTGATAGCCTTCTCCATTATGGCCCACACACTGTGACAGCAGGGTTGTGCTAGATAAGGGTTCCTGGATCTTCCACATCTGGTGTTCTGAGCTGCACTTTCCCTAAGCCACCAGGGGAGGGGGGGGGGGGGCATAATGCTCCTTGTGCCACTGCTGCTGGAGGTTTCGAGGGTCCTGTCTGGTGTTTTCACCAAAAATGTATGATTAACAAGAGAATGCTGTGTTGTCACTTTTTTTTGCTTCACAATAGGAAAGTATTTTTGAAGCGTGTTAAAACGAATGTGGCGAATCCCGGCCGGGGGCCTTTCTGTGTGGAGTTTACATGTTCTCCGTGTCCGCGTGGGTTTCCTCTGGGTACTCCGGTTTCCTCCCACAATTCCACGTGGACTCAACACATTGCTATGAAATGCTGCTTGAATATTATGAGTTTTGATGTGTCAAAACTATATTATCTGCAAGTAGAAGCCCATAATTGCAACGATCCATGATTACCTTGAAAAAAGTGTATTGCCACACTGATGCCATTTGTCAACCATCTCTTCTGAAATCCATTCCTGTATTGTTAAAAGAGGAAGGGAAAAGTGGGGGGAGGGTTTAACTTGCATGTCTGACAGGGGCTTTGCTGATGAAAAATGGGGTATATTTTGGGTTTTGTGTGTGGCAGAGAGCCATCACAACGCTGGACGTGGAGAAGACCTTGCCCTGCTGTCTGAAGGACAGACTGCGCTCAGGTGTGCAGAAGCAGCTGGGCGGGACGGCTGGAGAAGAAAAACGCTGGTGTTTGAGGTGAAGCGCTCCAATTCTGCCCCGTGTCACTTTCTCTATACTACTAAAGCCAGGGAGGTTGAATTTTGTTTCAACTCAGGAAATTAATCTAAAAATGCCCATACTGTTCTATGAAGATCTTTCAATTAATTAATTGAATTTCAGTTCATTTTCTGATTTAAATTCAAACCTGATGAACACGGCCATCCTAATGGGCGGCACGTGGTGCAGTTCATAGCAGCGGTTTGTATGTTCTCCCTGTGTGCAGCCAGAAGGTCCCGGGCCGGGGCCTTTCTGTGTGGAGCTTGCATGTTCTCTTCGTGTCCTTGTGGGTTTCCTCCCACAATCCGAATACATGCAGGTTCATTGGGGAGGATGTTAACAGGGCGTTGCTGAGCAAACTTACCCTGTATAAATAAAGTTAAAAATGAAAGACTATAAGAATGTGGCTGTGATCTCTACAGTGATACACGGGTAATGTAGAGTATGCTATTGCTAATGAGAGTACGTATCCAGGTCTGTCAGCTGTCTGTGATGGAGGTGAAGAAGATATGAATTAATACTATACACAAATGTTATATATTATCACTGGCAAACTATAATTCTAATCCTTTCCCATGTTTGAGCTGAAACCAAACAAGCATTCTTTGATCAGGGTTTGGGTGGTTTTCTGTAATATTTCTGTGCACTGGTGCACTGGTGATCACAACACACCACTAAACGTAGACAGAAATAAAATAAATGTTCAAATTTTTCCAAGAAAAGGGGCCTCAGACTGCATGATAATCAGGAAGAATCTGCCGGCATTTACTGCACTACAGGTCTAGTTGTGGATAATGCAATAAAAAAGCAATTGTGCTGCTACCAAAGAGCCAGCCAACTATCGCTCCAGTGGGGAAGGAGCATCTAATTGCTTACTTTGCATCGTGCATGGCGTGCAGTATTGATCAATATTCACAGATGTGTAATACAATAACCAGTGTGTCTGATGTCACTGTAGAGTCGAGGAAGTCAACTGGAACAAATGGAACACTGACCTTGGCATCACCAATGAGGATCCTGGAAGGTGTGAGTTCAGAAAGATCTCTCATCCAGACAGAGGTATGTCTCCAGACTATAGACCCAAAACATGCCTTCATACTTTAAGAAAGTGAATCCACAGTTGGCCTCTCGTTTTGCTCAGGCAGTGAAGGTGCTCACCTGGGGCCTCATTTATAAACAGTACTTTAGATCAAATTTGACCTTATGTGTGGCGTACGTAGAAAATCACGACAAAGTGATTTATAAAATTTTAATGTGACTTCATTTGACCGTGGAAATGGTCGTAGCTCCACGTCAGGTATTCACTTGACGTACGCACATTACCTGCTGGTTATGCCGAAGTATTGACAGCTTGAAAACCGCACGTGAACGCTTATTGGTGTTGACAATCTTCAGCCTACAAAGAGTTTAATTCAAAATTTTAAAGGAAACTATTAACGGATTAATATTGAATTTTAAGTCTTCTTTACATTGTATACCATTATTGTATGACATGTATAAACTTGTTAATTGGAGCGTGATTCATAATTATTCATAAGTGTTGCTCATTAAAGACAGGCTAATGTATCATATACTCTACTGTATGGAAACAACACACAACCATGGCTGTGCTAGCCTTATTATAGGGTGCAATTACAGAGCTCATTCATGTGCGTTCAATTTGAAGTTCATTTGAGATTTATGTACGTATGTAAAAGAGAATTTACAAATCACTGCTTTCTGCTTTTACATGCATTTTTCATACTGTCCCAACTTTTTTTGGAATTGGGGTTTGTAGTTTATCTTGGGTGACTGTGATAATGTTGCATGTTCAGGGAGCAGTGAGATACAATGATTACAGCCACAAATGTGCTGGTTTGACCTAAAATTAGGTCAATTGTACCATTAAGCAAGAACACTTAACCTGAGTTGCATTCAGAAATATCCACCTGTATACAGAATATAAAGCTGTAAGCTCACCCTGTAAGTCTCCCTGTACAGTTAATATGTTAATGTGTTTTAAGGGAGTGCTTGGCGTCGAACTCTGAAACCCTTCAACAGGATGCCACCACGTCATCGTAGAGGCCATGAGATGAGCTCCATGTCAACCAGTGTTACTCATGAGGGTACAAATTTATACCAGTGCCCCCCTGATGGCTGAATGGACCATTGGACCATAGCTGACACACAATATATTAAAGTAGGGAACCGGCTTCAAACAAGACCATTCATGTGCCCTCAAATATGCATGGAAATATGTCTGCAGTCTTTGTATATAAATATTATTCAGGGTCTGTGTATGCAGTATGCATTGATCATATTTGTTTCATTGAATTTGTTGATATACAGATGAACCTCGATCCAATGGACACCGATGCAACGGATTCCGGATCCAACGGACACAATCCGCTAGAGTGAATATCTGGTCCGAACGTTTAAAACTCCCGGGTGAAGCGAACCGAGACCGCTACTTGAGTAAGCGTCTGCTTGGCGGCGCGCACGTGTTGTTTACAAGCGTACAAGCGTCGGTTTGCCTGGTTGTTGTGCGCTACATATCTCTTGTTATAGTGATATTTTGCAGTCGCATTATTCGCTGCAACGGACAAACGGCTTTAACGGACAACTGCTCCCCCCTATTAGTCCGTTGGATCGAGGTTCATCTGTACAGTTGTGTTAAAAAAAATTGCAGTACAACATCAGTAACCTGATGAACCACTGTTATTAGTAGTAGTGATATTTCTGCATGGCAAATAATTTACTTGTAGATGTAGTAGTGTAATAGAAAAACAACAGACCCAACTGTCATGACATGCACGCTGCTTGTTCTGGGTAATTGACTCATTCATTGAAAGGGGCGTGTTCAAAATAATAGCAGTGTGGAGTTTAATTAGAGAATTCATTCATTCTGTGAAAAAACATGTGTCATTAATTGTCCTTTATTAATGAAGAATTGATTGGAGAGGGGAAAATGTATAAAGAAGTGCAGCAAATTGTAGGATGCTCAGCTAAAAAGATCTCAAATGCTTTAAAATGGCAACAAAAACCCGAAACACACAGAAGAAAACGAGCAACTACTGTTAAAACGGATTGTTCTTTTCGGGTCTAGTGGTTGTCGTACGTCAGACGACCCCCGGGTACTGAATTCAAGCCACAGTACACTGTGAAGACAGTGAAGCATGGTGGTGCAAGAATCATGGTATGGGGACACTACGATGTTGGGCCTATTTATCATATACCAGGGATCATGGATCAGTTTGAATACATCAAAATACTTGAAGAGATTATGTTGCCGTATGCCGAAGAGGAAATGCCCCTGAAATGGGTGTTTCAACAAGACCCCAAACACGAGCAACATCTTGGTTCCAGACAAAAAGAATTGAGGTAATGGAGTGACCAGCTCAATCCCCCGACCTCAACCCCATTGAAAACGTGTGGGGTGACATTACAAATGCAGTTTCTGAAGCAAAACCCAAAAAATTACAGGAACTGTGTAATGTAGTTTATTCATCCTGGGCTGAAATACCTGTTTAGGTGTTTCTAAGTTGGTGCACTCGATGGTTGAACTCGATGCAACAGCGCAGTTATCAAAAACAATGGTTATGCAACTAAATATTAGTTCAGTCATTTACAGTGAAATTAAATCTTGAAAAACTTCTTCAGTTTATACAGTAAATGTACAGTTTGAAGATAAAAATGTCGACACTGCTATTTTTTTGAACAGATTAATATTCCTTTTCTTTGCTTCCTGTAAAAGAATAACATAGACTTGATAAAATTTGTTAATGCTTTGATTTGGAATTGAATGTGTAATGTTTCCACTACATTTGAAATATGGAACTAAAAGCTATTTTTAAATATTTGCACTTTATTCCCTTTTTTTTTAACGCACTGCTATTTAATTGAACACCACTGACATTATCTAACATTAAAATGATCCCAACATGTGAAAAAATAAAAAGTGCAGTATTTTGTGAGAAGGAACCTCTTGATGTTGAAAGACAGTTTGAGTTCAACGATTACCCTTTTATCAATAAAGCATTCCATTCCCTAAATTCCTATATGGATCAATATAATAGATATGAATTGAAGTAATTGAAAGCTGGCAGTGACACATTGATTAAAGTCACTGTTTAGAGGTTTTTTGTAGGGTGTGTACTGCTGCATAAACCATTGTTGCTTGTATCATCCAGTTGGAAAGATTAAAATGGAAGTCTTGCAGCACAAAATTGGGTCACATTTTCCGTCACTCTTGTGCCTTTCTCCATTATCAGCTGTGAGTCACACATATTTACTCTATTGTGCCTTTCTCCATTATCAGCTGTGAGTCACACATATTTACTCTATTGTGCCTTTCTCCATTATCAGCTGTGAGTCACACATATTTACTCTATTGTGCCTTTCTCTATTATCAGCTGTGAGTCACACATATTTACTCTATTTGGTTGTGGGGTGGCATTCAAATTTCCTCTCATGCTTCACTTGATTTGGTTGTGGGGTGGCATTCACATTTCCTCTCATGCTTCACTTGATTTGGTTGTGGGGTGGCATTCACATTTCCTCTCATGCTTCACTTGATTTGGTTGTGGGGTGGCATTCACATTTCCTCTCATGCTTCACTTGATTTGGTTGTGGGGTGGCATTCACATTTCCTCTCATGCTTCACTTGATTTGGTTGTGGGGTGGCATTCACATTTCCTCTCATGCTTCACTTGATTTGGTTGTGGGGTGGCATTCACATTTCCTCTCATGCTTCACTTGATTTGGTTGTGGGGTGGCATTCACATTTCCTCTCATGCTTCACTTGATTTGGTTGTCATTCCTTTTTTAAATGTATCCCTCAGATCTTGTTTGTTCACGACTCAACCAACTTTAACACGTAACACAGCAGATTATTTTCAGACAGCGAAATGTCTTTTAAAATGAATTTAATTTGTTGGCTAATAGTTCAGATTAAGTTGACTGACTACACCACCGTGAAGGCTAATTGAGCTTTCTAAAGAAGGCTGCATCAACTCCTATGTTGAAGGTGAACATTCCAGCTGACACTCTGCACAACATTAGACATTTTGTGCATTTTAACCTCTCATATAATGTGTCCAGACACCAGACATGTCTGAAACTTGCTCAGTGTAAATTTTGTTTGACGTAACACAAGTGTCATGGGTGGAAAAAACACGTTGCAGTGAAATTATTTTCAAAAATATTATTTATTTTATTTGTACTGAATGTCTCTTATGCTGTAGGTTTCAGCAAAGTGGCCTAGAATATATGGTTCTTGAGATTAGGATCATGTCCCCTACAGGGGCAAAAATTCATTGCTAGGATTTAGGAGGATACTTTGGCCTGGAATCTACAGCAACAAAATATATTTTACCCAGCAGTGAGTATGCGACTCTTTTATTTTGTTTTTAGATTTTGTTCCGGTGTCTAATTGGGTGTGCGTTCTCTACTTTTTTGTAAGCCAGGAATCCTGTGTCATTAAACACAAATGAAAGCTTTAAAAAAATGCTAGGCATATACCTCACCCCTAATCTGACCACTCAATATTAAAAAACAAATATATTTTAAATGATGAATATTTTAGTATCTTCAATTGTAAATATCCATATTTTTCATTTATATCAATAAATTCCAACTACTAATGCATAGCCTATCATACTTCTAAATGTATATATACTTGTGTGAAGAAGACACATTTATAGTCCATTTAATTTGAATAAAAACTATTTCAACAAGGTACCAAAATGATAAAGCACACACAGGTCATATAAATTAGAAAAGGCACAACTGTTGAGGATCCTTCAAAACTAAAAAAAAAAAAGGATTTGTATTGTTTTTGGTTTGTGTAAAACCCTTGGCTATCTTTGTTTTTTGTTAAAAAACAAAAAAAACAAACCTTTAAAGGTCTGAGAACATTGTTATCCAGAGGAGCGTCTTTGTTCCTGGTTTTGAAATCTGACATTTTGGCAACAAAATGGCGTCTTGGTCAGAGGTTGCCTGAACTCCACAGGGTAGTTTATGTTGACAATACTGCCACCTTGTGGATCATTTGTATCACAATACACCACCGATAAAGCAGCAGTAGCTTTGCTCATACAGAGCATACATTGAGTTTGGCATTTTAACAATATATGGCATTGTTTTTTACTTAGGCTACAATATGCAAGCATCAATACATTTATTTTTTTAATGATAATGATGAGTCTGAAAGTGTGGAGACAGTCAAGATATTATAATATTCCATTCATTTAGCTACATTTTTATCTGAGCCCATGCTGAAAGCAAATTTGCCTAGGCTACATATATCAAAACATGCCGAATTAAGGAAATTAACCAATAATAATTGTAGTATAATAATAATAATAATAATAATAATAACTGTAGTACATTCGACCGCCGGAAAATGCTGTGATTGGACGGATTACCAGTAGGCTACCAACTCTGCTAATCGTTGAAGATCCCCAATGGAACAATTTCGTAAATATAAATGTAGGCTAGGCTATTACGTCCGTGTACTTCTGTTAATTCATATTTAAGTCATTATATATATTGTGTGTCCAAATGGAGAGTGAAATTTACATGTTAGGTTACTCCGCCTCCACAAACAGCCTAATATTATTCTTAACAAAATAAGTTTAGACTCGGCCTACTTTTTTCTTGAGTTAACTAGCCTACAACACAATAGCGTATACTACAAGCTGATGCAGTTTGAACTCAAGGAAAGATTTTATATGACGTTAATGTGGCACTTTTTAACAGTATTTAACAATTCGTTTCACCATCAATACCTTTCATCACTTTAGTGCACATGGATCACTGGTGCGCTGCTCAGGCCGAACTGACATCAGTGTTCATCAGCTTCCCCGCTGTGCGTTCTTTATATAGCTCCAATTTGCATGTACCTCAGACGGCGCAGATCCATTTCAGCCTGCACATACTAACCAGACATTCAAAGCCGGCACTCACTGCGTCGGCCCGGCAAGACTTGATTGGAATGGTTTGAATAAAATGGCTGTAATCAGCCGTCGTCCGGCTCGGCATTGCCGTTACACAGCAATCGTGGAGCGCAGAGGGCTTTATCGGGGCAATCGCTGTTCTGATCCCGCTGACGGTCACCTTCCTGTGTCTGAGCGAAGATGGAGCGGGATCAGAGTACCCTGCTAGCTGCCATAAAAACCAATCACTTCATCTTGGCGAGATTTCACAGCCCAAATAAAGTTCAGCAGCAAAAAGCAAATGGAATTATCGCCAGAGGCGCGAGGTGCACATCCGCACTGCAGCCCCTGGGACCCCGACTGAGATAAAAATGTCCTCGTTAAAATTTACAGGAATTTACGGGAATGAAAAGGCTTCAGAGGACGAATTGCCTCAGTAATTATGCGAGGAAACATTCATGCAAAAAAAGAGACAGATTAGCATCCATTTGGTGCTGTGGCGCTTTCTTTATCAGGCCCATATTTGATTTTACTCCAGGTTGCTTTGGTTAAAGAAACTATGACATGTTCATTTTTATTCCACAATTGGCCTATTTCAATTACCTTGTCAAGCAATAGGCCTATTGTGTGGGCAAAGATGTGCGTAAATTAGGCTACTTACACAAATATTTGTGAGACTCGCTCTAGGCTGTTATGTCTTTTAGTGGAAGTGAATAGGCCAATTCAAAATGTGTGCCATCTTTTCAACCATTTATGCCAGCCTAGCAAACTGATCTGTTTGGGGGGGGTGTTAGGGGATTTAAACCAGGGTTCAGAACTTCAACAGTTAACGCTCTGCGCCTTGCTCAAAGCATGTTGGGAACTAGAAGATATTTACAGTTGATAATCAGACTGCCAGAGGCTTTGTGCTTGAAGAACACTTTTACAGAATGTCAACTAAGCATTTCTATTATTTATAGTGTTTGACTGTAATGATTTGCTGGATCAGTAATTTCACACACCTCACATTGTCTGCCTGCAAATGTGGCACACTGGTAACGGCTGGAAATAAAACACCCGTGTTTCATTTTCCGGTTTTCACTGCCTCACACTTATCTTTCTGTGCTTCAGAAACCCCAGCTGTTGTTGTCAACCAGGCTGCTGAACTATTTATCAAGGTGGATCTTCCTTGCAGTCACAGAGGACAGCTCTCTTAATGGAAACTTGCAAGTCCCAGTATCCTTCCCTTTAATCACTCATAAATAAAAAAATATACAGTTTTAAGACCCCAGAGAACTCACTTGAAAAACAAGTATGCACTGTATAGAGCAGGCAGTTCTAAGAAATCTGTTGTCTAGAATGGAGCACCCAACCATCCTCCACTACTGGCAATAATTACAGTAATCTATTCTGTCAATGTCTTCAGTTAGACCTGAAAGCACTACTAAACAGTCACCATGGCACCCATTTTGTAGATGAACATGGTCAGTGGATTAGAACACGATCCTGTCTTTTTTTTGCCCCTGTCCCAACTTTGGAACGTGTTGCAGGCATCAAATTTGGAATTGGCACATAGACAAAAATCAATAAAGATGATACGGTAAAACATTAAGTATCTTTTCTTTGTACCGTTTCAATTAAGTATATGTAAAAGAGAATAAAAGAGAATTCAAAAATGACTGCTTTCTGCTTTTATGTGCATTTTACATATCCGTCCCAACTTTTTGGGGAATTAGGGTTTGTAAAAATGAAAAGCTACAGCCGAGTTATCGGGGTTAAGACACCCATCCTGGCTGCAGGAACACAACGCACACCACCTGTACCGTGAATGTTCTGCACAGCTGCGCTTGAGTTTGCATGGGTCAGTGGTTTTCACTCTTGCCCTTGGAAAGCTGCAGGCTTGCCTGATTGTTTTTTTAACCTTAAGGCCGACAACAAACTCAGACCCAACAAAGCAAGGTGAGGTCAGGTGAGTTAGCTGCGTGACCAATTGGTTCAACTGGTGAACAAAGTGCCGAACACCACCAAAAATCTGTACACCATTTTGGCTCCTCAAGCGCAAGCGTGAATACCATGATCTCATGTAATTGGCTGCGTCTACTGTTTACTTCTATTGTTTACTTCCTGTTCTCTCTCGCTATTGTGATGCAATTGAAGGGTCCACAGTCAACTCAGTGGGTGGTACTTCCTTGCAAAATGCGAGCTGCCTCTAACGCTCGCCAGTATGCTGGGCTGCGTTTGGATCCAACTTAGCACATTCCCTTCCCTCGAGTGAGCCATCTTGCGACGTGATTTGCTACGTGCAGCAAGAAAGGTTAACAGGTGCTCTGCAAGGGAGGACAGACGAGAAACAAAACAAGAACGGAACGGCCCTCGCAACCGATATATGAATTCTACCCCATAGAGTTGAAACGTGACCTCCCACTTGTGTGGAGCATTGCATTGTGAGGGAACTGAGATAATATAATTAGCCTACTAATTATATTTATATAATTACTCCCTCCCCTTAAATTGGAACCGAATCCCACTTGGTGTGGCTGCCATATTTCATCCTGGCATTTTTGAGATTCCCCCTTGAAGCAAGGGAAGGGAACGACAGGAAGAAAGGATAAATTTCGGATCCGAACGCAGCCCAGGTTTCAAGCACAACATATTTAGAGAACAAATGGCCCTGAGCTCAAGTAGTTTTATAACATTACAATCCCTTAGCAGCAAACAAACTTATTCTGAGAGATTGAAAAAGGGAGACAACACTACAGGTACTGGCATAACCTCATGCAAAGTGGGATGGGGCGGGCTTTTCCAAAATGTGATAAATGCTCATCACCCAAAGTTAAGTTAACATGCATTACTCTCCACCAGTAATCCTGGATCAAAGCTTGTGATGAAACACTAACCATGATTTGATTTCAGTGTGAGTTTTTAATGCATTACTCAGCTCTGTCCTTCAAAAGCAAAACCAAAAAAAAAAAAACTGAAATATGACCAATCACTTCCAAATTAAGAACATTTTCATATTTTAACATTCAGGCCCCAAGAGGAAGAAACAAAAACACAAGGTAGCGAAAAGGGGATGAGCCTGGAAGAATAAAAGGTGTGTACAAACTCAAGTCAGGCTTTATTTTGGTTAGGTTAGCAGGGAATGTTTGTGCAACACACAGTTGTCAGAAGAAAAGGGGAGAGCCAGATGGAGAGAAAGATCACTATATGTAGGAGGGGAGAGCACTCCTCTCCATGTACTCTCCTGCAATAGGTGGGTATTGGCAGAACATGGCTGCTAATCACCCGCCGATTACTTTTGTTGACACCTCCAATATACCTGATGCACAACAGCTCAGTTACTAAGAGGCTGTTCACATCAAAAGACAAGAGGGGGAAGGGAGGGGGGGAGGCGTGTGCTTAGGTACACAGGCTTCATCGAGAATCTGCCAGTGAGGCCGCTCTTGGCTCAGAAACTTTTGCCTGGAAACCCCATAGACTTGGGCTGTAAATTAACTTCCCCTGTCTATTGGCCACTGATATGTTTCAGCATCAAAGATAAGTGGCAAGGTATTATTCTTTCTTTTTTGTACCCGTAACATCCCAGGAATTCTATAAATGAATGCAGCAACAGTCTTTAAGTGGATTGGCCCCCACGGTGGACATTGCACCTTAAATGCAACAGGGTGTTTGTGCATGGGTACTAAACCATACATACATGCACAGAGAAAAACAGTGTTTCCTTGTTCAAGTCCAGTGGAGGCACTTGGGAGTTGTAGTTTTCAGAGATACTTTGAACCCAACATTCTTTATGACCTCGGGCTGTAACAAATTTTCACTTAAAAGTAAATAAAACAAAACAAAAATAAAAAAATCAAACATGCTTCAAAGCTCACAACTAAAGGCCAAAAAAGGGAGACCATGCCAGTCCTACGGCCAACTGGTAAATTCAAATGGGCAGACAAGCAACAGCACTGGTTTTATAGAAGGATAGTGCACCCAGTCACCCCACTCTCCAATCAAAAGGCTTGTGTGAGGTGTGTGCGATGTGTCAGAATGGCAGAGTAGAGAACACCCATGCAGCACTGCCTTTTCAAAGCATAAATTAGAACTTTATTTTATTATTACAATATTACAAAAAAGTAGCACAACTCCCACACTCTTGTCTCGTCTGCCATACAGCCACAGTCTGACACTCAAAAGGACAGGCTTAAGGATTTGACTCCTTTTTGCAGCAATAGTAAAGAAATGTGTAAAAATAAAATAAAAATAATAATTATAATAATAATAAAGAAAACAAAATGAAAGAAAAACAATTTAAATAACAAGCAAATCAAGTAATAAATAGTCACATATTGCAAACCTGAAGCTTTGAAACTTTGAAAAAGACATTTGTTACAGCCCAGTACTACACATAGCTATAAAACGTAATTACGTTAAAATATTTTTCTTTTTTTAAATAATTTTTAGGAAAGTCTAAATCAGTTTTTCTAATTCAACTATAACTTCAGTAAAAAAAAAACAAAAAAAAAAAAACATTTTCTGTTCAGTTGTATCACTGTCATTCTTATCCTCTTATCTGTATTGTGTATACCATGCTTGTGTTCAAGGAAAGTCCAAGGACCAAATACTTAAGGCTTTTTAAAGGGCTGTAGGGAAAGGAGGCAAACAGGTTTTTGGGTGTTGTCAGGGGATCCACCCACATACAATATTACTCAAACCCACACCAACAGGCAACATTCATACACAATCCATACACTTTTTTAAAAAGTTACAGTAGTATAGTAGTTAAGCCAGTGTACAATAAAATAAACAATGCATTTGCTGTTTTTCTCTAGTTTTAAAGTCTTTTTTTTCCTTACCTCCAACAAAACTTGCAAGTGATCAATTGGCTCTTTTTTGTGCACATACTTCATTCAGTCATCAGTAGCAAACTAGGACTTAGTTTAACGTGAAAAGAAAAATGCTCAATTGAACCACTATATTGGTTCACATTTTGGACAGTAACATGGTTAAAAAAAACAGCCTTAGCCTCTCTGGTTAGTTGCATTTAACCAAATCACCCCCTTTCCCCCCCACCAACCCGTCCCAAAGACCCCCCCCCCCCTTTTCCCAATACATACACAGCTAACCAAATATATTTCTGCAATTCAAGTAATAGTTTTCATTTGTTAAAAACGAAAAGGATAAAAACGGAAATGGCACTACCTTCATAGCAGTTTTTCCCCTGAATTCTTCCTAGGATTTCAGCGTGAGAGAATGTTGGCTTCACATGTTCATTCCTGTTAGGATCTACATATCTATAATCCATAAGCACCTGATTAGATAGAGAAACCAGCCTTGGACATTGACCAGATTCATTCAAAACAATCCTGCATTTCATAAATAAATTAAGTATTTAAAAATAAAAACTTTCAACAGCCTCTGCACATACGCATACAATAGTCACTTCCTTTCCTCTATCAGTGTCGACAGACATTTTTCACAAGATACATAGAAAATTATCAGTTTCATTTTATTTTTTTATTATTTTTTTTTGTTTTGTTGTTTTTTTTAAAGATTTGAGAGGAAACTATTTTTAAGCTTCTTAAATCTACACAACGGTTCGGAGCAAGAACTTCAAACAGTCAGTAAACTAGTAAAACTGTTGACAGCAGAGAACATCCAGTGCTGGACCTGCAAGTCCAACATTCTTAACAGACCGTTTTTCTGTTTGCATCCATAAGGGGCTACTTTTTAGACACTTCATTTCCCGAGTAAATCTATTGCTCTTAAAAACACAAAAAAAAGGTCTGAATTAACAAAGTAAATGAAAATTCATAAGAACCAGGAGCACAAATGGGCAGGTAAACTACAGGGAGGATAAAGAGGGAATGACAACTATTTGAAATTTAAAAGAAAGAAAGACAGTGTTTAGAAAAGTCATTATTTAAAAAAGAAAAAAAAGAAAAGCCAATTGATCACTTGCAAGATCTGACAACAAAAACACTGCTTCTTATTAAATATATTCTTTTTTTATTTTTTTTAAAAGTTAGCAGTCATTTACTTAATTTAATAATTTAATTCCTTTAATTTTTTAAGACTAAAAGAGATCCGTAACTGTGTAGACAAGGCTGTAGCTTATCTGTACCCTGGGTGCTGAATTTGAGTATTTCTATTGTCGGCCGGCTCTGGGACTCTATTCATGGGAGGCCTGTGCATCTTCCCCATCGTGGCCAGATTCTGATCTCGGTAACAGGGCGGCTGGAAGTCCCCACCCAAGTAATCCATGGTTTGCATCAGATTAGTCTGGCTGGAGGAACCAGCTCCGGCCCTGTATTGCGTCCCTGGAGCACAGTCTATCGAGGCCCCCGACGGGCCCCCGTGGAATGGCATGGCCAGGTCTTGAGACCCTGAGCTGTCACTGTTGGGAGTGGGCAAAATGCTGCTCCACACGGGCTGAAAGTAGTGGCCGTTGGTGTAGGTCATGGCGTTGACGGGAGGCGAGGGCGTGGGGTTGTCGACGGGGGGCTTCAGGCTGTAGGGCTGGCCCATGCATAGCTCCGGCAGGTAGTTGAGGCGCTTGCAGGGGAACGTGGGCCCGCCTGGGGGTTCCCGAGGGTGTTTGCAGGGGTGCCCACCCTCTGAGATGTGCTGCTGATGCTGCTGCTGCTGCTGCTGATGCTGATGATGCTGCTGCTGCTGATGCTGCAGATGGGCGAGTTGGTGCTGGTTCCAGGAGCGCATATGCTGCTGCTGCTGCTGCTGCTGCTGCTGCTGCTGCTTGACGTCGCCATGGTAGACAGGCATCTGGTTGATGGCGACCATGTTGGGAGGCGGGACGTGGCCCGGGGCCACGGCGGCCTTGTCAGCGGAGCCGGGGCACCCGTGGGCGCAGGAAGGCAGGTTGTGCATGGACACCCGGGAGCTGGCGTTGATGAGCAGGTTGCGGCTGATGGGGCTGGGGTTGGCGATCTGCCCCTCGCACACAGAGGTAGTGCTGATACGAGCCCCCGCCTGGCAGAACTGGTTGATCTGGTGCACGATCCTGCTCAGGTTGGGCCGGTTTTGGTGCAGGCTGGCGGCCATGGAGAGCGGAATGGTTGAGGTAGACACGGTAACGTTGGGCGGCACGTCGCCGTCCGCCATCTTCCTGTTCCCATGCAGGCCCGGCGGCAGCTGCTGCTGCTGCTGCTGCTGCTGCTGCTGCTGTTGTTGTTGTTGTTGCTGTTGCTGTTGCTGCTGCTGCTGCTGCTGCTGCTGTTGTTGCTGTTGCTGTTGCTGCAGCAGGATGTTGGGAGGCAGGTGGCCCAGGTTGGGGGGGTGGGGGAGAGTCTGTGCCCTGACCAGGCCCTGGGGGGGTTGCAGCCCAGGAGGCTGGGTCATGGGGGGGTGTCGTAGGCCCTGGTGGAGTGGTGGCTGCTGTTGCTGTAATGTCTGTGGGTGGGGTAAGGCCTGGGGTCGCTGGAGCCCCTGAGGGTGGGGGACAGTCTGGGGGACGTTTAAAGTGCTCGCCACAACGTAGGGCCCAGCGGAGGGGTTCATGATGATCTCGGGGAGCAAGTGCGCCCGGCTGCCGTCAAAGTCCTTGAGGATGCCCTTGACGGGAACTTTGACGATGGCGAGTAGGCCCGCCTTGGAGCTGGCCTGAGAGGGGTAGGGGCTGTAGCGCTGGCCGGAGGTGTCCAGCCCGTTCACCGTGCGACGGACGTGATTCCTCTGGGGAACTTTGACGCTGTTCGGGAAGATTTTTATAGTCAGTGGGCTGTTAGCGACTTTCTTAGCATAAGCATCCAATTCCGCTGGGGTTGGATACTGTGCGGATCTCATCTTCTGCGTAATGTCCCCTGAGAGACAGAGACAGTAACAGGGAAAGACAGAGAGAGAGGGAGCGAGAGAGCGAGAGAAGATTGTGTTAATGCAAGGCAACACCGTGAAAAGCAATGTCATGCCACGGGCCCTTCCCACTGCTCATGTGCAGATGTGTGGAAATACGACCGGAGCGGTAATCAGAGAAGCGGAAGCTCGCTCAGAGCTCTCACCTCCCTCACTTTGGAAATCTCAGCATTCCAAAAAATAAATTTTGGGGGGTTTGGGTGGCAGGGGGTGACTCACACATCCTAGTGATTTCAAATGAGAACGCTATTGGGCCCACAAGGGTGTAAGGTCTCAAAGTTGTAACAATCGTGCGGTTAATGTCATTTCTGTGGCTTTTTGAAGTTAGCAAGAAATGTTTAAAAAAGAAAAAGCTGGAATTCTGCTGAATCACTGGGACAAAAACAAAGAAAAGAGTCCCTGTGCTCCACACCCACCCAACCCCCTTGGCGACTTGTCAACCTCTTCCACATTATCAACAGAGCCAGGCTCCATGGGAGAGGAATGTCATCATGTGGCATCTCTAATCACTGGGAGCGCTCCCAAGCCCCAAGCACTCACTAGTGTGGGCCTGATGCAATTGCTGCAAAGTGTGTCTGCTATATTTAACAATGCTCCTGTGTCTGCGTCTCTGCGTGTCGCGCAAGACACTCAGGTGTAAGCCTGACACCGCGCGTGTACGTGTCTCTGCGCAAGTTCATCAGCAGGCTGCTAGCCCAGGCTCTGGAGATTAACTTTTCCATGGCTGAGAACAATCCAAAGTGGAAACGGGTCATTGCAAACAATCACATTTTATGGAAACTCGCTTCGAGCACTACCCGTAATGGGCTAATGAGAGCGGTTTTCACACACACACACACACACACACACACACACACACACACACACATCTCTCTCACACACATAATATGAATATTATGTCAATTTAGTAATTGTTTGCTTTGTTATGCTTTTTTTCCTTTGTTTTTCTTCCGTTTGTCATTTTTAGTGGCTTTAGTTTGTAGTTTGGTTTGTTTTTTTGTGTGGTTTGATTGCATCTGTTCTTTAATATTGTGGGGCGAACCTGAGGGTTGACTGCATGAGACTGGCTTGTACATTGTATTGTACAATAACATTTTGTTAAAACAAACTTTCTCACACACTCAGATACACGCTAACCATCTCGCACACACTCTCACACGCTAACTCTCACACTAACTATCTCGCACACACACACACACGCTAACTCTCACACACACACACTCACGCACGCACGCCAACTATCTCGCACGCACACTCACTATCTCGCACGCACACTCACGCCAACTATCTCGCACGCACACTCACTATCTCGCACGCACACTCACGCACGCCAACTATCTCGCACGCACACTCTCGCACGCCAACTATCTCGCACGCACTCTCGCACGCCAACTATCTCGCACACGCACATTCTCTCTCTCGCACGCGCACTTTCTCTCTCTCGCACACGCACTTTCTGTCCCTCGCACGCGCACTTTCGCACGCACACTTTCTCTCACACACACACTTTCTCTCTCTCGCACGCGCACTTTCTCTCTCGCACACGCACATTCTCTCTCGCACACGCACATTCTCTCTCTCGCACGTGCACTCTCTCTCTCTCTCTCGCACGCGCACTCTCTCACACGCTAACTCACACTCAGGGTTCAGGGAGCCTTACTGGTTTAAGCGGCTCTTGGTCGGTGCTCAGAAGCAGCCTTTCTAACACAGACGGACACCAGAGAGCAGCAGGAGAGAAGATGCTCCCCGACAGCCTCGCTCTTAACCACTCCCACAAAGAGCCATTACCCTTCTCCCATCCCCACCCACTCACGCTCCGCAGCCCACCCAGCATAACGCACAGCCTTCTGCTGGGTGACCATGTGCTGAGGAGAAAACCTCCTACGCACTGCTCCACCTAGAGGAGACAGAAGGAGGCCCCAGCCTCCGCCCTTCCCAGAAGGCCCAAGTCTGAGCAAACTGATGCATTTATGCATTTAATTAATGGGGGGGAGACACATACAGGACCACTTTCAGACTGAGGCGTTGTTTTTGGCCGTGGCTGACCCCGCATCTTTTAAATACAGCCTACGATAGGGCAGTGGGGGGCAGCAAACCATGAGGGCAGAATTAGTGATTTGAGTGAGTGGCAGGAGCCCTGCCAATGTGCTAATTAATCCCATCTTTATTTGCAGCTGGGAAACAATGGACAGCGAGACTATGGGGGAGTGGGGGGGCTGTTTTGACTAACTGCTGCTTTTGCTGACGGGAGGGCCATTAGCGCACTGGCATTTGGGATGAAAAGGTCTGAGCCGAGCGTTTAGCCCAACGCTTTCAGATAGTCCTGATTAATTTCTCACTGTGACTTTCATCCAGAGCGAGCGAGCGCAGACGCTAACGCACGTGTACGCTCGCGCGCTCCGTGACACGCGCCCTTCCTTTTTTGCCACCAAAGGTTTGGCGATTTCATTGGAGCCCTTAGTGACAAAGACGTGCAATTATGCACATTTTTCCCCACAGAAACTCCGGTGCTTATGCTAAGGGACTATGCTTCCGAGGCATTTTAATGGCCTAAAGGTGAAGGGACCCGGGAAGAGGCTCTACGGAATGTTAAAAATGGAGGCAGAGCGATTCTAAATCAGAAGACAATTATATACGACCTCAGTCAAACCGCCGTCTCTCTGTGTCAAGGAGCTCTTTAAATAAAACATCGGCCTTTTCCAGCGCCGGGAGAATTCCTGTCGGCTTGCATGCATCCAACTGCACTTTAATGCCACCCAGTGAACCTTGAGACTCCTGGACCATTTGCATGTATTTACATAGGACTATTAGAGACGGCGTCGCCAATTTGGTCACAGCCAATCAAGCAGCATTCCGAAGGGGGTTCAGCATGTCTCAAACGCACTATAATAAAGTGAAGTGGCACTCCGCATTAGCAATTGGCAAAAGGAGCTTAAAAAAAAAAAATAATAATAATTCTTAACAGCGAACCAAGGAAAAAGCGCATCTCACAAAGTGGGCGAGAGAGCAGGATGACGGCCATCCTTAGGAAATTAGCGACTCCAGCCCTTCCGCCCATTCCCACATGCCCACATTATGGGACACACTGTCCGGAGCCTCGGTGACTCAAAGCGGCAGTGTACCAAGGTCAGTTTGCTTAAAACGTGGCGGATTTAAGGCTTTGACACCAGTCCCGCTTGGGCACTGAGATATGTACCGAGAGAAAATTCCCCTTTGATATAGACTCCGCACGCCGCTTAGCCTGAACCCTGAACAATAATAAAAGTTATCGGATGTGTGAATGAGTCCCCAGAGGGGAGCAGGGGCTTTGAAAGCTCTCCCCTACACTAAGGAGGGGCTGATTCAGATAAGAGGGTTCTCTCGGGGGGACAGGTACCGCCACTGCAGGTCCCTGATGAAAGATCTGCATGATGGGTACACAGGCGACTCCGCTGCATCCTTAATTACCTCGCTCTGAGCGCTACACAGGAACAGTACTGGCTAGTCAGCACTCTCTAATTGGAAGAACTTAAGGCAATAAACAAGCTTGTGTTTCTTATTTTCGTGTTTTTCTCCCCTCTCTCCCCTCCCCCCTGAACAAGTTCCAGAAAGTAATCCATGGCGGATCAGGCGACACAGATGCGTACACACACACACACACACACATCAAATGAGTCTGGCTGGAGGGGTGGGGCAAAAACCTAAGACCTAAGATTGTATTAATGAATAAAGAGGCTAACCTCTCACATATACACTGTAATAGATGGGACCACAGTAATTTTGCTTTGCCCCCGTATTCAACCGGTTGAATTTCTGAAGATTAGCGCCTCGCTAAAAGGCAGAGGGGGTAAGAGTGGCCCACTGTGGAGGAGGGTTTGCCCTTGATCTCCACGCTCACTGAACCGGTGTGACCCCAGAAGCCCACTGTCCCGTCTGCAAAGGCACTCCAGAGTCAGCTTCTCTTACGAGATTAGCAGAGTCCTGTTCCGCTCCTTTCAGCCCGGCGGTATGGATCACAGCCCCCGGAGAACACAACACGCCTTTTTCTCTTCTTTAATCAGTGGGAGAAGAAAAGGCCAGTGCTTCTCCCATTAAAAGGGATTCATTGTGAAGTGGGAAAACTGGAACGTGCTGGCGGAGGCTGCCATAGGTGCCATCTCAGCAGTTTAAAGCCTCCTGTGTTCCTCCAACAAAAGGATTATGGGATATAATCAAAGTGAAAGACCGTCGCCGCTGCTGGGGGTAAAGCCGGCGTTCTGTATTCACGTCTCTCTGACTGGCAGAAGGGAAAATAAGGCCCCGTCGTCAATATCATTTCTTTTTTTCTTTCTTTCTTTCTTCCAGATGACATTTGGTTGGGTTTCCTCCAGTGCTACAGCAAGCAGACTACAGAACATGGGAACATACAGCTGGGCATTATTTTACCAGCACTTTCTTTCTAAACCAACTGACTTGCATCAGTTCTTCCTCATTAATTTTAATGAGGAAGCCGACGGTCCACTTTCCCTTGTTCTGAAAAGGGCAAACCCCCCGCCTACTTCAACAAAACAAAACAAGAAAAAAAGACAGAAAAGACCTTGTAAATTCCATTATTCATACGAGTCAAAAATGCATTTTAACAGACAGGCCTGAGTGGAGATGAGTGTAAAACTGAAGAGATGAGACGGGTCAAAAAGACTCGTCCTGTCCATAAGCCCAAACGCGCGTACGTTCGCGGGAATAGATCTTAACCTTCAAACTTGTAGCGTCTTCTCCCTTCCTGCCCCCACGCCCAAAAAAAATAATAAAGAGTCTGCCGCATGCATCTCCAAAGGCTGGCTGTCAAATTAGATTTCAGTCATTGTGACAAATCGCGCCCCAGAGAAGCAATTCATTTTGCGGCATGTATTGATAGCCCTGAGACAGATGGGCTGCCGATCGCCACAATCCCAAGATGAAGAGCAATTACGGAGTGAAATTCTGATGCAGACCACTCCGCCCTTTCTGAGACCCAGCGACAGGGCTGCAAAGTGCCCTGAATATGTGAGCGTCCCTGGCCCTTCACTAACCCGTGTCTGTGTGTGTAACGCACATCATACTTCATGAGCATTTTTTTATTTTATTTATAAATTATTATTATTATTTTTATTTTTTAAAGTGCACGACCCCCGAAATCCTTCATATCTTTCGCATCTAAATCCAGGCCATGGATTTCCATGCAGATTTTCATTACGCACCTGGAACGTTTTTGAGACTTCTAATTTCCGTGCAGCTGCCCCGGGAATTTGAGTCGAGCCTCGAGACAAATAATAATGCCCTCCTGGTTTCGAGGGGCGAAAAGAATAAAAGGATCCCCCAAAGATCGCTCGCTGGGAGAAGCGCGCGCTGCGCTCGCCTGGAAAAAGCATTTTAACCGGGACTCCTGAGAAGCAACGTTTCGGTTCTGGGAGAAGCGGAGCTTGTTTTCAAGCCGAGCCTCCAGCGTCTCAGGAGATGGGGGAAACACATCTGGCAGAATAACCGCTCTGCAGGGACGACAGAGCGGAGGGGCGGATGACAGGGAGGGAGGGAACCGTTTCTGTAAAATACCCATGAATCCTGTCATCCAAAAGCAGAACTGTGACTTGCTTAATATGGGCTCTTCCTCAGGATGCCTCTTGATTAGATGAAAGACTGCGAGAGACAGGAGGAAATTACTTAGTTACAGAAAAATGCCAAACGATTCCCCCTAAGGCTGCACACAGGCTCAATCTGAACCAGCGTGCACAGGAGAGGATAGAAAAATACAAAGCATACGTTATCATTTAACTAGTCACAAAATAAAGAAAACTTAAATACAAAAATAAAATGGGGGGTGGGGGGGGAGGTGTAGCGGGTGGGCCTAATGGTTGAGTGGGTGGGGTCCACATCACTGTGTTACCTGTCACAAGCTACAGACATCAGTAGAGGCCGGAGGGTCCAAAACAACTGAATTTGGGCCGTCTCAACGACAATACAATACGTACTTGCTTTACGCTATGAAGTCCCAGGGGCGGACTGATTACTGCAATTCTGAAATCACCGACGAGCCACAGAGAGGCCATGTTAAATTAATAAAAAAGCTAAAGAAAAGTAGGTCAGGCTCCATTTAAAATTCATCCACACGGGGGAATTAGTCAATGAGCTTTCCGCTACTTTCGGGTGGGTGGGGGTGGGGGGGAGAAGCCTCATGGGAGAGGGAGACAAAAAATGGAAATGAAATAATGGCATGACAGTCATCAGGAGAGTCTCCTTCCCAGCGCACTATAATCCGTAAAGCTAACCAACAGCTTCCCAGCGCACTATAATCCGTAAAGCTAACCAACAGCTTCCCAGCGCACTATAATCCGTAAAGCTAACCAACAGCTTCCCAGCGCACTATAATCCGTAAAGCTAACCAACAGCTTCCCAGCGCACTATAATCCGTAAAGCTAACCAACAGCTTCCCAGCGCACTATAATCCGTAAAGCTAACCAACAGCTTCCCAGTGCACTATAATCCGTAAAGCTAACCAACAGCTTCCCAGCGCACTATAATCCGTAAAGCTAACCAACAGCTTCCCAGCGCACTATAATCCGTAAAGCTAACCAACAGTTTCCCAGCGCACTATAATCCGTAAAGCTAACCAACAGCTTCCCAGCGCACTATAATCCGAAAAGCTAACCAACAGCTTCCCAGCGCACTATAATCCGTAAAGCTAACCAACAGCTTCCCAGCGCACTATAATCCGTAAAGCTAACCAACAGCTTCCCAGCGCACTGCAATACGTAAAGCTAACCAACAGCTTCCCAGCGCACTGCAATACGTAAAGCTAACCAACAAGTGTACACTATAATACGTTTAAAAGTTAACAGCTTCCCAGCGCACTGGAATACGTAAAGAGCGCACTCATAATTGGTTTGCTTCCCAGCGCACTGGCTAACCAACCTGTGATTTTCCCAGCGCACTCATCTGAAGCTAACCGCAAGTATCCAGCAGCACCATGGAGGAAAGGGGAGGAGCTACACAGCAGGCGGGTGGGTGAAGCCCAGAATATATACATTATACTACATCTATATAAAACCCTCCACCCCTGACATTGTGCTCGCACAGCTACTGTTGAGCGATGCCTTTGTACACTATAAAAAAAACCCCCACCCCCATTGTGCTGGCTCGCAGCTACTGTTGAGCGATGCCTTTGTAGGACTCTTCATTACCGTCGGAGCTGTCCCCTGAGTGACTAGGTCTTCAGGGACGAGTGCTCCGTGGAGGGTTATTAAAAGGCGTCTCTCCCTCCTGCAATTCCTTAAGGAGGCCTCTGTATTATGGGGTTAATTATTCGCAGGCCGCTCTGTGCTCACAGCGTCTCTTTCTAGCAGGGCTATGCTACTGGAGCGGCCCCAGGTCGGTTTGAGGAACCGGCTTATGAGCCGAGCATGGACGGATTTTAGCGGTGGGGTGTTTGAGGCCGAGGGGGTGGTGAGGACAGGAGGGAAGGGCGGGGGCGGAGGCAGGCACGGGGGCGGGCACTTACATTTCTGAAGTCCAGTGTTCATCTGCGTGTGGGAGAGAAGCTGGAAGGAGCGGTCACCTGGTCCTGGCAGACAGGCCAGCATTTCACACAGGCACTAATGCAACATGGGACATTCGCTCCTCGTCATACTGCAAGAGAAACACAGAACAGACAGAGGGGGGTAAGCATTCGGACATGGGGGGAGACCTCTCCAGGGCTTTACGGAGAGACGCCTCTCTGAGACGCCACCAGACAAACATTCACATGCAAGACCCCGTCAACTGCCCTTCTCATCATCTCTTTGCAGACATTGCACCACACTGTAAATTCAATATCCATGGCCAAAACAAACTTATTCATACATAACATTTTCTTTGTCAATTTCTTAGTGGATGTACAAACAGTACAGACTTGTACAAAAAGATAAAACTTGCTTTTGTTTTATTTTGCAAAGGAATGAGAACAACACGAGACGACATTCGCAGAGAAAGATTCTTGTGCAAATTAATCTTGAGTTTGGTCTGAGATTCCTTTTAGCCTCAGAGAAAGACTAACAAGAAGGAAGATTTCTTCCCAATTAAATGTTTTTTTTGTTTTTCTGACATTAAAAAATTTCCACGCATGCTTTTACGGTTTGGAACACACACAAAAAAAATAAAATCAAGGAAAACAGCTCGCAATTAACATGGTCGGCTTTAATGGTGAGCGTGTGAGCTGGTGAATGGATTAAGTCTACACAGTTTTGTCAATTTAAGTCCCCCCCGACCCCCACTGCATGACGTCCAAAAACCCAAGCTGGTGGAGGCAGACAAATGCTGGGATGAGAGGCAATTACCACAAAATAACCTTGGCACCGCGGTGCACCTCTGGTGACCAGCTGGAAGCTGCGCTGCTCGTCAGCGGTATAGAAATGAACTCACTTAAAACCTCAAAAGGTCAGGTTGACAGCTCATTTAATCCTCACAGTGAGGAAAACAAGCCTTAATGAAGCCGTGGGTTACATAAATACCTAAGAGCTCTGCACCTGTGGGGACGGAGAGAGGGGGGTGTTAGGGGGGAGGAGGGGGTGGGGGGTGTTAGGGGAGAGGCGGGAGTGGGGTGGAGGGTGGGTGGTTGGCTCGTATTATCGGATCCGAGGATTCCGCTCAGCTTTCTGCCGTTACTCCATGACTGCCGCTGTAAAAACCCTGCTCCCCAAATTACAGCATGAGTGCCATATGGAAACAATTCCTGTCCCTGATTTAATATGTCATGAGGCATTAACTTTAATAGGCCCGATATTTTATATTACAATGAGGCTGGGAGCTGCGTGGCCCGATGTAGGAGAGGGTTTATATGCACGTACACACACGCACACAGTCGGTTTGTTTTATGATTTTAAAAAGGGAAGTAAATGACAACTAATGGCTATTAAAGACAGACAGCCTGCTGGATGTGTATGAGCATGCGTGTGCGTGTGCGTGTGTATGAGCGTGTGTGTATGAGCGTGTGTGTGTGTATGTATGAGCGTGCGTGTGTGTGTGTGCGTGTGTATGTATGAGCGTGCGTGTGTGTGTATGAGCGTGTGTGTGTGCGTGTGTGAGTATGAACCGACACTCAAGCAGCACAGAGGACATGGGACTCTTTCACCACGTCTCCTGATGCATGGGAGCGACAGGTTCCGGGGGAGCCGATTGGCCGTGGCGGGGGCGGGGGGTTAAGCTGGCGTGATTACCCATTCCGCAGGCACACAGGCAGGGCCGCCCGCCCGGGGACCGAGCGACTCGGGTCCTTCCGACAGAGGGAATTATCCGCAGGCGGTGGGAGCGCGGCCCCAGCACGCCACTGAATGTCAGAATGCCGGGAAGAGGAGCGCCAAAGGTCAGGCTATGGTAATGCCCAGCGCCGACACCTCCGCTGCTTTACTGAGCGTAAAGGTTAATAAACATGTGGACATCAAAAACTGCAGACAGAGCAGGGGCCAGGAGGAGGAGGAGGAGGAGGAAGACGAGGAGGAGGAGGAAGAGGAGGAGGGAGGGGGGAAAATCATAATGAGCAATATGTTCTTTGACCTGGATGCGCCCTTCCCACATCACAGGGAGGGAGAGAGAGACAGATTAGGAAAGTGCACACTGAGGAGCAGACAAGGATAAGGAAGAGAATGAACAACCTGACCGCGAATACCTCTGACAGAAGAGACATAAGGACAAATGGGCGGGGGCGGGCGGGCGGGGGGGGGCAAGATTTTTTCCGAACATCCACTTAATCACTTGTCGTTCAGTGAAAATCCTCCCGAGCAGAATAAAAAAAGGTAGAGATCAGACTTACACAGGGGTGGGGACGACCAGACAAAACTAATCTCAGTGCATTTCTCCTCATGAAGAGGAACTGGGAGGAAACCCATTCAAAAGGGGAGGAAAGGAGGGCCGAGCTCCCGCGCGCCGCTGACCCGGGTATCGGAGAGCGCGGCAGAGCCGAGCCGGGCCGCCCGCCACTCCGCCCCAGAGTTTTTGACGCTGACGACTTGAGACATTGGGAGGCGCTGACAGCAGAGTGCACAGCGACTCCACCTCTCTCTCCCCTGGCGCTATCTGACCTCTGAAAGGTTTACGGCGGGAAAAAAAAAGTCCCTAACATTTCCTGGGCTTTCCTGCGGTGCTAATAAAAGGCCCTGTGCAGTTCTGTATGTATGTACGAGAGGCGAGGCCTGCATTATGAATCTGACCCCATGTAAAACTCACCCGACAGTCACTACTCTATATAGAAAAACATCCCGCGTCATGTTTCTCGTATAAAAAAGTGACCCCCCCCCCCCCCTTATGGAAAAATTACCCACATATTTTAGTCTAGGTTTTTGGGATTGGGGGTAAATTTTCCATAACATAGAAAAATTACCCATGTATTGTAATGCATCGAAACAGATTATTAAATGTCCAGTTTTAAATGGTTTAAAAAAAAAAACTTAAGAGCAACGGGCTGCTGCCCTGTATGTTATCTGCAATGAGTATGTCGTGTTAGGAGAATGTTAACATAACAGAGCGGTATGATTTAATTCTGTGTTTACGCTACGGTTACAGCACCATTATCGCTGAGGAAAACCCGCTTCATGAATTTCTACGCAGGCCGACACTTACACTCTCAGCAGAACACAAAATAGCCACAGAATGGAATTACATTCTGTTTACACCGGCATTCAATTCCTCCTTTACATTCTGTTCACACCAGCATTCAATTCTTCCTTTTCTGAAAAGAGAAGAATAGGCCGAGCCAGGATTCAAATCGAGCCATTCTCAAATTCCCTGCTCAGCAAGCTCTCGCCACTGCAACTTGTACATTTTCACATCAATTCTGCCTTCATCGCGCCATACATCTACACAAATAAAGCAGCCGGGGTTTGTTATACGCCGTTCGGTTACTATCTGAGGGGCTTACAGGCCCTGCGGTGGCCGCTGTTCAAATTCTGCCAGACAGGAAAAAAGAAGCGGATGACAGCAGCAGTTCTGAAACGGGCGCTTTAGCCGCGACATTTTACCATAGAAACCCTCGTCTGTCAGGAATGTTATTTTTAAACAAAGGAGTTGGAGTGAGTGTGCGGTAGCGGGAGGAGGGGGGGGCACCATTTCCAAATACACAACACAAAAGGTGTCAGAAATAAACCTGTCAAATGAGGAAATTGCTTTGTTGTAGAGCAGAAGAGGAGAGAATTACATCTCACTGGTTTAACTTCAGGGGGTATCTGTGAAATTAATCCCGAAAGAGATAAAACACCAAGGAGAGATGACTAATGAGTCAGTGACACTTTTTAATTAAAGGTGAATGAAAAACTTTATAAATAAATAAAATAAAAGGCATTGGGAAACATTGTGTCAAGACGTCGCTCAGCCGAAACGCCGACAAACTGCATTTGCACAATTAAGACCGGAGTCTCCACAAAGCGTGCAGGCCTGACAGATGCATAAACTCCCTGTAGTGCGTTTTCTCATCTTCCACCAGGCTCATTCCTTACGGATGTGTTTTATTTTTATTAGCGACTCCAGCCTTAAACACAGCATGCCGTTTCCATCTCGCCACAGAGGTGCCTGGACATGCTTGCTCACAGATGCAACACATGAAGGTGACGCATGTCCATAAATTAACTTGCGTCCTGGCCTGATCTTGCCTGCAGCTACCTCATTAGTAACACTCATTCAACAGTAAGGGGACGGCAGAGAAGGGCTGTCTGGCCTCTGGCAATTCCCACTCACAGGCAGCTTCTACCGGCCACCCACAATGCCGTTCTGTAATTGACTGACTGTGGCAGCTAGAAGAGGTGTGGAAGTGAGTGAGTGAGTGAGTGAGTGAGTGAGTGAGTGAGTGAGTGAGTGAGAGAGAGAGAGAGAGAGAGAGAGAATGTGTGTGTGTGCACGCACGAGCGCGTACGTGGGATTGGTTCCAAAGCCAGGAGAATCAACAGAACAGTATCTCGACAGGAATACCAATTCCAGGCCTCAGAACAGTCATTGGACAGATATGTTTACCCCTCATAAAAATGTTCTCTGACAGGTTGACCCAGGATAAAGGCAAGCAGAGACTGAAAGGTGCCTACATTTATTTACTTACTTATTTATTTATTTAATTCAATCTTTACCAATGGCAGGAAGGACTGGACATACCTCCTGAGGCACTCCTGCCCCGAAACTCGGATCCGCAGCCAGGGCATAAAATGTCCAGCGTCCGTCTTGCACATTTTACTCAGTAATGTAAAAAAGATTAAGCGGTAGCTAGCAGTAACTCTCTAAATATTTCTCCTGCACAACCTTAAATATTTAGCCGTAAACGTCTGACAAAGCAACTATGACAGCGAGGCTGTTTCAGCTTCCCTCGCCGCATACGCATCTACCAACTCTTTAAACAGAGACGGGAGAATCATTTATGGGTGACAATTTCAAACAGTATCAAAAGGGCTGAAGCCAGGGGTGCCCTGGGGCCTTGGGAGAGCCGCTTTCCTCCCTCAGAGAGCTCCAAAAAAAATCTCAAATGAATCTATAAAGAAGTTTCCATTTTCCTGCAGCTGTCTGTGTAAATCACTCCTATTCAAATTTGTGGGGTGTGGGGGGGTGAAGGAACGGTTAATCACATTGTTATTTTTGAGTGGCCTACATTTTCTAATTCCTCATCACAAACACCAAACAAACCTATTCTGAACCTGCGGCCGTGGTCCGTGCTGTACAGGAATAACAACGCAACAAAACAAAAAAACACGCATTTTGACGAGGGAGACAAAAATAGATGTAGATGGATATTGACACCCACAAGCATCCACACCAAGCCGAGAGGAGAAGCAATCGCTTTAACCTGACAATTCAGATTGGTGTCGTCTGGGCAATAAATCACCAGGAAGCTGCAATCCGCTGAAAGGCGACCATAGTTGCGTTTCATAAGCCCTAATATTTCACATAGCTGTGGAGCACTGCTGCCAAAGGGGATGGAGAGAGAGATTGCTTTCTCTACGGCTACTTTGCCAAGAATTACGACAATGTAGAAAAAAAATTCAGCTAAAACCTCAGAAAAAGAAAAAGAAAAAAAAGTGTCGCTAGACGTGCGTGCAGAGAAACGAGGGATGCACGGGACGTTTTGAAGCCACATAGATGGCAAAATCGCAGCAATCCCCCACAACCTGCCGTAAATACAGCTCTTTGTTGCAATAAACACGTTAAGAGCTTGGTGCTAATGCACAAAGCCATTATTCTGGTTGAGGGAAAGAAAATGAGGGAGAGGGTTGATTTAATTCATGAACAGGTGCGTCCATCTGTATTATCCCCCTACCCACATAGATTCTCTCTGTGTCTCTCTCTCTCTCACACACACACACACACACACACACACACAATCTCATTTCAAATTGGACGTCCTGGTGAAAAATGGATGGCGCAATTAGAAAGTGCGTTTAAAGTATGCGATTAGGATCTGCTCTGTCTGCAGTTAAATGGCGGACAGCAGGACGCCGTTTCTCCTCTCTCCAGGTGTCAGCCTCCCCCAGGTAATCTTCCACATTCCGCACACGCAACCTCCCCACCTCCCTCGCTGCCCCATACCAAGCACGTAACAGCCCAGTGAAAGGGCTCTTCCTTTCCCAAAAGTTAACGTGCCCTTGACCAGCCTCAGCCTGTTCGTAAGAGCGCCAACAGAGGGGTCAGAACAGCCACAGCAGCTCAACACCTTATTGAGTCAATTGATTATGTAGCGGGGGTGGCCGCAACACCTCATTCTTATATTCTTACAACAAAGCCAAAAGCAAAAACACACAAACCCGCACTTCCCATGAAGCTAAAGCTTGTCGACTGGGATAGCTTACGCAACTGAAACCTACAACACGCCACGGCTTCCCCTCTGCCACCGTTTCCCCCCGTTTCTAATGTCGCCAGCAGAAAATATCTGAATGTCAGTAGAGGCCGTCTGTAATGGTGCGCTCCAAAGAAAAGGCATCAAAACACACTTCCAAAGGGTGACTGAAAGGAGAGTCACCAGGGGTTATGTTTCTGGTTGGCTCCCCTCCCGTTTGTGGAGATGGCTCACTCAACCCGAACCCACTTTCCACCCCCCCCCCCCTCACCCCCAGGGCAGTTTGCCACAGCCTGCTCCATCCAGGCAAACACAGTCCACACTGCATCCCGGCAGCAAACATTTCGCAGCCATAAGCCGAGAGTAACATCTGGCCCTCCTGAGAAGCTGACTGATAACCGCGCCCTGCCAAAGCACACAAGTAGGCCCCAGATGCACCTCCACGCATTTCCAATTCAGTGGGAGCGATGCGCCATGGGAGCGTTTGCACCCCAGGACGTAGATGGCAAATTCTTCCTCCTGAATGAGCAACGACACGTGAAAACCAAAGCGTGCTTAATGGCATACGTGCACGGCGGCCAAACCAGATTCCCAGGGTAAAAAAACCCTAAAAACTGTTCAGAGTGCCGAGAAACGCTACATTAAGCTGGGGTCTGGCCTCTGTAAGAACAATGTTCCAAAATACCAGGAATTGCAGACATCAAAGGCCCGTGTGCCTAATAGCATCTGCATCCCACAGCAAATGTTCTGATCGACTCTCCTTCCAGCATTATTGATATGAACACCAAACAGCACGCAGTCAACAAAGTATTCCAGCTTAACTGAATGGAGCTAGTTACAAACGCATCACCTCAACTTAAAAGCGGGTGACGGAGCCGAGCACAAAATAAGACAAAGCGCAACTTAATGCCACACGACACCAACTTAGATCTCTTCACTTCAAAACACCTATGATCTAACCAGCTGGTGAATTACTTCACTAAACCAAACTACAGCCGGTAATTGCGATCCTGCATCAAACCTATGTTTAAGGCTTTTTTACCGCAATCCTTTAAAAAATTTTTTTTTGAGAAAATACGGATGGGGAAAAACGGGCCTGTTCAAATCCGGAAGCCGGAATAACTGGTTGTTCAGGAAGCCTTAACTGGGATCTTCAAAGTGAACTCCGCCTGTGTTTCTGCACTGTGGCAGAAATGCGAGACTTCTCCTCCCAGCTCATGCAAAACATCAGGAGGTCTCATGGATGTGCTAATTGGGGTCCCAGCAGCCCCCACCCAGAGTAGACAGCAGGGTGCGGTAAATTAATCCTTCGAGCGCTTGTAGATCATTGGAACTCGGCCACCACTTCATCACGTGTGCCTGGTGATTTAGTGCGAGCAGCGCAGGGGCGCGGTCTCGGCCGGGGCGTCCCTTGACCGTGCAGGTCCGCGGGGTTTCGATGACGGCTGGGACGCGGGGGCCTGTCGAGTCTTGAGAAGGGCAGGCGAACGGAAAACAGCGCCTTGGGGGGGGGGGGGAATCAATCCGTTGCACCATACAAGGTGCGCCATGCGCCTGCAGAGGGTGGAGTAAGCTCCTGGAAGAGACGGCGATAAATGATCGCGGGAACCTGTGCTGCAGTCTTCAAAAGACGACTGTTACAATAAATTACGGTAACCTTTGGAAGGGGATATTAATAGTTTTTGGCTTTGAAACGGAAAAGGTGCGCTCATATTTCAAAGCAGCTCAGAGAAATATGGCAGTTTTCCACCCACAATATGATGACAGGGTATGAACAGCTCCCTGAGTGGGCGGGAGAAAACATGCGGGCCTTCTGACCTTACCATGAGGCTCCGCCCACTGTGGTTACTGACGCTACAGCTGACTAGCATTATCTGCAATGTCACTAATTACCAACATGATGGAGGGAAGACCACTTCGGCA
Organism: Ilyophis sp. 1 JC-2022; assembly: GCA_022702515.1. Taxonomy (NCBI): domain Eukaryota; kingdom Metazoa; phylum Chordata; class Actinopteri; order Anguilliformes; family Synaphobranchidae; genus Ilyophis; species Ilyophis sp. 1 JC-2022. The sequence continues at coordinate 61,964,651 of CM040401.1, read as the reverse complement.
GGATTGCCCTAAATTATCCCAGATACGGTGTCTCATTGCCCAACAATTCAGAAGTATGGAGGCTATTTGCCAGGCTGTTACTGATGCAGCTGAAGCTGAAGTTTATCTCCGAAGACAATGTTAATGAGTTCACCGCAAAATATGGCGTGTGGAAATAAAACATTAAGTATAAATCTCTGCGGTAGCATTACAGCAGTGTTAGCATAACAGAGAACACCAACTGCTACCGAGATACATAAATAATGATAATAAAACCAACTGAGTGCATCTCAATGTTGATGTTGATTTAAAAGGCTACGCATAATAGAGGGAAAATCATCTTTATTTAAGCCATTTCTAACAAAGCAGATGCTCCAATCTAGCCAGCCACCGAGCTAGCCTTACAACGTTCAGGCCAAATTCTCATATCAAAATCAGTAGAAATGGAATCTCTAGCAGCATCTTATCTTTCACCTTCAAATTTAAAACATTGTTTTGCTTGACAAAACAGACTGTTGCTTCAGTGCATGTTAAATGGAACTTTTTTCCCCCGTTTGACAACAGTTGCGGGAGAACCGTTTTTAATGATCCGTCAAGCGACAGCCCAGAGGTAAGGAACCCATTGAATACACCAAATTAAGCTGGTTCATCTGGGAAAAGCCTGCGAGCGAATTTAATCTGTTCAAATTCACAGAATTTTTAAATGCCTTTACCCGATTAATCTGAACCTCAAATTGTGCATTAATAAATTAATCCTCTACTGTACCAAATATACAATAATCATACTGCCGTGATGCCTGGCAAACCACTCAATTCAGAGTTGGAAAAAATGGTGACTGCGCTGATCGAGGCAAAAAAAGTTCTGTAAAGCTTGGAACACATTCGTCCATTCTAAAAGCGCTCATGCAAGATCCTGACAAAGACGAGACAAACCGGCTGCTTGTCTCGAATTCCTATAAGGTCATTCTTTTTTTAAAGCCATCACAAACGCAGAAATTGGGTTGTTCCTCGCCCACATAGGCCCATATCATGTACCATGTATGAACAACATGCTGTGCGTGGCTGTCTGGGAACCCAGCCAATCTCCATGTTCACTTGTAAAGGTTGACTGACTGATTAACCCAGCTTCCTCACAAAGCTTTTTAGTGGGGTACTAGATTGCAAATTACAGTGAAGACGCCCCGTGGATAATTAGATCAGGAATATCGCTGCATTTAACAGTAGATCAAATCTAATACTGGGTGTCAGCATGCAGGGCAGGCGTCTTACAGGTTTTCCAAGAGAAACATTACGCTGCGTCCTCACCAGACGGGTTTAAAGAGGGGCTGGTCTACAGTGTGTCAGCCGAGAGAATAAAATGGCCCAAAATGGTAATTTACTCTTTTTTTTGTTTTTTTAATTTCTGCATGCATACCTAACCTTGGAGGCCCATTCCAGCGGTCTCAGTGGTCAGCTGCCCCTACATGCCAGCTGTTAATACAGAGAAGTGCTTTTGAATTTCAATTTCCCCTTTGTGTGTGTGTGTGTGTGTGTGTGTGTGTGTGTGTGTGTGTGTGACGCATGCTAATCTATGTGGGCGCTGGCGTGAAGGCTAACTAATGGCGCAAACGGAAAAAGGCTGAAGTGTTTGGGCAACAACGACACTTCGACACCATGGCTGTTTTTTTTTTTTTTTTTACAGATGACTGCTGGCACAGCGAAATTCCACGTAATTCTGAAGTCAGCAGCAACTTGCGTAATATACGGCCATAACGACCATAAAACGAGTCAATTTGAAACATGTTGATCTGAAGAACTCAGGGGTTTTATGAGAGCCCAATTAGTTATATTAATGGTTTATGAATGCAGTTGCCCTGGCCGTACAGGAAAGCAATGCTCACGCGTACAGTGTTCTCTCCAGAACGTGCAGCGGAACACTGCAGGCTGGCCAGCAACTTCATCCAAGCAAAGCAAATACACCTCACTATAAAGGAGCCTTCTGCATCCCTGCAAAACGTTGTTCATCACAATACCATTTTGGATGTAAAAAAATAAAAAAACTTGTCAAGTCATATCAAAGCATCTCCCTCCTGCCATTAACGGACCATTGTAGGACCACTATGAAAAGCCGTTCTTCACTATAGTAACGTCATTTACTTCACAGTAAGCGTACGCCATAGTTTCCCAAGAAATCAGACCAATTCTTCATTCCTTCCTTGACATTAGAATAATTTTGGGTCCTATTTTAGCACCATTTTTTTTGTTGACACAAATAAAAGCATTTCAGAACGCGAGCCGAGACAGGCCGGTTGTGACCCAGGCAGAGGTATTTCCGGAGGTTACATAAATATGAGTAAGGAGCACCTGAATCGGCTCTGGTGTAAACACAGCATTGCTTATACTGCCCATCTTAAACTGGAGCAGGTGGGGAGGAAAGTAATCAAAACAGAGACGGCCTACGCCAACAAGGCACAAAGGGAAGCTTTTTTAATGCCACGGATGGCTTGCTGAATGCTGACCCATCCCAGGGATCTGTATATTCAAATACAGCGGTGCAGTCATAACTGGAAGCGTACAAGAATGTTTATTTTTATTTTTCACAGGGCATATCAGGATTTAATTACTTTTTCCCCCCACTGAGAAGATAAGCCCAACCTGTTTGTACATGTAATATCTAAGGAGGGGGAGTGGTAGGGAAGGGGGAAAAGCAGAATGGTGCTAAACACACCTGTGCCTCTCAGCTCGTCAAAACACTCAGAACCTCCTGGTCCCCATTTGGGCCTGGGCTATTTACAATGAATTACAGAGAGCTGACGTGGCAGGGTGGTAGGCATGCAACGGGACCCTGGAATGTCAAATACGGGGTGATAAATGGCGCACCAGGACTAAACACACACAGGCGTCGGAGGCACCGGCAGGACCTCGCCCACTCTGAATTCCATCTCTCGTTCAATCACATAACTAAAGTTTAAAAACTCGCAGGCATTTTCTCCCATCTCCGGTCCTACAAGATTATGAGCTCGCAGATAAAACTTGACATTTTCCCTTCAATGGACCCTTATAAACAACTCTTTTATACACGCGGCCCCGGCTTCACGTAATGGGCGATTTTATTATTCACTCCAGGGCTCCCCAGCTTCGCACAAAAGGGGAGAAATGGCAAAAGATACTGTGATCATTGATCGCTGAAAGATGTCGAACAAAGGGGGTCAAACAAAACGAAGCAGCTTCCCTGTGGCATGTACCGTGTCACTTCACGCCGCCGCCGCGACAGAGCACCGCCCCCTCCACGCTCCCCGGCGCAGAGGGGGGTTGGAAATGCAGAATGGTAATTAGGGCTTTTGTGCGAGGGCTGTTTGCGACGCGGGACTTTAAAGCCTCTGTGTCAATACATTGAAGGGCGATACGGTGGCATCGCAGAGTCTGCTCGCTTAATGTAGGATAAACCTTTCAGCAATATCTGAATGCCAAATCACCTTAGATGTTACTCAAGTGTAAAATTTTCATTATTCCCGGAGAAATGTGCGGATCATTAGGATAAAATGGAAAACATCATAATGATAAACAACCCAAGATAATAAAACTAGATTAAAGTATTGAGTATTAAAAGAAACATACGCATCGCAATATATGAACATTTTCTAAGTGCCAAATTACAATTAATCATAATATTGCTTTTTCAAATGTCCACATTTTTCAATGACAACCTTAATTTTAACATGTCCAATTGTTGCAGGCAGTATTTTGCTGCATTGTCCATGAATTATGCAAATTGCTACTTTCCAAGTTTTAAACAAATGACCATTGAAGTTATTATGTGTTCCGACTCAGCCTTTGAAGGTCAAAATTTACCCTTTTCTACAGCCCTTATGATAATGGCAGGCACATTTTATGATGGGAAGAACGTCATCTGGTTATTTTTTCACCACTGGAGATAGCATTTGCTCTTGATAACAATGGCCCCAAACAAGGACAAGGGTTAGGCCACATAAAGGCTTCCTTTCTAGGGCCTGGTTGAGCTCACACACACACACACACACACACACACACACACACACACACACACACACCAACTAAAAGGATCCACTAACAGTTAAGTAACCAGGTCATCCCACACTGACATCTAAGCAATGTCTCCTCACCTCAGAAGCCCTCATCCCCGCTCGCTCAATCCCACCAAAACAATACTGCTTAGTCGTCTCAGATAACGGATTTAACATTCAAAAGAAAATAAAAGCACCAAACGGAACAAACACTCCAGTGTCTCACCAAAGCATCCAGCCACCATCACTCAAAACACATCGGTGTGAGTCGGCTATGCGAGACCATGCAGCTACGCTACATTTTTTATACTGCACAGAGATAGAGCTAGCAAAGCGCGTATCTATAAGCAATTTCCACTGTACGTTCATGCCGTATCTTTTTAAGATGCTCAGTGTGAAGACAAACATGGCAATGACTATAGCTCAAAGCTATAAGCACTGTACGTTCATGCCGTATCTTTTTAAGATGCTCAGTGTGAAGACAAACATGGCAATGACTATAGCTCAAAGCTATAAGCAGCGCTCTGCATTACAGGTAATCAGGTCAGCGGTCTAATCACGTTCACACACCAGCTGAAACCTACCTGAAATTTGCCTTATTTTTCTCAAATAGCAGCTACAGCCACCTAAATCCATTTTTGCCACTATACATTACCTGCCAATTTACACAACACTCGACGTTACATTTTTCGTGCATATCAAAAGCACGCACATACTTGCCAAACAGATGCGGAAAGCACGTGTGTGTACACAGATGGAGCCAGTTGTGAACAGCTCGGACGTACAGCATAAAGTCAAATTTGTTTTTGAATCCTGATGCTACAATTTATACCCAGGTTTTCAGATAAGGCAAAGAACACCAATTTTGAAACGTACATTTGGCATGAAGCACTCAGTTGAGAAAAGCATTAATCCGATAGAGCCTCCGGAGAGCTGGAAACAGAAGGGGAAACGATGGGTCTGAGTTCATTCCTCTGTCTGTAACTGATAGCAGCCTGTGGTGAAGGCCAACCCGGCTTTAGAATTTAAACAACCTGCCTGTCTGCAGATCACCTGACAAAAGACACGTCTACAAAGAAACAGCTTGATCACATTAAACCACATCCATCAAATGGAAAAACAATGCCGATTGCCAAGGTGGATCAAGACGGCTCCCCAACAGGCATGACGATCTCAATGTTCCGCCAAGCTGTTTTTAAAACTGCGCTTAGATCTACTTGATTAACTCTGGCACCAACATACTTTGGCATAACTATGAGGACAAAATATTTTGCATTCCCAGCACGGTAAACTAGTGTCTTTGCTGGGTTAGCATTCAAGTGTACACTGTACTTAAGGAGGCTAACCGTTTGTCAAAGAGGAAGACAGAAGCTAGCTGCAGGCAAGCCCTACGGTTCTGTGCCTACAATAAATTACCACAAAAGCCTGCACAGGACAAGAGGGCACAATTAAATCATTATGTAATTTTATCATCAGTTTGAATACAGTGCCTGAGCACAAGATATCATAAACAGCAACGCTAACCCATGACAAAAGCCCGCAGTAATGTTTACTGCCAAATTCATGATATAAGGGTGTTAAAATAATGAGGCGTTAAAAACCAACAACTGAAACACGACCTGCCATTGTGCAAGTGAAAAACACAGGGCTGAAGTGAGATACACACACCATCCCTGATTCATGTTAGTTTAGAAGGAGAGACGGAGGCATGTCCAGCTAACTGAAATAAGTAGGCGCGCATGCTGTTGTTGTCGTGTGCGCTGATGGTGAGTCTCAC
>CM040401.1:61925486-61958373 GCA_022702515.1 Ilyophis sp. 1 JC-2022 | reverse complement strand
CGGAGATGATTAACAGGACACTGGAGCAGTAGATTATTGTTGGTAGAAGTGTGCAAGGATTTCCTGCCATTTTATAAATGTACTGTGTTTGTATTAGTTAAGATTTCTCAAGAGTCCATTGGAAAACAAAGGGGTCCCTTCGGTATTCTGACTCCAATGGAAAATGGTGGCTGTCTGTCGATCATTCTTGTTACTGAGGCCTCATATGCTTCAGTGCTGTGAATTTGGATATTGTTGTCATTTAGCAAAGTCTGCCGCATGTGAAAGCAGTACTTGTCTCCTGCAGCATAGTGTAGGTGTATGTGCAGGACATTCTGTTGTCAAAATAAGTTAACCCCCCACCCGGCATAGGCATAGTTAAAAAGTAACTTGTGTTGCCACTATTGTCTGTTTTGAGTTATGTGAACAATAGATTCAGCTTCATCGTGAAGAAGACTGTATCGAAACTCGTTGCATGCTCCAGTGCTCTTTAGCCAAGTGTCTGTCTATTTTGAGTGGCATTTATTTGTTTTGTGTACACTTATTAAATCTTGCAACTGTACAGTGTCTCTCTATTTATATTTTTATGGAGAAGCAACGATACACATTTAAAGACACTTAAATAGTAAAACCAAAATAAAGAATTCTCTAGCTTTTGTTTTTGCAAATCTAGGGTTGTTAATACCATTCCCAATTCATAGATGGTTGAGCCATTTCATGTCTTGCTAGAATGTTGTTAGTATTCTAATTGGAAGCCACCAATAACTGTGTTCCACTTAGTAAACTACTCCGTTCCATTGGTACTGGAGCATAAATGAAGGCAAAAACAGCCATGACTGGACTACATATGGAAGCACGAATAAAGTCTATTTCATGAGACGAAACTGATGAGATCCTCTTCTTTTTCTGTACATCCATTAGCAAGAGTTCCTTAACCTGTGTAATGAGAACTACTGATTGGAACCTTGGAATTGCCCATCATTTCCACGATTACAGACCTTGGGCTCTTATCTCGGCCTGCTTATGGAAATGTGACCAACCTGGTAGCGTATTGCTTTAAAACAATCACACTTTCCCAGGAAGACCGTGAAAAGTGTGATTTACAGCAGGGGAAACAGACCTGCTCCTGCATGAACTTATGCTTTACACACAATGGCATTACAATTACTTGTGAATTAATTGTGTAACATGCTGCACATTTGTTTTCATTTCTAATTAGATGCTTAGTTCTCTTTAAAATATTTTGTTCATTTATGGAATAACAGGTGAAATCAGCGGGGCTTTAATAAGCAGAGAGTATGGAAACCTTGTCACTGTAATTACAAAAATATGAAGGACGAAGAATAGCGAAGGTTACAATTCAGTTAACAGGGTGACATTTATCTCTGTTTTTTAACCATAGGCTATCGAAAAAATCTTATGCACAGAGAATATAACCCTATAGGCTATTTGAAAAACAATGAATGCAATATTCACTGGACAAGGTTTTGAACCTTTTTCAGTCAAAACCATTCTATTTACTTACAGGCTGTAGGCCTAGAGAGCTGTGCTGTAATGACATCTGAGTTTTCCATTGAAAACGAGTTTTCCATTGAATGACAATTCACACATTAGGTGTAAATTACAATTTGCGCATTAGGCTTGATATAGGTGTTATCAGCAAAGTGTTCAATAGATAGCCATTGTCCCGTAACAGAAGATTGTCCACCCGGAAGATTAGGCTACAGGAAGTTCCTGTCAGGAACTATTGGCAGCTTGATCCAGGATAATTGTGAATAGTCTATACATGTAACCTTACATGTACCATCGCACATCGCCTGGATGTTGATGGAGTGGGCTGAAAGCAATTTAATACAGCATTCCTCTTCGCTGAGGGACAGGACTATGTGGTCTTTGACCTATGGACCCTTTTATTATTATGCATTTTTTGATACAGCCTACACAATAATAATATTTCACATTGTAATATTGATATTTTAGTCATGCTTGTGCCCGCCCCTGTGTGTAACAGACAGGAGGGTGTATGCGTGTGGTGCGCACGCCTATGTAGACGCATTTATATGTGCCGTTAAAATAACATGTAAACAACTGCGACATAACTTTACACCAGGTTTGTGGTGGTTTTAGCACAAGCGCTTTCTGCTGGCTCAAGATAGCTATACGCCAAAAATGATCCTGGCCAGTTCTCATCTTAAGACTAACACGCCCAGTTCACTTGCAACAGGCTCAAGAATGCATGTTATTTAAACGACGTGAGTGCTAGGCGTTATAATGAACCCAGTGCCGGGTGTACATAGCAAAGACACTTGCGTTTGGGTTAGCGCCGCTTAGCGCCGGGTGTAAGATAGGGCCCCTTGTGTTAGAGAGTAGGCATTCCTCATTAAACGGTTATGAAACCCTCAGTTACATTCTCTTTCCGGCCACACCACAAATTAAAAAAATGCAATTAAAGACACGCCTATTACAGAAAAGATGGAGAATGATACGGAGGCCATGACCGAATAGGATCCCTTCACCCCTTTGAGGGCGCATATTTGAGTCAAATGGAGGGCACTTAAAATCCCAGCCCAGGATGAAACCCTTATTTCCGAGGTTTTGTTGAGGGGATTCAGGAGCACACTCATCCACAGAACTGTGCACTCATCCGATAATTTCGGGAAGTAACCCGGAAATTGAGTTCGTATGTGCGAACAGTAACTTTTAACTTTGAAATGAGATACAGAGACAGCTAACTTAACGTTAGGTGTTTGGGCTTCTTTTATTAGTGTCACCCATCCAAAAATTTTATAATTTAGCTAACGTATGTGGGAGTGGTAACTTTGAAATGAGATAAAGAAACAGCTAACTCAGGTGTTTGCACTTCTTTCATGTGTCACCCATCTGAAAATTCTATATGTTAGCTAATGTAGGCCTATGTACGCAACCTTTTTCGAGAGAGCTTGATGTGCAAACACAGGGATAACTTTGTGCTACGTTAGCATGGTCCACACTGCCATGCAAGCAATGAAGAAAGACACAGTCAGTCAGTCACCTCCTCTGTTGTCGGTGTGTGGGGTGTGTGTGTGTGCTGCAGTCACTGACTGCAAGACACGCACCACGTCGGTTCGCTCCTTCTCTCCACAGACAGACAAGTAACAACAAAGTCGCTTCTCCTTCAAAAAAAAAAAAGGTTTTGAGAAAAAAGGTGCATATTTATATGTGTGTGCTTGTAGTTGAAAACGAACTGTTGTAGTAGATGATTTCAATTTTTTTTTTTTATTACTTTCGGGAAAGCATGTGATAATCTCTTTGATGCTCTGCACCAGAGAGAAAGCACACGTGCGCTGCACATCTCATTGATGTTGAAAAAAAACTGAAAAATAAAAAAAAAAAAAAAAAATAAACATAATCTAATTAAAAAAAAAAAGGAAAAAAAAAAGAAATAATATAAAAGAGACTAACTATAGGCTAACAGAAACACAACTAACGAACAAACGATTGTCAAAAATATATTAATGCATTCTGCCTTCTCAGATTTTATTTATTATAGGGGGGCGAAAAGATATGGGGGAATATATGGCATAAGGCGAAATAATGGCTAAATATGCTAAATACTAAAAATTAACAAAATTTATAAAAAAAATGCATTAATGCAATGCATTCTATTGATTCTTCTCCATCTTATTAGCCTAATATATTATTTAAGTTAGTTATATTAAAACAATTTTTTGTTTAATTTTTTCCTTTCTCCTGTTTTTAGTTTTTGTTCTTTGTTTGTTCTGCTTTTTGTGTGCTTTGTGTGTGATTTGTATTTTGTGTTTTTTTTTTTGCTTTATTTATTGGGAACTGCTTTATTTCCAATTCCATTATTTTTTTACTTTTTTTTCTTTTTTTTTTTTTAAAAGTTAAAAAAGTTACAAAAAAAACATTTTTATTTTTTTAATTTACATTTTGGTTTTTTGGTTTTGTATGATTTTTTTTCTTTTGTTTCTACTTTTTTTTTTGTAAGTGAGCAAAAAAACAGCATACAAGTAAAAAAGTTGAAAAAAATGTAAATGGACTGCAATTATATGCAAAGTTTATTAAAAGCGCCTTTAAATGCCTCTCACTCACGTTCACACACACATCACACACACACACACAACCACACACCACCAAGGCAGCCACCCCACACATCATTCGCCTGCTGGGGTTCAGTGTTTTTTTGCCCAAACACTTCGACAAGTGGACACAGGAGTCCATCCGCCAACCCTGCGATCAGCGGACTACCCGCTCTACCTCCTGAGCCACAGCCGCGCTAATGATTGTAGTTCGTCTTATAGTCCGCTATACGGGTGGTTGTCGATCAATAAAATATCATCATCTCGTCTGGACATTTTTGGCTGAATGGTAGTAGCCTGCTGCTGAAGACGAGCTAACGTTAGCTTGCTAAATTGAGAAGCCTGCCCGACAAGGTCAGAAACTATGCAACGGTTAACCACATAAAGCAATTCTAGCTTTTAGTCCTTCAAGCTAGGTAACATTAGAAAAAACGGAGCTGTGGGCTACTGCTGGCTAACGTTATATGACAACGTTTGGAGACAACTCTACACTACGGTTGCTCGTCCGGAGGGAATTATGGGACATCGAGTTTTTAAACAGTGCCAGCCCTGGTATATTCAAAAATATACTAAAACGTAAAATATACTCGAAGCTGGTCCAGAAAAACGACATATTTTGCGAACGGGCATTATATTGAACAATCCAGGAAATTGATGGTAAGACATAATCAGTAGAAATGGGTTAAACGTAAGTTTTAGTTAATGTCTATGCTCTAAATGAATGGGGAATTTACTTCCAAAACCAGTGTGACATAGTCACTTGAGTACTCTGTTGGCCAGAAACTTCCTCCTATTTGTACAGCGTGTGATTTGTTGTTTACTGGCCGCATCATTATAAGCCCAAACAAGGCTATGCGTGCCGCATTCTCCACCATTGCTTCTGCCTTGGCAGCGGCTAGCTACTTGGCGATCGGCAGTAGCTGGAGCTAGCGTGTTCATTTGTGTGTGAGTGAGAGAGGTAACGAGAGAGAGAGAGCGGAACAAAGCAGCCGCCATGAGTGCTGTCCAGAGCAGAATGGGCTTTTGGCTCCTAGTGAAAAAAAAATTGTTGGGGCGTGGTTTGATACCTGAAGCTCAGCCCCTATATTATTACCTTATCACGCCCAGATTTAGGTATTTATCGAATTTCAAAAGGGGGCGGGTCTATCTAAACCAGTGTTTAATCCACTAGTAACAGCCTTCTACACCTGGCAGGGGGACTGCCTCTGGAAATTAGCCTCTGGCTATAATTGGTTGGGTGCATTTACGGTCTATGTGCATTTTATGTACTATGATTGTTCATTAATGTGCTTGTCCCTCTTAAACAAATAAAATAAAGTAAAGTAAAGTGTGCTTTGTTACCCTTTAAGTTTCCATTGACATGGGGGGGCATTGAAGGAAAGACAGTTAGACATTGAAGGAAATTTTAAAAAAACCATTTTGGAGTTTGTTTACATTCGGTTTACACCAAGAAAGGAATGTTAGTGTGCAGCTGTAGGTTAGCTACTCTGCTTGGTTCTTACTGTGGGTTTTCAGAGCAACTTCTCAGGCTCTGGAACATTTCATGTGAAACTTGTGGTGATCCACAGACTCGAATAAACAACTCTGATTTTGGCTAGAATTCGTGTGACCTAGTTTTTCATTGTGTGAAACTGTTGAGGGTTGATTAAGCTGGGGAATTTTTTTTGTTCCCCTCTTGCTGTGGCTTTACAGCCAGAGGCAAAACAGAGGGGTTGTCTTAGATTTACTGTGTAATGTGTTTGTGGCATTCAAGCTGAAAGTCATTTAACAGTATTAAACAGCCTCCCAAGGTCTGGATGTTTAGCCTTCCTATTATGTTCGGGACTGTATGACCCGAAATTACTTTTTGTTTTTGAATAACTTCAAATTAGTGATTTTCTTCAGGAAAGACCTTTTAAGACATCCTAGCGAATTAGGAAATGCATGTAAAAAATGTTTTTGTTTTTTTAATATTGACCCGTAAAAACACCCGTAACATAAATGGCAGTGAATTTCTAACATAATAGGAAGCTTAACTTGAGTTTTGCGAGGACAAGGATTGTCATTTCACCTATACGAAGACCACATCCTGCTCATCCTTGTTTCTGTTGCAACTGTTAAACTGGCCTTGTAGTAAACTCTCAGGAGTTAAGATAACTCAGATGAAGAATAAGGGTAACATACATATTGCTACTTTTGTGACCCCCCCCCCCCCCTCCCCAATTTTTCTAATTATGTTCAGCTGAACTAAGAAGAGAGGACATACCAGCTGCTCTGTTCACTTTCAGTATTGTCTGATGAATTACCTGGCAGAACGGGTTCAAGTCAACCGCAGGAAATGTAAAGCTGCAGCTTATGAAAACTTTTGATGCCATTTGATTGGAGCATTTCAGCTCTTATGAACGGGCTTTCGTTTTTCTGCAGTGTGATACCTGGAATCAAGCATGATCTGCTGTGATCATTGTCCACATCACAGGTGTCAGAATCTAGTCCTGGAGGGCCACAGTGTCTGCAGGTTTTCGGTGTAAAGGTTCCCAAGACTTCCTATGCTCAAGTCATGCTTATTGAGTGAATACATTAACATGACTTAGCTGTTATTTAGGCTGAATGCAGAAGGTGTGACATGTTGAATGTGCACCAGAGTGTGTGCTTGTATGCAATAGGCATTGGCCGGTTACTGTTGCATGGTGCTACAAACTACAAAAATTTGTCTTCGATACCAATGGTATGAGATGTTATCGTTATTATTATTATTATTATTATTAAAACAACTACTCACAAGTGCTTTTACAATTTACTTGGCACAGTATTTGGTAATATTTGGCACAGACGTGGGATGGCTCTTTGTACTGGACATGTTTCTGACGATGGGTTTTTGTCAATATGATCTAACTACTAGCCTATCATCGAGCAATCTGCTATTCAGGAGAAAAAACTAATTCCAGCGAGCACGCATGCAGCTTCTTGAATAACTTGTGTATTAAAGTAAGAAGGAGGTGAATAGTGTCAATGCTATTATTAAGAGTTTACGAAATATGTAAGGAATTAAGCTTAATTAGTCATGTGCTTAAAATTTTTTAAATTCAGGACGGGGGTGGTGTTGCAGCCCCTAGATGAATTGGGATAGGATTGAATTTTGGCATCATATTTTAAAGGTGTGTGATACTGTGAAACATGCCGCCAAAATCTCATATCAGGCCATACCTAGTTTTAAAACCAGTGAAGTGTTCAGTTCAATTTGTGTGAATGCCTTTGGAAGGGGGCACACCTTGTGTTTTCACATGCATCTCACAACCCTTTAACCCTTCCGGCGTCCCACCAACGGGTCCCAACCTACAGTATGGAACCACTGCACAAATGTCGGTTAGTGGAGCCCTGCAGCGCTCAACCTGTGGTTTTAACCCCCAGGTTTTGTATCTCCTCCCTACAGGTGGCTGCTGTGGCTCCGACCAGAAGACTTATATGGTGGGAGGCTGGGCTTGGGCCTGGTGGCTGATCTCAGACATTCAAAAGTAAGGCCTCTATCTCTGCCTGTGCAGCTGGACCCACTGCCTCACGGCCCCCCCATCACACTGCCTGTGCTCCCAGGTCTCACTGGCGCACCCTTATTCAGTGTCTGCTGGAGAGCCATGCTTGATGGCCGGTCAAAGATATTCAATGCAGCCCCATTTTTGAATGAGCGCAACACCAAATTCATAGTTTGTCTGTGGGACTTGTAGGACAGATATTAAAGCATAAATGGGGTAGTCCACCTCAATAAAACAAATCTAAATATATTTAGTGCGTGTATTTTACTATGACATATCACTGCAATTTTCCTTCTGGAGGATTTCTACATTTCAAGATATCACTTTGTGGGGATATCACATTTTGGAAGCTTGATCTTAATTTCTTTTTGTTTCGACCACAATTCCTGCAATGCTTCACTTTAACTAGACCCCTGGCTGACATGGATTATCTAGCTCGCGAGCCAGCTTCCTTTTTTGTGGATTAATTTACTGAAATAATTTACTGAGAATGCCGAAAGATGTACTGATGCGCTGTTTGTAATAAATATGAGGCTTGTTTAACATCCTGACAGTGCCAGTGCTGACTGCGGACACCAATCCTGCAGGGTTATGTATAAATTTGCTGAAACATCGCACTGGGTGTGTTGGTTTGAGGCTCCTCACCTCAACGCAGCTGACTGTGCAGCTCGGCCGGTGCACTGACTGCGCAGCTCGGCAGGTGCACTGACTGCGCAGCTCGGCCGGTGCACTGACTGCGCAGCTCGGCCGGGGCACTGACTGCGCAGCTCGGCCGGGGCACTGACTGCGCAGCTCGGCCGGGGCACTGACTGCGCAGCTCGGCCGGGGCACTGACTGCGCAGCTCGGCCGGGGCACTGACTGCGCAGCTCGGCCGGTAGAATGCGGAATAAGAAGAAGAGATGGCAGACAGTGCTCTTTTCAGAGTATACATAGCAGGGTATCATCCTGTAATAACAGGGAATGGCGCACCAGTTGCAGGGGCCTACAAATATAATTGGGCAATCCAAACTGGGTCAGAAGGGGGGTAGAGAAGGGGGTAAAGAGAATTTAATACATTTTTTTAAAGCCAAGCGAATCTGAAGTGTCCAACGGCCCTTGTGCGCACATCGCAATGATCGCTTCCTGTTATGAAGGTTCAGCTTCACTAGCTATACGCTGGAAGATTTATCTTTATGGTGTCTTTGGTTGCTGCTATCCCCACAAAGACAGCAGCCTTCTGCATTGAAATCATTGACCCACCAAGCAGCAGTTTACAGTGGTAATATGTAACATTGTCATTGTTTCATCTGTCTCCATTTTCAAAGTTGAATTAAATGTCACTGATGTGTGTTTATTGGAACCATGCAGTATTGCAGTAATAGACATGTGGTTTGGTTCATACTGCTTTTTGTTTTCGTTTTTTGTTTATCTTTCTGTCTCTGCCATGCTAACCTTCCTTGCTTGCCTCGTCTTGAACTCACACCTGTCACCTTGCTGGGTTTGGATCTCGGCCTAATGCCTTGAACCAGTGGAGGTCTTCGTCCAGTGCTGTGTTAGTTTTATATATTAGCAAAGCATTTTAGCTACTCTAAATGGATGGCTCAAATAATTCCTGTCAATGGAGAATGTTTATTCTTGTTTTTAACCAATAAAGTGGACATATGGTATATTTAGCCATCAGCACTCACTTGCAGTTTGGTAGGCTCTTATTCTTTATAATTTAGCAAATATTGTTGTGCATTGCATACCATGACAGGAATCAAATCCACGAGTCTCTGATTTGTGTACCAGTGATGCATACTTGATATTATTTGCTAAGAATAACATATCTCGAGATTTGAGATTTTTTAATAGCACTCAGCACATACTGCAAATATCTGTTGGACAACTATCGATATAGTTGAGGTACTTTTTATTCTATTACTGTAATGGAAATATTACCTATTAATCATGACGTGAACAAATAAATTAGATTTATTTTTCCATTCATACAAGGATTATTTGAGCCTTCCATATGTGCGCTTGTGACTAATACTAGACGAGAGGACTTGGCCACCAAAGATTGCAGTGAGCTTCTTACCTACTGAGCTCTGGGAGTTATGATAGTCCCTCAACTCAACCCCAATAATCACATTAAATGCCCAGCAGCATAGAGAGTCTAACCTAATTTTCTGGGAAAAAGAACATCATCTTATATAGTCAGTATCAAATTTAGAGAAATTAAATTGGCTGGACAGATGCACCTTTTTAAAAATATATATTTTTAAAAATCTCAAAGGCGTTCTTCTAAGCCACGTACTCCTGCATTAGAGGAGCCCACAGAATGAGGCCTGTAAAGAATTGTGGCATCAAGCAGATTTATCATTTCAAATTTTGTTGAGCACCGAAAGTCAAGACAGTTTTTACTTATTAAGAAATGGCACCGTGCTACTTGGATCTTGTTACTTGAGATACATTTCCTTAATATGTAATGTACGTAATATAGCTACTTGTAAAACATTGAATTGCGGGCCTTTATTTTCATAACTGGCTGTCTTTAACAGAGAGATACTGTAAAGTTAGGAGAGGCAGTGTGTTACGGAGACCCCATCGAGACAGGAAATTGAGTGTTTTAAAAATTTATTTAGCTTTGTTTTCTTTTTTAAAGAGCGTCTCAAAGAACACCATTTCTATTTCCCACTTTTATTCCTTAAACATACAAATGATATATTACGCTTTAAATAGTTTTTGGCGGCTAAGTTGTTTGGGAGTCAGTTTCCAGTAAAAAGGAACAAACAATGGGACGCTTGAATGAGGATTTCTCCTGCTTTTCAATATGTTTTTTTTAAAGACTATTCATGGGAAAGAGTAAATAATGGCAAATTGGTCATTCTGTACAAAATTGCCACCATTTGTAATTTCCATGTGATGCATTTTGTTCTTTTTAGCCTTGCATTTTCATTGAATGGCCATTTTTAAATGATTTATGATGTTACTCCAGTGCTTTTTTTCTGGATTTGAGACCTGGGCAAGGAAAACTATCCCTTCTGTATTTGAAAGCCAAGCGGCAAGTTTTTCACCTTGCGTCACTAAAGCTGTAGTCATGGTGCTGTAATCAGTATAAGTGTTTTAATTCCATTAGCCTGACATGGTTATATATCTCAGAAGACAATTTATATTGCACGTGACTATTTTGTTCTCTAGCTCAAGAGATTTATTTTTCTTGCCATACGCATTATGGTTTGAAATGGCCTGATCCAAAATGGGAGCCTGTGGAGATAATGTGGACTTTTTTTTAGCTGTCTTATCTCCTTGGTGTTGGGTGAAGAAGGCAGGGCCCTGCCCAACTGGCTGAGAATATTGCGTCATTCGCTTTCCTGGGGCCTGAATCACAAAGTAGGCTAATAGGTTAGCTGGATAATTGTGCAGTATAAAACCTGGAACACTGTTTCTGCTTCGGAATATGTTCCACATTCGGGGGATTTCTGGGTTTTACTCAGCACACTTATCCAGCTAATCCACTTAGCCTGCTTTGTGATACAAGCCCCCGCCCCCGATTTGCTCTGGTCAGCTGAACTAAGGCTGCAGTGATGGGAAGTTTTTGGCTGTGCTATAAATCGTCTGGACTGCGTAGGCGCCTCGCGTTTGAAGAGCTCATTTAGCGTTCAAGAACTAATCGGTCATCGGACGAGAAATCCTGCAGTCAAGCAATTTTCTTATTTAAAGCGGGTCACATTTTTGTTCCTTTTTAGTGTCAGCAGGCGCCTTCTTCCTCGATGTCTCTGATATAACAGCTTTTGTATATTTGCTGTCCTGCCTCTCCTATTCCAACCCTCTGCTGCATAGACTGAGTCTGGAGGTTATGACCATCCTCTGTCGCTGCGAGAATATCGAAACCTCGGAGGGTGTCCCCTTGGACGTGACAGGGGTCGCTCAGGTAATGAACCGCGAAAACAAAAAAACTAAACAAAAAACGAGCCCTGTGAGGGTGGGACGAGAAAAGCAACAAACACGACTTTAACATTGTGCTTCTCTGTTTTTCCTGCCTGACTCTCTCCTGCAGCAAGGGATGGAGCTGACACTAACCTCTTCGGCCTTCTCAACACAGCTTGCACTTTGTAGGCATCGCCCATGTGCTTTGGCAACAGGTCCCGTAATGATTGCAGAAGAAATCCGTGGCAACCTAATACCTGTCTACTCCCATCCCTGAAAGGGAAAAATCTGAAATGACAGTAAAATTACCTGCATTGAGAAGTTCGCTCGTTCATTCACAGGTAGTTCTGTTGCCGATTGGAAATCCGACCAAATGCGGAAAGCATTCCATTGCCTTGACCTTGTTGTGATTGCACTGGGGCCTTCAGAGTTCTGGGGTGAAATTTCTTTGTTTTGTTCTTTGTGTTTTTTTGTTTAGTTTATTTTTTGGGTTTTTTTTAAAGACATTTTTCCGTTTTTTGTTTTTTTTTCCTTTTTACTTTTACGTTACCTGGAATATGCCAATTTCTTACGTTCTCCACAGGATTACCCTTGAGATAATGACCCTGCAGCCCAAGTGTGAGGATGTAGAGACAGCGGAGGGTGTAGCTATTACTGTCACTGGTGTGGCACAGGTAAATGACCTTCTGGGAATGCCTTTTTCAGCTCAGTTGGGCCCAGTCTCCCACAGACCTCCAAGGAAGCTTTACACATAGCAGAGCCAGTGTGCGCTCCACATAGACCCACACACATCCCAACACTAAAGGGCAATCGTTCTCTCAAACCATCTGATAGATTTTCAAATTAAGTTTTACCTCTTTTAATAATTCAACAATAATGAAAATATGTTGTTGCTATATAATATTCTATATTATATATATATGAGTTCCCCTGACCCAAAGTACAAGAGGCACGTGAGGTTAAAATAAGTAGCAGTTCATACAAAACGCAAATAATTGTTCCAATAAATGTAAGCATTGAAGTATGATTTGCCTTCATTTGGAGAGGGAAATGACAATTGACTCTAGTTACTTTGCATTGTTTAAGTTCATAGACGTTCACGCTTGGAGGAGGGTGGAGAGAAGAGGGAACTGGAAGGCCTGAAATATATATTTGCATCCAAATCCATTGTTTATTTGTGTATGGTTTGATTTCCCCCTAATGTTTGTGTTGTCTCTGTGCCAAGATTTACAGTGTTGAAGAAGACGTTAAACCATCGAGCAGAAAACTAGACTTCACATTTGAATTACTGATATGAACAGTCACTTACTTGTGCTGCGGTTTGATCATTTTGTCACTCTGAAGTGTTATCGATACAAATCTATTGCCACATTAGATCCTATAAATATCTTTATTGGTTTCTTGGTATGTATTATATTTATTTTAGTTCATTGTTTGCAATAAGGGTAATTTTGTTTTGGTTTTTCTCATTAATGTCCCTAAAGATTCTGCTGCATGGTATTTACTTAAAGTGCATACTCTTCATTTGGATGACTATCTTAGAAAGAGAAGTCTTGAAGATTAATTCCCTAACCTTTAGGCCACACACTGGACACACTGTTCCCTGGAGCAAGTTTAGTTCAGTTTTGGTGAAGATTTTTGTTTTTACCTGTAAGTTTTGGTGTCCCATAATGCTTTGCTCATCTGTAGTTGCCTGCTTCTGAGTAGTCTAGTCTTGATTGAATAACAAAGAGCTTTGTGCTATACCGAAAAGAGCCTTGTGCTATACCGAAAAGGGGACATTTCTGTCTCACTGAATGTGGCTGTAAGCAAGCCATCGTTATATATTGTGGTAAAGTAACCCTTGCATCAGAAGAGCAACCATATATATTTTTTAAATGTAGACTTCAAAAAGTGAGATGTAGAGTTCTTAATGCAGCACAATTTTCAATTTGAAGAAGAACCTATGTGTGGGCTCAGACATTAAACAGACCCATAATGGTCATGTATTTTAGTCACAATTCACACAAGATTGTAAGTGCAAGACTGGTCTGAAATCACTTCTGTGAGCTGAGGAATAAACCAGAATAACTGCAGTCAAGAGACGCACAGAAGTCTTTCTTTCGTTTTTTTGTTTTTTTTTGTTGCTTAATTTAATTTAATTTTTCTTCTTTTTCATCTTGTGTGGAACTTCTCAGAGCATGCTGTATAAACTGTTGTGTTTATGGGGGTGTTTCTGTTGACGTTTAATAGCAGGGGGTGGTCACGAATGAGCCGCCATCCATCTTGCTTGCCTGATGCCGTTCCCGCCACTGGTGATAGAGCTGAGCTGCTGTCCGCCTGTTTTGGTTGTTTTTTTTGTTTTTTTTTGTTTTTTTTGTTTTTCCCCTGTAATGAAAAAACCACATCCTTTAGTAGTGGCTGCCCTCCAGAGTGCATGCCTTGTGTTCCAGTGCTCCACCTCAAGGACCTCATTGTCTCCCTCTGACAGCGGAGACCATAACTCCCCACTTTTCCCCCGCTGTACCTGCTCCCTCAGTCTTTACAACGTTCATCAATACAACGTTCATCAATAATCTGATGGACCATAGGCTGTGGGTTACATGCAGCTCTGTTGCTCCATGTAACTGTTACAGGGGAAAACAAAGGGTTTAGAGGGTGTTAAGAATTAAGTCCTGGTTTTCATTTGTTAGAGGAAGCTCTTTGGCCCTTTGAGTTGCTTGTGGTCATTTCTGTCCATTCCAGAACTGGACTTGTGTACCACAGTTGTAAAGACCATTGCATCACTACACTTAAAGTGGGATTTAAGTTGAGTAGAAATCCCCTTTAAATAACTTTTGGCTGCATACAGTAGGGTGTTGTCAAAAGCTGCCATCCAAGCACTAATAAATATCATGATTCACAATTGGATCCATACATTTTATTTGCATTAGATGATAGAAAATGCTTGGAGGCTGAAAGCCCTTCTGCTGTCCCGCTTGACTGTTTCAGGAGTCAAGAAGAGATATTTGGGCCGCATTAATTTCCACTGTAGTTTTCAGTAGTAGCTTTCCAGCCTATAAAATCATGTTGTGAAGTATGCATGTATAAGATGTAAATTATACTTGATGCTGTACTGTAATGGAATGGCATTTCTGTGGTCAGAGGTTTTTACTGTAAAGAACTTTAACGTCACTATGTCTCTGTAAAACAATTTCTTTCTGAATCTCGGGTATTAAAAACAGAGTCTAACCCAAAAAATGGCCTAGTGCTATAGATGGATATTATGGAGGAGTTTTTCCTTGATCCAGCTGGTTTCATAGTAAAACGGTGATCTGCAACCTTGATTATACTGGAAAAACATTAACTTTGAGGCAGACCATTATACATGCTATGACTACAGAATCCTGTATTTTCACATTCTATTGAACAGTTTAAGCAATCCGAGACCACAGCAGCAGCGTTCCAATTTAAGAGGTATGTTTTTGGATATCTTGCTAACCCCTTCAATACAACACTGTTTCCTCACTAACTGCTACATTTTATTCGGCCAGGTCAAAGTTATGACAGACAATGATCTGCTTGGAGTTGCCTGTGAGCAGTTCCTGGGGAAATCGGTGGTCGAAATCAAAAGCGTCGTCCTGCAGACCCTGGAGGGACATCTTCGTTCCATCCTGGGTGACTACATTTCAGCTTTTAGCAGAGATATTATTTGCAATCCTCATGACACCCATCTCTGGAGCACATCACCTAGAACCTGCCATTGAAGTTGTGTAGAAATGATATGGACCCGTGGTGACCCTTTGACCTCTGAACTCATTGTGTCCAGGCACCCTGACGGTTGAGCAGATCTACCAGGACAGGGACCAGTTTGCCAAGCTGGTGCGGGAGGTGGCAGCTCCAGACGTGGGGCGAATGGGAATCGAGATCCTCAGCTTCACCATCAAGGTACAGGAACCAACAAACATTGAAGAACAGAAATCCTGGGATTGTGGAATTTGGCACTTTGTTTTGAGAGGTTCTCTTAATGTCAAAGTTTAGAATTTTTACTTTTAAAAAGCGTTTCCATATTGCAGTGGCAGTGCCAATCTCATGGCAGCGTATAAAGCATGGAGCTGGCACTAGGACATGTGAGATGACTGACATAATTCTGAAATGGGATTTGTTCTTTTTGCAGGACGTCTACGATAAGGTGGAGTACCTGAGCTCTCTGGGAAAGACGCAGACAGCCGCGGTCCAGAGGGACGCTGACATCGGCGTGGCGGAGGCAGAGAGGGATGCAGGAATCAGGGTAAGGGATATATGGGGGTGGGGGGTTCAACTGGAGATGAAAGCTTGTGAGATAAATTATTATAAAGAAGCCATTGATTCAGTGATTTTTCAGGATTGTGGAGTTCTGTTATACTGGCTGTGGCTTGTCACAGGGGAGAGTCACAGCGGCCATGATGTAAATCACTGATTTGCCCAAAAGAGAACCGTTCCACTGCAGGGGTTTCACAGCAGATTATTGAATCATTTTATCCTGGAACCCAACAACCCAACCCTGTGCCGTAGGACACACTATGTGGCTTTGTGTTCACGCTCAGCTCTTACTCCGACAGGTTTCAGTTGTCAATTGAAGTGACCTTTAATTGATATTTCAACAGTTGATCCACTGTAAATTATTTATGGATGAAATGTGCTGTTGGCAATGTTTTTGTGCTGATGTAAATGATAGTCATTCAGCATGTTTGTTGACATCTGCTGCTTGAACAAATTCAGGGCAGTGTGCAAGTGTAAGTGTGTTCCAGGCATAATTGAACTACTAAATACTATTCCCCAATAAAGCTCAGTCCTGTCTAACCAACTTACTTTTGTTGCACATGAATAGAAGTATCCTACTCACCTCTCCTCACCACAAATGGGGACCAGTAATTTTAGAAAAGCCAACATAGCTACATAGTATATGCAAGTGTGACCCTCACCTTGCAGTAAGGAAGCTGAAGTGTAAACGATGCACATTTTTTTCCACACTTCAGTGTAATTTACAAAGACACTGTACATCTGTGTGGTTAGTAAAGGTTTATTTGTGTTCGGTTAGGCGGTTTGATTTGAACAGTGACATTACTGCTACGCTACTCTGTCTTTGTATTATGTTTAAAGTGTAAGTACCAGATCATTTAAAATGCTGGAAATTCAAATGACTGGTATAAAATTACGTAATCATAATGGTGACTTCTACCAATATGAAGGATGTTCTTTTCCTGTACCTCAATGCAGGAAGCTGAGTGTAAGAAAGAGATGATGGACATCAAGTTTCAGGCTGACACCAAGATGGCCGACTCCAAGCGAGAGCTGGAGATGCAGAAAGCTGCCTTCAACCAGGAAGTGAACACCATGGTACCAGAATTGTGGAAACATTAAAGCATTAATCACTACAAAATAGGTTTTCTTCTTACTCTCATAAAAAAATTAATAATTGTATGCAATGTCTACAGTATAGTATGAATTGAAACCAATTGGCCATTTTTGCCACATGCCTCATCAGATTGCACATAGTATTTTTAAATATCTGACTCCACCGTCTCTTTCGCTGTGTTGAAGGTGCAGTACAAGCATTAGACCCAGAGGTTGTAGGTTGAGATTGTGTTCTCTGCTGCACTAGAAAGCGGAGGCCCAGCTGGCCTACGAGCTGCAGGCAGCCAAGGAGCAGCAGAAGATCAGGCTGGAGGAGATTGAGATCGAGGTGGTGCAGAGGAAGAAGCAGATCACCATTGAGGAGAAGGAGATCCTCAGGACTGACAAGGAGCTGATCGCCACTATCAAGAGGCCCGCTGAAGCCGAGGCCTACAAAATTCAGCAACTCGCCGAGGGGCAGAAGTAGGTTTCCACGTCCTCCCAGAATGCCTTGCGGCGTGTTACGAGTGATAACACAAGCATGCTCGTGGCAATCCCATTAGT
Source organism: Ilyophis sp. 1 JC-2022 (assembly GCA_022702515.1). Lineage (NCBI taxonomy): Eukaryota > Metazoa > Chordata > Actinopteri > Anguilliformes > Synaphobranchidae > Ilyophis > Ilyophis sp. 1 JC-2022. The sequence goes on along the minus strand of CM040401.1, from coordinate 61,941,019 downwards.
CGCTTCTGCTGATTTTAAGGTTTCCCTCTGCCTTATTTATACCTGATGCACCTCTTACCCATTCGGCCGTTGTCCATCATGTGCTGATGACCTGTTCTTGAGGAAGTAAACACAATACAATTTCAGGAATGCTAAGAATCTCTGGGGGGTGCATCTTGTGTTAGAAGCACTACTTTGGATGGCAGGTAGCAATGAGATTCATGATGGCCTGACTCCTCCCCTCACATTTAAGAGTGCGCATTGTGGGGCGAGTAATGATGGCGTGTCAGATATGATACCAGTTCGGACGGCCGCTTGCTGTGCGTAAGCATGCAACCCCTCGCCAACCGCATAGGGAATGAACGAGCTTGTAGAAGCTCTGTATCGACCAGAGTGTAATCCCCCCCGCCCCGTTCTCACCAGGACCAAGACGGTGCTGACGGCTCAGGCCGAAGCTGAGAAGATCCGGCGGATAGGCGAGGCCGAGGCCGGCTCCATCGAGGCAGTGGGGAAGGCGGAGGCCGGGAGGATGAGGCTGAAAGCGGAGGCCTACCAGCAGTACGGAGACGCGGCCAAGACTGCGCTCGTTCTTGAGGCCCTGCCAAAGGTTAGTGGGCCTTGAGGCCTGACAGCTGGGGTTAACGTCAGAGCGCAAGTTCAGGATGCGGGGGGGAGCTGCATGGAGTTAAATACTGCTGTGACCGTTGCACGCGTACCTGTTAAAGGGGATTCAGACTTGCACAGTCATGTGCTAAGGCAGCACAGCTTTGCAGCCATTTTGCCATGGGCATGCAGTTGCATTGTCAAATTAGGTCATGCAGAGAGGAAAGTGCCCCTGAAAGAATGTTGAAGGCGCACACTTCAGTACGCTTGGCTAACGAATAACAAAGAAGTGCATGTCGCTTTATATGGAAACTTATTTTCATTTTGATGGTTTTAAAACCTCCAGGGGAGACTGAACTGCCCCATATTTGACAGTATTTGAACAGCATTGCGTTGCGGGAGGTTAATCGACTCGGAGCACCAGAAACAGACGAGCAGTACCCGCTTTGTAGTCTTTTTTCTCTCCGAGCCATTGTCAGACGACCCCTGTGCCCCAACAGATCGCAAGCAAGGTGGCCGCACCCCTGGCTCGGACCCACGAGATCGTCATCCTCAGCGGGGACAGCCACAGCGTGACTGGGGAAGTGAACCGCCTGCTGGCAGAGCTGCCTGTGTCTATCAATGCCCTCACAGGAGTGGACCTCACAAAGGTGAGACAACCTGGAGTCCTCTTTTACACACACATCACAAAAGCACGAGTACCACATTCACTCATACACATTCAGGCTCTGTACAGAGCACACACATACACGCTACTGTTTTGAGTAATTGTGCTGTAATTGTAACTCTATGGTTTGGTGTTTTTGTCTGTGGCAGGTTATCTGGTTGTGTTGCACTGCCTTTGTGCATTTCTAATAGCCCTGCTCGTTTGTATTTTTGTCATGAATTGATCACATTAATAATATTTTTTTTTTTTACCTCCAACAGATTCCTTTACTGCAGAAGCTGACCAATCCTCAAGCATGAAAACAATCAACCACCCTTTTATTCAACTGCGTCTGTTTTATGCACTCACATCGACTGCCTTCAACAAAAACACTTGAAAATGGAATTTTTTCTACAGACAAGTGGATTTTTTTTAGACCTCTGGTGCCTTAGTTCGATAGGACCAGAAAATCTGCATGAACCACTGTTCCCTTCATCTTCGTTTTTTTTTGTTTCCTAAACGATTAGGACCAACTTGTGGTCAAAGAAAGGCATAAACAAAAGCGGGGATTCCCACATTTATTCAGTATTTGGTTGGTTTGTGAAAATGAGTCCTGTAATTCAGGCTTGTCTATGTAGCATAATCTGTGGCTGACCAGTCTGCTGCCAAGGATGGTGTCCTCTATATTAGCCTGAGTAATAGTGTGGAGTCCCCATATGACCTGAGAAGTATCTTTCATAGTATACATCACCTACACTTGTTCCAGGCTTGTACAGACTGGCGATTGATGATCTTATAGCTATTCATTCTTGTTTCTTTGTTTTTGCTTATTATTTTTGTTATAATTTCGAAACACAGCCACTGAGATTGTGTTAAAAAGAGGCCTGTCGTCATGGTGTCCCTCGTCTCCGACCCCCTGTGGGATGGTACCAATGACGGTAGTCTCCCGTTGCTTATTAAACGGGGCAGCCAAAACCCAGCAGTGGGTCGATGAAGTGCTAAATGAAAACCTACGTCCGTCTTTTTCTGTGCCCCCATTTTGTTGAAGTAACCCCCCCCCCCCATTCAGATTATTGTCATACAGTCCAGTGGTCTGTCTGTATATCCACACATACTTCACTGTATGTCCAAACCCCACCCTTCACTGGCTGCTGCGTTTCATAGTTTGGCCTCCAGAGGGTCCCCTCGGCACACGCACACACACACACAGACACACATACACCAGCCACCTCCTCCCCTCTTCCCTATTAACAAAACTGACAGTTGTTTGTGCTGCTGTTTCTGCCCCCGAGAGGAAAGCCCACAGGTCACTCAGCCTACCTCATTCACTTCCTGGGAGTAAAATAATATGACACACTTCACTATGTCTCCTCCTGCCAGCCCCCGGCCCTTACCCAAATATACTGCAGTCTGCAGTGTTTCCTCATAATGGGCAATTCTTTATATAAATCAATAAAGTGAGTTTTGATCCCCATAGAGGCAGTTGGGTATACAATACCACTAAATAATAACATCAAGGGGGATTGGTTTATATAAGGAGGCCACAAGACACAGACTGCAGGTGTACCCTCTTACTTACACACTCTTACTTACCATAGAGCCATCCTCCTTCCGGTAATCTGTTCATTCACCTGCCTGTCAATGCAATTCATCTCCAGTAGGCGCCTGGTCGACAGTGGCCAGTGGCCACTGAAACTACACAGCGGCCAGTCGATCACTAGAACCACAGTCCAGTCGCAAGGCATGTACTTCAGCAGGAGATTTTTTTACAATCTTTCAATCTGGGTCTGGTTTGCAGTTCTCAGTGCAGTTCTCGCAAGTTCCACCCCCCCCCCCCTTCGGACATGTCTTGGATTCACTGCTGTTGGTTGCCTTGCCTGTTGGGTAGCCCTTGTGAATGGGGAAGTGATGCATTGTGTCAGACAGAGCGTTGGCTGCAGGACCTCTTGTTTTGTGTCAGAATGACATGGCTCTGGCTGGGGCATACAGCAGGGGACATACCGCATAACCCATCAAAGCCGCCATACCAGCCATTGCTCTAAAATAGCAGGTCAATGCATATTTAATTAAGTGAATATGCATGTGTATGCCTAATATATACAGGTGTGTGTATATGGATTTATGTGTATGTATATATTTATATGTAGTATATGAAAATACATATGCACATACAAAAACACACATGTATACGTGTACATACAGTGCAAGCCATATAATAAGAAATAGCCTTAATAGGAGCCCGAGATAGTCTATAGAATTGTCAGGCTCCCTGCAGACCAGACTCTAAATTCACCTTGCCATTCGCAAGACCTTAGCTTTAATACCTTGCAAATCCCTTTGTAGTTGTGGTAAGATATATTTTTATGCCTATTAGGTGTTGTGTCGAGGATAAAATGAGCCTTGTTGCTCTTTTACTCCTGTAACTTGTGGTAACTTGCTATGTTTAGTGTGACGCCACGGTAGTGTGAATATGAAGCGGTTACATGAAATGACTATTGTGTTTTAACTAGTTATTCCTGGTTGTGTTTTTGGCTGTGAATAATTTAATCGATACAGAAGGGATTATATAATTATCGTCCCATTTAGGTTTTTATGGTTCTGGGGTTCAGAAACTGATTTGTTTTCAGTGTTTTTCTTGTCCTATTAACATGTGATTCTGTGACTAGTTTTTTTTTTTTTTTACGTGCATCAAAAGTAATTTCTTAATTATTGCAGTCCATTTGTGTCTTTATCATCATATTCATTGCCCAATGTTTCGTTTCCTTGTTGTTTCAGTTGTTCACAGTAGCAGATGTTGTTTTGTATGTGTGCCTTTGTTTTTCACTGTGGAAACAAAAAAAACACCAACTTTAAGAGGTTGTTTTTAACCAGTCACCTGCAGGTCAAGCTCTAAAAAAGTTAGTTGTATTTTTTTTTTAAGTATCTTTTTATCGTTCATACTTTGTATAGTTTTGCAGACTATATAGTGGTCTACAGCAGTTGTGGGCTGAATTCTGTACTTGCCAACCCAAATTGGAAGAATTCTTGTAATGATTATTTTTAAATGGGCAGCTTTGTCTAGGAGTTCAGGAACATTGTTAAAATTTCCCACAAGCTTAGTTATACTATACTAAGTTAATTCAATATTAAAGCATTTTGAGACCATATGAACCCTCAAGTACACTTGATAAATCGCTCAACCTCCATAAACCAGTGAAAATCTTTCCATACTTTAGTGTACTCTGCCTGAAAAAAAGTGCATTTTTAAAAGAATATTTTGTTTTGACAAACGGATTCACCACTACCTGACCTTTTCTCTTTTTTTGTGTAACATTAACATTTTGTATTCTGTTACTGTCTCCCTAATGCATTGTAGGTTTCATTTGTTTGGTACATGTTCAGATAACACATTACTATAAGGTCATTGTTAGGAAATTCAAGTTAAGTTTGTTAAAAAAATCTTAATCTTGTAATGATTTGGTACAGATAATTTTTCTCAACATTGAAATATTGTCGTAATGTTAACTTTTTTAATCACTAGCAAAATAATTGTCATGTTGCTGTGTATACTCTATGAAGTTCAAACATTTGTTTATGGTGGGCAATATTCCCTTCTTTTTGGCTTGATGGGCCAAAGCCAATCAAGATTGGGACACTTTAGCTTGATAGAATTTTCAGTCGTGAAATTATTAGTTGTGTGTTAAGCATAGAAGCCCCTTGCATTCTTCAAGAGATAAGAATTGGGTAAAGACCAAATTTTAGAATCCTCCTTAGACATGTATTCATTTATGTACACATTTTATATATATATATATATATATATATAATTATATATACAGTATATATTTGTGTGTGCTGTTGAAAAGTTTGTCTACTTAGACCTGAGTTCTCACTAAATGTCTCAGTCTGACGTTTTCCGAAGACTTGTGTACTGGAATCCAAAAGACCCGCATGGGAATATCTGCATGTGATCTCCATCCATACGATCCTGACTTATCTTAATGTTATCCACATCCATGTAATAAACGTTCAGTCACCATACTTGTTCTGCATCTGATTTTTTTAAATTTATTTTGTTAAGTAATTAATCTGTGAATTTGATGGGAAAAGTGTCATTAGCATTTGGTGTGTACACACAGACCCCAACACCTGTAATTCAAGGAGTGTTTCCTCTCCCCTTAAATTCTGTGGCATTTGCAGGCATAAAACTGTTAAGCAAAGGAAAATGGAGGAAGCTATGTTGTTTCAAAAAGCGGATTCCTGTTCAAATTCAAGGCTTTGCATGGTGGGCAGGAAGCCGCACACTATAACTTTGTAGTGTGTGAAAATGGACTTGTTGAAGGTCATCCTACTTGTTTACAAAAAGGGGTACAGAAGTTGTGCATATGCACTGCTGAGCTTTGAGTTACATGGATGGCCTGATTGAATGCCTATCATTAACTAAATTTGTGAATCTAATATCAAGTTCTGTGGGGTCTATGTTGTGCACGACCACGAGTCAGCGTGCCACACCAATGAGATGAGCCCTGAAGGCAACTGCCTCGAACAGGATGTGGTGAGAATTGAATTCAGGATGCCATGGGCCCACAGACTGCCGGTTGTGTTCACATTTGAAATGACCGCTAGGTTTAGTACCTACTTGTACCAAGTCGGACAGGATTAGTGTGTATAATAAAGCTCTTCTCACAGCCCCAGCCCATGTGGAAATGAAACCTGTTACTGGGGCTGGCTACTGCAGCATTACCAAGGAAGTATTACATAGTAATAGAAGGTGTCCTTCTATAACCCCAGTATAATATGTAGACTATTCTTTGCCTCCTGGACTTCTCTTGTTGCAATCTGCTGATTGGGCGGAGGGGGGGGGATATATAGATTATATACTTTATATTTAGCAACAGATAATATACAGTATATCTTCACTTTGGATCCAAAAAAAATGTCCATAGAGTCCATGCTTACAATTACAATTAATGCTACTGGAGGGAAAAGTATAGAAACCTTTGGTTAAGTAAAAAAAGAAAAAAAATTTGATTCACTTCACAATATTTTAATCTCCCTTCACACTTTTCACATTGGGCAAAGGGATACACATTCAGCTGTAACAAACGCAAGAGTAGAGGAAGGGAAATGTTATATATAGTATATACACCTTAAAGTTACCAATTTACCTGCATTCTTGTATGCTTTTATAGTAAAAAAAAGAAATGGCACACTTGTAGTTCGTCAGTCTGTTGGGCTGTCTCAGTTGGCATTAAAGTTTTTCTGACACCTCTGTGGTGCTCATTTCCTTGTCAAGTCATTTATGTAGAAGTCGAGCAGAGGCATTTTGTAAGGGTACTCCGCAGGGGACAGGGGCACTCTGGTGTCAGCGTGGCCACTGCTCAACTGCGCACTGGTTGCTGTGCCACTCGGGTATCCCAGCATGCTTTGCAACACCAGGTACTCGCCGCTGTGGTCATGCGGCGACTGGTAAGCCTGTGCCAAGGCCTCCTTGCCCAGAGCCAGGGGCAGCCAGGTAGCCTGAGCCTGCGGGAGTTTCCCCGGACTGCTCTCTCGCCTCCCCCAAATTCTGTTGAGGATGTCAGCAAGGGGGCGGGGGCTGTTGGCGTCACAGGGAGAGGGCATTTCCAGGCTCCTCAGAGTGCTTTCGGGGAGGTGGACCCTGCTGACCTTGGGAGGGTAAGGAAGAGGGTAGTCAAACTCTGGCTGCCGCTGGACCTCCCCCTTTAACGCCACACCGGCCTCCATGATGGCTGTTTGGTGGTTGCCAGGGCACTGTGGCTGGTCCGCAGCTCTGCTGCTCTGAGAATGCAGGGCCTGAGGGAGGTGTGAGAGGCTTCCATAGCCCAAGCTCTCTGAGGACTGGCCATGAGGAGGCCGTCTGGAGACGGGCACACCACCATTTGGCAGGCAGGAAGGCCGGGCTTCATAATGGCTTGAGCTGAAAGAACAAAGAGTAAGAGACAGGCCTATTAGCTGAGAGTGCAATGTCAGTCTGTGCCTTTATAGAACCTAAACAGTCACCAAAGCTATATTGTGCACAAGGATATTATTTTACTTGTGCACAAAAATACCTACCAAGACAGGCGATTTCAAATGTCTTTTTCTTGGGAAAAGCAACGTCAGGTGACAAGAGCAAGCCGATAAAGCTGCTTTAGTGAGTACTTATTCATTTGCATTTGAGAATGGTTGGGTTTTTTTATGCAGTCAATTGCACCAGTTTCCATTTGCTTTATTGTGCACTTTAGCCACTCACTTTACATTCTCACTTGTCCTAGTAAAAAAAATCATTTGAATCGATTCAATCCAGAGTAGGTCTAATCCAGAGTAGAGCCGATTCTCCTACCTGGTGTAAGGTGTAGCAGGGAGCACGTCCTGGTTGCTCAGGTACTTGATGCCCTCTGCCCATTCCTCCACACCGCAGGCTGTGTCTGCAGCGCACCGCTTCATGAACGCAGAGATGAAGGGATTAGCGGCAGCTCCACTCTCTGCCCGACACGCCGAGCTGCGGGCGTCTTCTGAGCTTGAAACGGTGAGGTCTGCTCCGTCGCCTGCGTCAAATGCCTTTACCACTGAAGAAGTAATCACAATAACAGCCCATTAGGGAAAACACAGATACAACTGGCTTGTTGCATTTCTGTAGCACTTTTTTCATCATGTCTTTTGTAAGGTTTTGTAAGGTGTGGGGACCGTCCCTCCTTCCACCACTAAACTGCAATACCCACCCAGCTGGTGGCAGCCAGAACATTTGCCACACAGCAGTTGATGTCAGAGAGACCAGCATTGTTTAGTTGCTTAAACTTGAATGCTTCCTAGCTGACAAATGAATAATGAATTTGGTTGGGGCCCGGGTTGCCACTTTTTGTGAAACGTGACGTTCATTGACATTGAGTCAGGGAAAACGGGTCTCATTCAAAAGGCAGCAACTACATGCAGTCTGACACTTCACTTGGGACAGAAATAATTGGTACGGAGTGCCCCCTACTGGCTGACCAAAAGCTGACCAAAAGCCAAAAACTACCCAGGTCAAATCCACATAGCATTGGTGAAATAATACTTTAATTTGGCAGGACATCACATTTACATAACCTTGAAGAAGGACATATGAATTTCCCACCATTTTAAATAGAGGTAATTCCATCTGTATCAGTCCTATGGCATAGCAAAATATACCAAATATGGTATCAACTTTAAATTATTACATGTACAGTAGCAATGGCTACATGAGGGGTTTTATGCAATGTGCCTGTGCTGCAAATACATTTACTTAATGTTAGAGTCCCATATTTCAGAGAATGGACTGTACCAGTAGGGCTCTTGGGTTCCGTTTCATGTGAACTCTCCGCTGGCTGTTTCCTGGAGTTCTGGACTGGTCTTTCCCTCTGCCTGCAAAAAATAAAATTAAATAAAAGCAGTTCAAATGCAAAACTAAATATCCAGACAGGCTAGCCCCTACCACAAAGCAACATAATCTGAAGTATAAAAGCCAATGTATAATTTTATATACATATTTACATTTTTTAAAATGAGTGTCACTTCCAAATGTGATTCAATGTGTTATTTACAGTGTATGAATAAAACTATACAGTAAAGAGGCAAAATAATAATTTAGTGATGAGATATCAGTGCCGTATTTTCTATTATGTTATATTATCTATTCTTATTCCATATACTTGAAATGAATTAAGCAACACAGCGAGGTTATGCAAAACCCCACTCTGTCCACACAGATTGGTTTTACAATCTAATGTGAAGAAACTCAATGGCTTGAATTAAGATGAAGTAATCGGTATAACACAATGTAACCTCTTCAAACAGAACACATTGGTATACTGATTACTCCATCACAGCTCTAGTTACAACCTTCTTCACTTTAAATCACTCATTCTTAGAGAAATTAAGGACATTTCCAAATGTCTATTACCTTTTACTATTTAGCCCATGATCACGAAAGCCTTTTGCAAATGGGTTGTTGTCTATCTTGAGTTTTGTTATCTGAAATGCAAACAAATAAAACATTTCAAGGTGCTCACAATGACGCAAAATTACTTATAACATAATAATGCTTAAGTGCTAACGCTAATACGATAAGAAGAATTTAATGGAAATTAGTAATATCAATATGTTATGGTTTACAACTATAAACAGCCTTGTTCTTTCAGAGTTCAAATCATTACTTTTATTTGCCACAAGATGGCAGAAGAGATAACATAATACCTTTTGCTTGAACATGTCCCTGTTGACTACAGTGACAATCTGTAACTAAATCTCCCAAATACAAAACATATATAAACATTCCTGTGGTGTATACTATGAAGCAGGATTACTGGAACATGGACTGAATTAAAAAAGAGCTGTTCCGGGTTTTACCCAGTGCGGTTATCCAGCGAACTCAGTAATCCTGCTTTGCAGTATAACCCCCTGAAGGACACAGTCTTATTTCAACTCCAAACCTCTATCTACATCAGTCAGTTATATCTGCCCCAAAAGCAGTGGCCAGTACCTCAGGGTTCTGGTAGGCGGTCACAGCGATGAAAGCAGCCTCGGGAAAAGTGAAGCGCAGGTAACCTCCAGAGTGTGGGCTGCAGGGGTCAGGGGTCTGGACAATGTGCAGGCGGGGTTGGTACTTATGCATGGAGTGTAAAATCACCTGCAATACATGATGTGGGGGCATCGGTAAGAGATGAGGAACGCGGTCGACACACACTTCAAGTGGGCGGTATCTATGAGCCCACGCTGCGGTCCTCGGAGTGAACGTTGGTCACAACTGACATCAGGTTGTTTTTATTTTTCAGTTATAAAGACACCGCTTGTACGCTGTGCCAGGCCGGGGCTGCGAATAAACGCTTTTCTATCACCATTCTGGGTGAGCCCACTGCTTCACCTCACCATGGGGGTACCAACACACACCGCTCAGAAGCAGGCCTTTCATTTGGCCGATATTTCCTGGGTAACAGAATATTAGGGATTAGTGTCCCGCTCATGTTCGCCCCATCCAGACTAAAGAAGCTGTGCTTTGCTTTCTCAGGTTTCTGTTGCAGTTCTAACACTCAATTTTGTTAGCCTATTTCCCTGCGGTCCCAATGGCATAACACTGATATACTGGTTTAATCCTTAGCTCAGTCCCTTTAGCACAATGTACAATAAAAGACATTGGCCTGTGTTAGGAAATACAGGTAAAAAGGAGTCTATGCAATAAGGCCTCGGTATTTAGCTCTTAGTCTTGCAGCACATCCTGGTGTGGGAGAAGGGCATAAGTGGGAAGTGCTTTTAGCTGCATGCAACATGCATTCTGTGTATCTGAGAAGAAAGAAGAATAAGCAGTTTGGTTTATGTTGGCGCTCCACTCGTGCACACGGTCCTATGGCCTGTAATTCAGATACTATGCAAGGCACACAAGGTGAGTATCAGACTGTGCAGCGTGGTGGCTCTTCAGTCTCACCATGCCATTGGTGTTGAGGGTGTTGTTGGTGAGCTTGAGCTTGTGGAAAGAGACTGGGTACTGCATCCACCTGTCCCCAAGAGCAGGAGAGTCCGGGTGGATGAAGAAGCGGTTGGGGAGATGGGGTTCGGTCACGCCGTTCACCTCCCATTTGTCCTTGTTCCACTGCAGGAGGCAAGTGCTTGTCATCAGTTATTGCATCCAAATGCAAATGCAAGTGTGCCCAGACACACATACCTATGTACTTGGACATGCCCAATGGGTTTAGACGGACATTTTGCTCCACGCTTTTCACTTCAGTTCAACATCTCACTCACTGCCACATGAACAACAGTTTCAGGCACGAAACTGACTCAGGACAGTATGTAAAATGCACATAAAAGCACAAAGCAGTGATTTGTAAATTCTGTTTTGCACATATTTCATTGAAAACAGTAAAAAAAAAAAAGATATTTAATGTTTTACCTTATCAACTTTATTGATTTTTGTAAATATACGCTAATTCCAAATTTGATGCCTGCAACATGTTCCCAAAAAGTTGGTGAGGGTTGGTGAAGGGTTGTTTCTCCTGACTTATTTGTCCAGAGTTCAATAGGAAAATGAGTCAGGAGAAACAATGCTTAAAGTGATCCATCCATATCTGCTGCATATCTGGCAGCAGAGTGATGGTTTGAGGCTCGTTTGATACCTCAGACCCATGATGACTTACAGCCATTTAGCCAACCATGGGTTCCATACCATTCCCGTGTAATTTACAGTTTAATCTAGTCCCACCCCCAAATTCCCATAGAGATCTATTCAAATACAGAGAGGTTATACACTGCCTGGCCAAAATCGCCGTTGCACCCATCATGCATAGTGCCCACTGTACAAGCCTCTGGAGGCAGTGTTATGACCTGGGGTTACTTCAATTGGTCAAGTCTAGGCTCAGCAACGTTATGCAGCAATAAAATGAAGTCAGCTGAGTACCTGAATGTACTGAATGACCAGGTTATCCCATCAATGGGCATATTCCAGGACGACAAAGCCAAGATTCATCAGGCTCACATGAGGAATCATTTTCACACATGAATTGGCCACCAGAGTCCTGACCTTAACCCCATTGAAAGTCGTTGGGATGTGCTGGAGAAGACTTTACGGAGTGGTTCGACTCTCCCGTCGTCAATACAACATCTCGGCCAAAAATTAATGCAACTCTGTACGGAAATAAATGTTGTGATGTCGCAACATCGGTCCAACGAAATATTAGTGTGCGACTTTTTTTTTTTGCAGGCATCAAATTTGTATATTTACAAACATCAATAAATATATATATATGGTAAAACATTAAATATCTTTTCTTTTTACTGTGTAAAAGAGAATGTACAAATCACTGCTTTCTGCTTTTATGTGCATTTTACATACTGTCCCAACTTGTTTGGAATTGGGGTTTGTATAACAGCTGAATAAACTCAGACAGAGCAGGTCATAAGTAGGTCACAAGTTATGCAAGAAAGAAGATTTTAAAAATTGCACCAAATTAGATTTATGGTCGAAATCTATTTGAAAAATCAGCATATCATAACTTCTGGCCAAAGTATCGGATGCCTATTTCACTCCAAGGATTTTTATCTGTATTGTGTTTGGTAAATTAAACATCTTATTGCCAATTTAAAAATACAGTTTACAGATTCAGATTAATCCTTGTTTATGTGAGAGATTATGAGGTCACCTTGTATTTATTGTCATCAAAAGGCACCATGTCCATCATCAGCACGTACTTGGTCTTGGGGTTCAAGCCAGTGACGCTGACTTTGCAGGCGGGAAACATCCGCCTGAAAATCAACACACAAAATTTCATACTATGCCTCAGCATTAAGCCTATAGAATTACACAATGCGAATTACATTTTTTTAATCCAGTTACATCTATTACGTGGGTAGCCTATAACTGAATATAAGTGTAGACTAAGTGGTGTTATTTAGCTTTCAGGTTTATGACTATGAATAGGCTACTGCTTTAAAGCTATATCATAGTGTAACAAATCACATTATATCCGAACAGCACACATTTTTTGGGAATCCATCACTGCTTTTTCAGACTTGTTTGCCAACGCATGTTTCTATTTTTGCATTTCAATTTTGATCGCTCTACAATAGCCTAGGCCAATTGCCTTGAAATAGAATATCAACGTGTCCCATTTAAAAAAGAAAAAGACAAATCCTCATGAAGAAGGCTACTTCGGTGAGTAACGCCATTTAAGATTAAAACATTCTCTTGGTTTTTCATACAGGCCGTCAACAAGGTCGGGTTGATGTGCATAATGCGTTTTGTGACCCTTGCACATGTACACTTGGATGTTAGAATGGACTCAAGTGAAACCTACCTGCCAGTTTTTGTGATTATCATCTCTGTTCCTGTGTCTCTGAATTTGTTCCATAGTTCGCGGCCCTGTAGCGACACGCGTGTCTGCTGAGAGCAAAGTTCGGCCTGCGCTTCTACTTTCATTGCATCCCGACATTGGCTCCTGAGAACCGCATCTTTCCATTCTGCCAACACGAAGGAAATTTCCGTGAGTCAAGTTATGATTGCGCGATACGTTTACTCTCAGCAATTTTACCGGAATCAAACCTGTAATGGAATCACATGGTTACTTCTACCACCTCCTTCCTCCCACGAGAGAAAAAAAGAGCATCCGATATTTAATTGTACCCAATGGAAAAATAAATCCGCATTATGGCTGTGGCCTCTACCACATCATTACTGTAAGAGCAGTAGCTCTGAGTGGCCCTCAGGTCAAGCCATGAATATCAATGGAAAATTACTTCTGCATGTGATGTAATCAATAACCTATAAGTATTAGCTATATTCAACTATCAATAAAAAAACTTACCTGGTGGGCAAGAAGTGTAGCTGTTGTTCTGCTGAAGGTTTAAGGGCAAGGGGTAGTCACCAAATAGCCTCTCTTCATGCAGAAACATGGCCTTGGTGCTCACTCTGCCAATCCCAGTCTAAAGAACTTCAGATGCTGATGCTGGTGTTACTGGTACTCACTCAGTATATGATTGGATGGATAACATGTCATGCCTTCTACCTTTGTCCATACAAGATGGTGGCGGTGGTCCGGGGGGGGGGGGGGGGGGGGGGGGGGGGCTGGCAGTTTGGGGGCTAACAACAACAACTTTCACTTCCTTTGATCTCTCTTCCCGTCTCTCAGTTTGGGATCGGCACTTCAGTAGGGGCCACATCAGAGACGGCGGGCTCCTCCACTTCAAAACCCCGCTTACAGGCGCTAATCACCTGAGCAGTTGGCCTGTCATTACTACAGGAAGCCAGCAGGCCCAGTTCCTTTATTGACAGAGTTCACATATTGCCTAGACAGAAGGCAGTGGTGTGTAAATGGAGTGTATGTTGAGTGAATTAACTGTCTGCGTGACACTTTCTCAACAACTTTAACTTGCCTTTCTAGTAGTAGAGGTGGGCATAGCTTCATCGTTTATGAATGAACACAGCATGCACTAAATGGATCAGGGTTTGCTTCAGTGTTCAGCCAAATAACTGAAGTATTCATGTATAATGCATTTTTCAAATGAAAAGGTATACGCACCATGTGACATTTTAAGGTATGTGAAAAGGTATACGCACTGCGTGACATTTTAATGCTGCGTCTGACATTAGGGATGTAGTCTATGTACGTGAAAAATTCCCTACTTAGTATTATCCATATCAATTGTTTAATAGTTTTAAAAAAACAACAACTGTGTTTCATTTTCACAAACAGCATTTCCAGTCAAATGCAAATTTCAAAGTGAAGACTAGTTGTAAATTCAGTCTTTGCTTTAGACACAGCAATGTAAGCACATGAAACAGAGTGGGCCTGCCACAGGGACCCTGGGGTTTTGTAAATGTTAGTTTTCAATAAAGAGGAACGCAACAGCTCCTGTGCAAAGCAATGTGTATTTGTGTAAAGTGCCGTGCTTTTCTGTCCACTGTGAAATGTCTGTAAATTTACATTTAATTGGGCCATTAGGAGACAGGGGCTTCCATTAACTGCAGCTTTAAAACACACTCACACTCGCTTTAAAACACAGTCACACTCACTTTAAAACACACTCACTCGTTCCACAGTGCCGAGCTGGTTTACCAGAGAAATTTCACTCAAGCAATGCCAATTTCACAATTGCATTTCTGTCATATACAAATTATAACAAAGCAGGCTAATAAGGTTTTTTTTTGTAAAAAATCTGCCAGTTCTGTTGAATGTTTATATAATCAAAGAGGAAAATGTTTTTATTTGGGGACATTAACCAATACACAGTGTTAGGTGTAATTTCAAAGACCTTTGAGTGTGCTACTCATAAATGAGAGAATATCAGTGGCAATATGTATAATATCATGTACAGTAGTTATTATATAATCATACACACATATTATCTGATATGTATAACTGCAAAATTTCCTGAAAACCATTGGGGAAAATATATTACTGTGTCCATTAATGTCCATCTATATTAATACCGATCTTCATAAACAGTAGCAACATGATTAGTAGAGGGCTGTCCATTTTTGAATACAGCTGTTTAGAAGATAAATAGTTATGACATGCTTTCCCTTAGAAAAGACTGTTTCTTTTGAAAAGTGTGTCTGATCTAACAAAAACCCGCCATTTATTTCTGAAAGTGATGATAAGCTGTAGTGACACCAGCCTGTAGGGTTGTAGTCCCAAGATAGGGCACTTCTCACATTATCTATGGCCCAGCCCAAGCACTCATCTGCCTAGTCAAGTCCCCACCCATACACAGGATCTGGTTTCCTTGGTAACAAAGTGGTCTCCCCTGTTAATTTGTATATCGTTCAGAAATTGTGTGGGCATATATATGTAAAATATGTTAATTTGTTTCCTAT